>JADKLZ010003886.1:6590672-6633115 GCA_021533235.1 Biomphalaria straminea | reverse complement strand
TATTGAGATAAATGTATGGTTCTATTGAGATAAATGTATGGTTCTATAGAGATTTGACTAAATCTGAAATTTTATGTTTTGAAATCAATGTTTTTAGATATGGAGGTTGGTCATTTGAAAAAGATTCTGAGACTTCTCAAACTGATCCCTATGTTTGGTTCAATACTAAAGGCTATCATGCAATGCCCTCCTACTACAATGCTTTGACCAACTCAATTCTAAGAGCTCAGCTGCCCTCTGGAGAGAACCCTAATGAATATGGTAAATGTTGAACATGCTACAAGTTTATCATATGAATAGAGTTAAACTTTTTGAAAGCTAGTGAAAAAGTATTGAATTATTAAACTAATTTGTTTTAATTATCTTGCCATACAGGTATAACAGCAGTGACTCATCCAATAAGACTCGACCGTGCAGCATTAAGTGTCAAGACTCTGTAAGAAACTCTTCAAAACTAAATACCTTTTTCTTCAAAACTAAATGACATTAGAAACTGATCATAAAATATTATGTAATTTTTTTCCAATGTCTTATCTAGGCAAGGTGATGCAGCTGATGCAGGTCTGTCTATTGTGATAGTCATAGCCTTCAGCTTCATTCCATGCGGTTTCATTCTATATGTTCTTAATGAGAAGTTAATGAAAGAAAAACAGCTCCAGAGCATTAGTGGCATTGGAATAGTCACCTACTGGGTGGTTGCTTTCATATGGGACATGGTTAGTAGTGTGATCTCTTGAATGCTGTCTTCAAATTGTAAACATGTATGTTATTTGCTCAATTATCATATATCATATGTGTGAACTGCTGGATACATTTTAACAGTTAGTCCGATATATTTTATTTGGTAACTCATATTTACAAAGTATTTTATTGCACAAATAGCTTTGCTTAAAAAAAATGGCCAGATTTTACAAGAAGATTGTGTTTATATGATGCTTTTCTTCAGATTGTTTATACATTCACAACTGCATTGGCTGTGGCTATTGTTGCAATCGTCAAAACAGACTCATTTTATTTGAGAGAAAACCTGGCTGGATTTTGTGTCATTCTGTTGCTCTATGGGTGAGTATTATGGATACATTTATGATTCCCTTTCCTATGTAAAGATTAACTTACAATGCGTTCAAGTCATACAAATTTTCTTCTTGACTATGTTCAAATTAAGCAAAGTGTTATTAAACATTATTTTCAGGTGGGCAATACTCCCATGCCTTTATTGCTTGAGTCATTTATTCAGTAAAGGAAGCACGGCCTATTTGATAACTTTCTGCATCAACTTGTTCCTGGCAATGGCCACAGTTTTGTCTTTGCTGGTCATGCAGTTATACAGAGATTCAGAGGTAAGTTTATATATCTTTATGAATTTTTTTATTTTATGCTGCAGTTTCATGAGTTGTTTTTTTTAACTTTGTTTTAGAAGTAGTTGTATATGACCTTTATAGAAACAGTTGATATTGATTAGCTTTTTCTTTCTCCTTTGCAGATTGTTTGGTCGGCTTACAAAGTATGCAAATATCTTTTCCTCATCTTCCCACAATATTCACTAGGTGAAGGACTTATGGAAATGGCATCTAACACAATTGTGTATAAACTCTTCTTAAGGTAGGCAGACAACATTAAAATAAATTTTGTTTAGTTTTTTTTCTACCATCTCAATACCATTCTTCCCTAAATCCTAACACTTAACGTGTCTTCTTTAGATTTAATGATGACAAATATGAGAGTCCTTTTTCTGCTGATATCTTGGGCTGGAAAATGGTCGCTTTGGCTGCTGAGGGATTTTTATTTTTCCTTTTAAATCTACTTTTAGAAGCAATAAGAAGTCCAACAGTTAGGTGAGTTTATAAATTGCTTTGAGTAAATTGGAATAAATAAATGTAGTTGTTTATTCTTATCAAGTCCTGAAATGTCAATTCAAATTGAAATAAATGTCTAATTTTTTAAATAAAAATAGTTTGCCTCAGAGGAAAACAAAGTTAAATTATATACAAGAAACAGAAGATGAAGATGTTATCAGAGAAAGAGAAAGGATTCAAAGTGGAGCATCAACTGATATGCTGATTGTGAACAATTTGTCCAAGGTATGTTTTAACTCTTTCTCTCCGTAATTATTTACCACATTCTGGTGGTATCAACGTTAGTATCATCAGTTAGGAGAGAAAGAGTTAACTTGTGCAATAGGGGCCTATAACAAATAGTAAATATCAAAAGAAAAAAAAAACAGAAACCAGGTAAAGCTAGTAAGTATATTGTTAAGTCTTTAAGGAAACACAGAAACCTTCCCATATTTATTGTTATTTAACAAACTAGTATCGTTTAAATCAATATTATTATTAAAGAAGCTTTTAACACTTTGTAAGATCTTTTCTTCCATCGTCTACTCCAATATGTTCATTATATATCTTTAACAAGCAATTTATAAGAACAATATTCAGCAATCCTGAGATATTTTTTATTTGGAAATTTAAGTTTTTTTTATATAAAAAATCAGCTTCAAAATAACAAAAACAAATATTTTGTTATTATTTATTATGAAACAAAGTTGCTTAATTGTAAACAACTATTTTGTATTGTACAGGTGTACAAAAGAAACTGGAAAAAGTTTGTTGCAGTCAATCACATCAGTTTTGGTGTTCCTGAGGGTGAAGTAAGTGATGTTAATGTTGACAGAAGTTTTGTCCATAAGTCTGCTCATGTATGTTGATGCTAGTTGAAACTGGGTTGTTTTGTTATTTTCTTTTTAGTGTTTTGGTTTACTTGGTGTGAATGGAGCAGGAAAGACAACCACATTCAGAATGTTGACAGGAGATAGTATTCCTGCTGGTGGAGAAGTCACTCTCAGGGGGAAAAGGTAAATAGTTTGTTTAGGTTTTGTCATTCTTTTGTAGGGCATCTGTCCATCTGTCTCAATTAGTCTCAATCAGTTTTTCCTTTTTCAAGATATTATTATAAAGATGATAAATATTTAGTGTTTTAGAAGAGCTGCTTTAAATTTTGGCTTTTAACTATTTTCAATTTATGGAATTTCAACTTCAAACTTTTTTTTTTTGTATGAAAGTCAAGGACATTAGTTTTACAAAAGATTACTGATTACTCTCACAGACATATTTTTCTTATTTTTTAGATTGTCCTACAAGGACAGAAGTTTTGGACAAAATGTTGGCTACTGTCCACAAGAAGGAGGACTTGATGAATACTTGACTGCAGAGGAAATGCTTTGCTTCCATGCCAGGCTACGTGGTTTTAACTCAAAGCAATCCAAAGTGGTAAATATTAATTATTTTACTGCTTGTTAAAAGGCAAGCTAGTGCCGATTGATATTAAGATGTTTACAATGTTTTGTAACTTCACAACTTAAATCATATTTCATGATATCATTTTAAATAGAAACTAAGTAAATAACTATTGGATCTTCTTCCAGTGGTATATTTAAAATATGAATAAAATATTTGCTTTCAGATTGTACACGATCTTCTAGAACAACTCAGTCTGACTCAATACAAAAACAGTGCTGTCCATACATACAGTGGTGGTACTAAACGTAAACTGGCTCTGGCCATAGCTCTACTAGGCAATCCCCCCATTGTATATTTGGTAAGTTCATTTTAAAATGTTGTGTAACTAGAGAAGAAATTGACCAGTGAGTGATGTTAGGTCATTTGTATTCATCCATAATAACCAAACTCTTGGTCATAAAGCGCATGAACAATGTATAGCTAGCTGAATAGGTTAATCACTGAAAACTATTGGCAGTGGTAACCGTCTTGAGAACTACTGTAATGGTATTTGTCAACATTATTCTGAATATGCTTCAATGCTGCTTAATCATCTTTTGATAGACCCTTTTAGTTGATCCACACACACACACACACACACACACGGGTCCACAAATGAGATTAGACCAAAGTGCTCTGAGCATTCTATAAGTATGACAGCAGCGCTATATAAAAGCTATAAAAATAATAATAATAATTTGTTGACTGATATTTCTATCCTATGTAAATACAGCCTATATTTCTATACTTGTAACTAAACATATTGTTCTATGCCTAGGTGGGGAGTTGAAAGCAGATGAATTACTAAATGTTAAGTCCTTAAGACACTCTTACCCTTAATGTCAACAAATCATTCCTTGTTTCAGCACTATGCTTTCAATTCATATTTATGCTTGCTTGAGATTTTTTAAAAAGTTACATCAAATTATTCTAAAATTTGGACTAATAAACTAGGATACAAAGAACCTTTTATATATATTTTAAATAAATGATTGATAAACCCTTAAAGTGCTGAGCTGTTTTAAAATGAGTGCATACAACATGGAATTACAATTCTGATGTTTAGAGGCTAAACTACCATACACATTTTAAGGGTTAATGTTGAAAATTTGTTTTCTTCTATTAATGTATTTTATTGATCATCTTTTTAAAAAAATAAAAACTGACTAACCTGCTTTCTATTTCTAATACTGTGACATTGTTAGGATGAGCCAACGACTGGTATGGATGCTGCAACTAGGAGATTGGCTTGGAAATGTATTGCTAGAGCTAACAGAAATGGTCAGTCAGTTGTGTTGACATCACACAGGTAAAGTTTTATTCATTGATGTCTTCAATTAGACAGTAGCTTTAGACATAGAAATGGTCATTAATGAGCAAATTGTGTAGAGTGATAGGTTGAATAAATGAACAAATTGTGTAGATGTTAAGTTGGATAAAGCAAAAATTGTGTAGAGTGATAGGTTAAATAAATTACAAAATGTATTCCAATGAAATCAACTACATTGGGCAAAAATACTATAAATTATGTTTTATTACAACTGACTTTACCAACAATGGCAAGTGTGGAAGCTAATTGGTGGGTCATGTGATTACTAGCTGGTAAAAATAGTTAACCTTATCATTCGAAATTCTTTTATGAAAGTGTCAATACTTGTGAGAGATGTTAACCTGATCACTGTTGCTGCTAGGTGTTGCTCTAGATTCACAAGTTCCTAGTTAGTGCTCTAAACTAGACTTAGTTTTTATACGTAATTGTCTCACATTAATAACAATGTATCCTCATGCTGTCAAGTTTGAATACTTCATTGTCTCACATTAATAATATTGTCTCCTCATTGTATCTGTTCCAAGTCTTGCATTATCAGTACTCATTGCCATTGCTTAGCTTTTTTTAAGTCATTAAATAATACATTTGGATAAAACAATAAAAAAAAACATTGTAATGCCAAGTTTTTGTTTAATTGTATTCTCCAGCATGGATGAATGTGACTCCTTATGTTCAACTATAGCCATTATGGTTAATGGGGAGATCAAATGTATTGGAAGTCCACAGCATTTAAAACATAAGTAAGTTTTAGTCTTTCTTTTAAATTTTTTCTTTATTACTCATTTTATAAGTAAGTTTTAGTCTTTCTTTAAACTTTTTCTTTATTACTCATTTTAAAAATTTAATTAAATCTATACTTTGTTATTTGTTATCCATACTTGAAACAAAAAGCTTATAAGAATGTTATGTTTTAAGTAAAACATTGAATGGATTAATCTTAAGATTAAATTACATTTTGGCTGCAGGTATGGTGATGGGTACACAGTGGTCATGCATGATGAAGAGAAACACCTCAAAGATGTTACTCAAGATTTCATGAACAGATTCCCAGGAACAGTCATAAAGGTATTGATATATTTACAGTACAAGTGGCATCTAGACTTACTGTTTTTATTGTTGCTGCCTCAATAGACTACAAATTGTATTGGTTTTTTTTTCAGGCCAAGAATCACAACAGTGTAGAGCTCAGTGTGCCTAAATCTTCTCGCAGTGTGGCTGACATCTTGGCCTGTTTACAGTCTGCACAAGAGAATAAACTCATTGGCTATTATTCAGTGTCACAGACAACTCTTGATTCAGTAAGAGGAATAATATATATTGTTATCATATATACCTTTTTAGGGGGACAACTTTTTTTCTATTGCTTACTAAAGCTGTATATAATTGGAAGCATCTTTTAGAAACCAAATATTTTTTTTTAAAGAAAAAGCCTGGCATATACAATGTCTTTAATATTCAAGCTAAAAGATCACAAAACCAGATATAGCTGTTAGGTTTTCATAGTCAAACAATCAATATGATATTTTTCTTAACCTGTATTCAGAAGATGCATTAGGCAGAGCCTATCCCTTATCTAAAATATCATGCTAAGAGCTTTTATGTAGATTGGTTTAGATACTGGAAAGGTGTCAACAATATTGAGTGCGAAGTCCTTGGTTAGAACATTATCCAATAGATCCAAGACTTATAGCATATGTTGTAAGGTATATTAAAATGTGTGGCAGATGCTCCATTTATTTTTATGATGTGTTGATGTTGACAAAAGATTCTCCATACCGTGACCATACCATGGGGCATGCACTAGAGTGGAGCCTTGGGCAATGGTCCCTTTTCACCACCCCCAAAGGCCGCCTGTGATTTATAGGATAGGTTATGAAATGTAAAATTTTCCTGCTTAAAACTGTTTGTAAAGATGTGACCAATAGTCAGTGCATTATATTGTAATAACTTGAAGGAAGGCAACTCAACGAGACATATAGATGTTTATTTACATGACATCACAGTAACACAAAACAACATCTTCAATTAGCACTGTCTCTTCATCTTGGCTCTCAACGTGGGCGGAAGTCGTTATTCTCACAATGTCAATATCCTGTTATAGTCCGTTCACCTGTGCACTAGCCTGAATGATGGTGCGCAAGTCAGAGTCATTACAATATATTTACAATGAAATAAATTGAAGTATTTTCTTACCATGTGATAGAATGAGAGGTCAATGAAAATAAAGTTAGAGGCAATTGATGTTGTGAATTTTCTAATAAATGTATCATCCTGTAAGATAAGCTATAGTGAAAATCTGGGCATTCTTCAAAGCTATGAATCTCTTTCAGGTCTTCATCAGTTTTGCTCAAGAGCAGTCAGATGACTATCAGGAAGACTCTAGCACCAGATCCTCAACCACAGAGAGCAAGCGAGCCTCCTTCTCTGACACTGACTCTACATCCTCTAATGAATACACAGCAACACCCAAAAAGGACGGCAAATTCATTTTTAGCAATCCCATGTTCCAAAGTGATGAGGAGCTGGGCATGTCACCAGCTGAGGACTATCATCAGGGTAACTATGCACGCAACATACAGTATGGTGCAGGTTTAGAGAATGAGGCAGATGAATACAATACCAAATTCTAAAAAAACTGCTCTACGTTAACACATTAATTGACATTGCTATGAAAGCAACAAAGTGAAGTAGCCAAGGAAATGAAACCTTTGAGTGTAACCTTTAGTTTCAGTGAAACATTGTTACTGTGACATGTTGATTGAAAACTGTGACAAACTTTTTGGCAACTGTTTCATGACCAGTCAGTTCTATATATTTAAAAAAATATGTGATGTTGTTTAATAATTTTGTTCATTAGCTTCTAGTATTACAAATTAAACTCTTTATTCAATATGATGTCTATGAACTATTATGTATTGCAGCAATTGTAGTATCTGCATTTGATAAGTTTTATTTAGTCAGTTTTTTTTTTTTTATTTCAAATTTTAATTGATCCAAAAAAAAAATGTACTAAATTAATGTAATAATCTATTCACCCCTTACAAATATTAACAGGGTAAAAACATACTGATGAAGAGTTGTTTGTTTTACTGCACACTATTTTTATTTATTGCAAACAATGTATTTCTACTCTCCCCCCCCCCCCCCAAAATGTTGAAACCAAAGAAAGAAAATTTATTTTTGAAATCGATTTTTTTTTCTTAACCCTTAAAGTGCTGAGATGTTTTACAATGAGTGCATACAAAATGGAATAGCAATTCTGACGTTTAGAAGCTAAACTACCACACGCGTTTTAAGGGTTAATATAACTTGAATAGTTATAGTGTTCAATGCGGAATCACAGTTGTTGTTTTTTTTTTGTTAAACCATTGTCATATTATTTTTAAAAGGACTTGTTTAACACTGTTAGGGAAATAATTGTTGAATTATTTTTTAATTTTATGACAAATTAATCCTTTCACTAGCAACATCTAATGTTATTTAGTTATTGGTTCCTTTGGTTACTTATCAGACAGGTTTTCTCAATGTCATCTTGACCCAGTCTCACTTTCTCTAACTGACACTACCCCAATGTGCTTTACTTTGGTGAACTTAAAGTTATTATTAGAAGCTCAACTTTTATTTTTTTTAAATAAAGCATTTATATTGATAAAAACAATATTGAATAAAGACATTCCTTCAAAAAAAGATTTTTTTTTTATCATGACAAGCCAGTTGACCATACATGAAGAATAATTTTGACTTGATTCCAGCTTTTGTTTCAAGTTCTGTCATATAATATGTTCTTTTATCTTAACTTTGATGTTGATCATCATTTGCTATAGAGCATGTTATAAAAACTAATGTGATGTTATCAATTTTTGTGCCATACTTTTTTATGTTTCTCTTGTTTTAGTTCTTGCTGAGAGCCAGGGCTTGGAATCTAATGGGCTACATATTTTCAACAATGTTCTTTTGTTTTTAGTCATTAATTTTACCATTTTATACCTAAGAAAGTCATTTATTTTAGAATAAAACTTTTCTGTGGGTTATTATTTATTTAGAAATGAAGATACTAAAAAAGAAATGATAATCTGGTAAAAAAAAAAAAGCAAATGTTTTAGTGAACATTTCTCATAAATTTTCATTATTTAAAGTGGGTGTATATTTGTTTTCTTAAATGAAATCTTACATGATCTTTTTATCTAGATTAGGTTTTAAAAAAAATGAATTTTCCTTCCATTGAGTATTTGTTGTGCATGAATAGCTTCATTCTACTACAAATGTTTTTGTTTTCTTTTAGTTTTTGTTGTAAAAAATCAATGCAAAAAAAAATATTTCCATTTGTGCCTTTCATATTTAAGTAGATTATGTGATGTCATATATTTTTACACATATGTATTTTTAATCATGTTTATATATGCAATCAAAATTGTTATTTGTGTTCTTTAAATTTATTCATCTACAATTTTATTATCAGAAAGAAATCTATCATTGTTTCCATTTTGTGATTTTTTATACAATAAATATTTCATGAATGCATCCATTCAAGTTGTTTAGCTACATTTTTTTTCACTTTTTATCTTCTAGGCCTTGATAATTAAAATTGCTATTCCACCATATGGCTTATAGATATTTTAGCTATAAATCGATGAACATAATTAGCTTTTAAAAGAGTTTGAAAAATAAAAATATTTTATCATAAATTTACAAAATGCCATCTCTTGATATTAAAAACGCGTATTAATTATTAAAGATGTTATATCTATAGTATATCACACATTGCTTATCCACCAACATCTATGGCATAATCTTGGATCAAAGTAGATCTAGGGACTATATATATTTCCACTACTCTATTCTGGTCCCTTGAAAAATATGTATTGAAATAGCTCAATATATTTGAGTAGGCTATATAACATCATAGACTATTCACCAGTGTGTGTACTTAGGTATATGTTAACCTTTTGTGAGAAACACGTCAGCATTCGCTGCTGTACTATTTCGCAATATCGTGGCGAGTTGAACTCAGTGGTTCCGCAAACTTGTTTTGTCTCTACGTTTAATACAGTGGTTCCCAAATTTTTTGTCGCTGTTAAAACTCAGTGGTTTCCAAACTTTTTGTTCTCGTAGACCCCTTTTTCAAGTTTCCGGTAGTCCACCTGCTTAGTTAATTATGCATTACTGAAAAATCTTCAAAGTGATTATTGCACAGATTTCCAAGTGGTAAATATTTATTAATGAAATGTGAATTTAAATAAAGCGAAATAAGCTTCCTACACGAATTGACCAAACCAAAAATAAGCTCTCGTAAACTCTTTGTGATGTTGCATCAAACATTTTTTCCACCGAGAGTCACTTGAGAACTTTCTTTAATTGCTCGAAAGTATTTCACATCGTTGTACTATTTTATCAGATTGTCATTGACGGCATCTCAAAGATTCTCCAGCTTTAATGGTTTCATGGTGTGACTTCTTAAAACTGTTGCATAAAATAATCAACACTAAGCTATCTTCATTTCCTTTTTTTGGATTCTTCCATTTTTAATATTTTTTTTCATTTTGTTTCTTGAAGACAGCATGACACCATATGCGTCGAACGGCGCAGGAGGACCGAGTTTAAGTCTAAACTAATATAGCTATAAAAAACAAGATATTAACATTAACAATTTATTTTATAAAATTATTCAAATAACATGGTTAAAAATTCAAAGGATTAACTAAGGTACTAAGAATTATATTTGTGTATGAGTTATTATTGGAAAATAAAATGTAAAGGCTCGACCTGCTTACAAAGGATCACTATCGTAGACCACTCTTTACTACTCATAGACCCCCATTGCATTTTGCTTTTCTCGTAGACCCCAAAGCTGGAGGTCTATATAGACCACTTGGGAATCACTGGTTTAACTCTACTTCCTGCTTTAGCGTGGCTGTCCCCACCTTCTCCACACAACTCGGAACAAACATTCAAACTGTCAAACACTTTCATCTTAAAATTGACCTTCAAAATATCGCTTTAATTGAATACGTACTTATGGTAACTTTTTTTTTTTTATTTTACATATCTGCAGATCTTCTAATGTTGGCGATTCACGCAAGAAGGAATCCCCCCACGTAACATAGTCAGATACCGTCAACAATATTAGCATATCTCGAGGCAAGTCCTCTCTTTCAAGTTGTTCAAACTTTAATTCTAGTTCACGTCTCCCATCATTTCCAAACCATCCCAACTATCAAGACTACTTGCACAGTAAGCTCCTACTAGACCTGCCATTTAAAAATTAAATTATGGTAATTGATCGCATTCTAATAGAAAATTTGGCCAAGGCTTTCCGCAAAGATTAAAATGAAATACGTTGGCGCACCAACATTAAAAAATAACTCAATGAAGCGTTCATTTTTTTGTTCTAAAACCTAATTTAAAAAAAAAACATCAATTGACTCTTGACTCTATTAGCCTACTCTATGTGCTTTTATAGTTATTCTAAATATTTGTATATAGATCTTATTATTTCACTTAGATTTTTCATGGCAATCGAAATTACTGTTCAACAATCCAGAACTGTGTGTTGATAACTCAGTTTTGCATTTCGAGCCATTTAAAGTTAATTTGTTGTGTGTTGTAAATAGCCTAATAGAATCTAGTAATCATGCCTAATCATTGGGCCGAGGAATCTTGACTTCTCTGCTTGATTATAACTAACCACAATTCAACGTAATTTGCACACTAAGTAAGTACATAGCCAATTAGGCAATATCTTCCCCAACATTTTATCACTGTTATTTTGCTTTATTTTTTTTATTGGAGAGGAGATTTTAATTTTAAGTTATCATTTGACCCAGCGTTACAGCGGTGGAGGGGTTGAGGTAAAAAAAAACAACAACACCATTTCATAAAAAAAAAAAACTAAAGGAAACTACAGTCAACGAAATCCATGACCTTGCCAAGGGGATTTTGATTTTAAACCCCTCTCGAAAACTAAAGCAAATTACAGTCACCTAATTGCGATGACACTAGCCAAGGGTGGTTTATAAATATGTATGTGAGCGTGTGTGTGTGTCCATAGGAAAAAGATGCACTCCCTCCGAAAAGAAAATCCAGACTACGCCCTTGACAAGACAAAGTAACATTTGTCTGCTTTATGAATGTCAAGTTACAATATGTAAATAAATTGAAATCAATTGGCCAAAAATTACATTGCAGGATAGATAACATCGATGTGGTTCGTAGATTTTTAAAACAGATTTGGTGACAAATCAGTCATGCGCGTAGTTTGATGGAAAATAATTGTGTATGTGCTACTGTACGTGTGTGTCTGTGTGTATGTATTCATCCATTGAAAGTACTGCCGAGGTGCTACTTACACTGACCTATGTAGGTGCATTCCTTTGATTTTATTACTTAACCGGTACTTAGTATTTTTAGTTTTTATATAGACGCATTTGCAAGGCTTGGGCCACATGTTACAAAAGAGAATGAGATCTGGGTCTCTTAAGAATTTTTAAGAATTAGTTTTAAAAGAAAGGGCGTGTTGTTGTTTTTTGGCATATACCTACATAACTAGATCTAGATCTTGTCTATTTAGATCTATAACAGGCTTAGTTTCATAATAGCTTAAGTTACTTAAACCAGGGCTGGACAAAATTTGATCTGCATGCAGCTTGCAGAAGGTCAATAAGTCTCAACAAAAACGTCTTCTCTACTGAATATACTCACCATAGAGTGAATCAGGGGCGTAGCTAGCAATATGAAGGTGTTGCTGAACAAGATTCTGTTGAGTAACACCTTTAGTAAAATCACTAAATTTAGAAAGCCTTCAGGACAGAAAACTCAAAAGTAAAGTAGCAATTAGGCCTATACATAAAACCCTGAACCATAATCTTCAAATTCAAAAACAAAATTTAATAAAATACTCAGAAAGACACAAAGATAAAGGCACATTCCTCGTCCCATATGCTAGGACAAATTTGTGTATTTTTTTGTGCGGCCCGAAACGAGTTTTATTATAATAATTTTTGAGAAAAGCTACGCCTATATCAATATCGGTCTCTGCGGCAAGAAAAAACTTATAGACAAAAATGCATCCCATCCATACACGTACATACTGACAGACATACACACACACGCATATTCTCTCTCTCTCTCTCTTTCATTCACACACACACATTTGATTCACAAAATGTAATTTTTTTTCTACATTTGTAACAACTTGAATGTGTCGGTATGTATCCATAGAAGTACTTAGAAGTAAAGACGCCTCTTTTCACAGATGTTCAGTTAGGTAGAGGTCTACGATTGAGCCAGCTCCTTCAAAGACTCACACCCATATCACATACATTTAAAGTGGCATACATACACATACATACATCTACAACTAAAATCATTGTTGATTGGTATACATAGCACGGTACTTCCTCTGCATTACCTTTAAACCTAATAAGACTTCAAATATTATTTAAATAACCAAATAAGCTTACTAATTTAGAAATTTAAAAAAGACATTTTAAACTAAAATTTGGTGCTGCATTAAGGCAATTTCGATTAGAATTCCTAATATGTCAGTTTTGGGTATATGTTGAGGACCGCTCCCTGGCTTGTGTTCATAATAGTGCACCCCGTTATGACTGACTGCATTCCAAAAAGTTCTAGTTGATTGACACTGTAAAGACACGTGTATAGAGCTTCTAGTCTAACCACATTATAAGTCTTTTTAGACCTAACACACTGGGGTAAAACTGGTCTTCGTTTTAATATAGTACTTTTTTTTTTCTTTGAGTATGCAACTAGTAGCCTAGAAAGTAGATATGTTTCTATTTGCAGTCAAGATGAAAAATTCGCCTTCAAGGACACTTCATTCCTTTTAGTGAGTTTTTGTTTGAGGTGGGGAAAGGTATTGTTCTGTAATTCTTAGGTGAAAATAAATTCGTTAAAAAGTAAATTACATTTTTAAGCTCTTGGATAATATTTGTTTACATAAATTGTTTTGTTTTTCTGACGTTTTAGTGCGAGCTGAGAAATGTCTACACTGAATTGCTGAGAAAAGATGCAGTCATTAAACCAGTTACGGCTTCTATTGTGGAAAAATATTTTACTTCGTCGTCGATATCCGGTAGAACTAATTAACATTTTTTTTTTGGTTTAGAAATCTGTATATGAAGCCGTACTAATGTAGTATAGTAGTTTTGAACCAAATCTTCCTATTATATAAGAAGAAAAAGACGTAATAAATAACAAAAGGTCTATAAAATTAATAGAAAGACGCCCTATTATTTAGTTCTAAATTTTAGTTTCAACAAATAATACCTATAATTAAATATATATATATAAAAGATACATATATATATATATATATTCGTCATTTTCTATGACCGATTATTTTATAGACATTGTATTTTTTTAAAGGGTGCTTAGAAAAACAAGGAATTTTCTAATGTAACAGATATCTTATAGAATATAGACATTACTTCAAAAAAGATGATTACGCCCTAAGGGTGGTGCATCTAGTCAAGCATGTTTTCCAATGACTTAAACTCTGCCGAGTCATTGGTTTTCCTGGCTGGCACAGGCAACCCATTCCATGCTCTAATATCACTAGAGAAGAAGGAGCATTTGAACAAATTTGTCTTAGTATATGGAACGAGGAATGTGTCTTCATCTTTGTGACTTTTTAGATTTTTTTTTTAGGTTTTGTTTTTGTATTTGAAGATTATGGTTCAGTGTTTTATTTATAGGCTATATCACAAGTAGGGCCTATTAACTAGCCTTTTCCAGTTATGATGGTGAATACGGCAGTCCGCTTATTGGAGTATCTCTGTATTCAAGCATAGCGAGATTTCTTTCTCATTTTTTTTAAAAAGAAACCTCACTTTGACCATTTAATTTAGGGTATATGGGGCTATTAAGAAACAAATAGTCTGCACTTGTACCTGTTCAATGGCATATGTCGCTCACTGTCTCTTATTGTGTGCCATGTCTAGCAAAATAACGTTCAGTATCTTCATGACATATTCTGCTGTTTGTTCTCTTTGCTTTAATTTAGGATATTTCGAGAAATAATGAACTGTAAGCAAGTAGTCATTTTTTCGCCTTTCAACAAGTTAATGGCAAACTTTTCCCATGGTCTTTCTTGTTCAATCTTGCACAAATTGATCACTTGATAAAAGTTGAAAAATATCTTTGGACATTTCTTGCCAAAAACAAATTCGTTCTTGAGTTCTATCTGGTTTTCGCAAAACCAAAACAACCTGTGTGATCCTTGTCGAGAATTCCATTTTTACTTGAAGGAATTATAATTCTGCTCTCATAAAACAAGACTTCATTCCATTCATGAATTCATGAGTAATCTTTATCTACAAAGTTATATATCAACCCACTCTGTGTTGTAAAAAGGTTTTGAGCATCATTTCTTTCATATCCCATCTTGGATCAGGTTGAAATTTTAAACAATTATTTCTTGTACCTGGCAAAAAATCAATAAAAAAAAAAACAATTAGTTAATAAGCTAAGGGTAATTAATTATTTTCTTTGGTATCGAACTAGGGAAATAAATCGATTATGTACACATTTTATCCGATTTTTTTTTTACACCTTCAAATAAGTCGCAACTTAATAAGTCATGCTTCCTCTGTGCTAATATATGATATTACGTCATTGTTCATTGTCTTCGTCAGTATCATAGTACCCAGTTTAAGTACATTGTATTTGTATCAAGTGGTATATCACTAGTTCATTTGAATTGTTTTAGATCTAGACATCTAGACATAGAATCTAGAATCTATACGCTCTACGAATAATGGAATTATTCGATCCTCCTAAACCGTTGTCACTAGACGGCAATCTATCTGAAAGATGGAAAAAATGGAGACAAAGTTTTGAACTATTTATGGTCGCCACTGAAAAGGATACGAAGCCCGAACCAGTGAAGAAAGCTTTACTGCTACACCTGATCGGTGAACCCGCTAGAGACATCTACAATACTTTTGAAGTAATTGAAGATGAGACTGTAGACAAACTCATTGAAAGGTTTCAGAATCATTTTATGCCTAAGTCCAACACTGTTTATGACAGATTCAAATTCTTCACAAGAAGTCAGAAGGACGGTGAAACGTTTGAACAGTACTATACAGATTTAAAGAATTTGGCCAAAGAATGTAAGTTTGACAACCTTCGTGAGGAACTCATAAGAGATCGATTAGTATGTGGCATACAGTCGGATCGAGTGAGAGAGAGACTTCTGAGAGACGTAGACTTAACTTTAGAAAAAGCAGCAAGCATCATTCGTGCTGACGAGCATACACAGAACCAAATGATGGACATGAAAGGACTACAAATAGATGCTGCTAGTAAAGAAAAGAGGACAGAAGACAGAATGCCAGTTAAAAACTCACACGAGAGTATGGCAAGGAACCATGGAACAAGAACCATTAAAGATTGCAGATCTTGTGGTAGATCGCATGGAAAACACAATTGCCCAGCATTCGGACAGACATGCCGAAAATGTAAAAAGAAAAATCATTTCGCTGAAAAATGTCGTTCGAAATATTCTAAGGCTGTTGATTTACTGGAAGATGAAAGTCAAGCAAGCCAAGCAAATGAGTTATGGTTTGAGGCAATTGGAACTGACAACAATGTCAGAGTTTGGATGGTTGATGTCAATATTATGGGAAAGATAGTCAAAATGAAGATTGACACAGGAGCACAAGCTAATGTGATATCAGAGTCAACGTGGAACACTTTAAAAACTGATTGTCAGTTAAAACAGTCAAATATTACCCTACGAGCATTAGGAGATGAAACACTAGAGCTGATGGGAGTTGCATCGGTCACATTTAAAGTCGACGATGTGGAAGTCAAAGATAATCTGTATGTGATCAAGAAAGAAATAAACCCTGTTCTAGGTATGAAGACATCTATTGCTTTGAAACTAATTGAAGCAAAAGAAAACGTCGAAGTACATATTGTCAAGCGACAAAATGAAGTTCCACGAGAGTTGATGCCGAGAAATCAACTAACAACAGCTAGTAGACGTAGACCAAAGTCAGGTTCTCAATTGCATAAAGATGATAAACTATTACGTGCTCAAGAGAAATCGAGACCAGATGAGGACATGATTAAGAAAAATTATGGCGCAACAGGAAAGTTTCCCGGAAGAAATCAGAAGATAAAAGAAATTCGTCGCAAAACTGAAGCTGATGTTAAAGTGTTCAAAAGAAACAATGTAAAGGAAAAATTGTTACCTCATGCTGTACCAGACAGACCATGGAAAAAGGTTGCGACAGATTTGTTTGAATGGCGAAACAATGATTATTTGCTAGTTGTGGACTATTTCTCAAAGTACCCTGAAATAAAACGACTGGAGAACAGAACAGCAGAATTTGTTATCAGGGCACTGAAAGGAATTTTTGCTAGACATGGCATACCAGAGGAAATAGTGAGCGACAATATGCCATTCAACAGTTATCAATATAGAGAGTTTGCTTCTGAATGGAATTTCAAGATAGCTACATCAAGTCCCAGGTACCCTCAATCAAATGGTCAAAGTGAGGTGTATGTTGGTATCGTAAAGCAGATATTCAACAAAGCATACAAAAGTGGGAAAGATCCATATCTCGCTATGCTCGAGTATAGAAATACTCCAATAAGTGGACTGCCGTATTCACCATCACAACTGCTGATGAGTAGAAGACTCAGGGACATAATTCCAACTGATCCCAAACTATTTGAACCATCGATAGCTGAAAATGCAGAGAGATTACTCAACGAACGACAGATGAAAAGCAAAGTAAAATACGATGCAAAAGCAAGACAACCTAAAGATTATTCTGTCGGAGAGAAGGTGAGAGTGCGTCTAGGACAAACATGGCAGAAAGCTGTCGTCATTAAGAAACATCCATCACCCAGATCTTATATCATAAAGACAAATGATGGAAAAACCTACAGAAGAAACCAACGGGTTTTAAATAAGAGTTTTGATGAAGACATCTCTGGGTACTATGATACTGACGAAGACAATGAACAACAAACTGTTAGAACAACCGAAACAGACAGTTATAGACCAACGTCTAGAGAACTTGTCGTGCCAGTCAAAACAACCAGAAGTGGCCGAGTTGTTAAGATTCCTTCTAGATATCAGTAGACCCTAGAACTTTAAAAGGAAGGATGTGCTAATATATGATATTACGTCATTGTTTGTTGTCTATGTTTTTAAGTGAACGCAAAAGAATGAGCGGAAATAAAAGAGTTCTCTAATGTCTACCTTTATGAAGACAAGTCTCGTTATATTATTTATTGTTTAATTGTAAAGTCTACAGTAGTTTATTAATCTGTGACAACAGAACATCCTCTGAAGTAGAGTTGTAAGGAAATGCAACTGTGGAAATACACCAGAAGAAGCTTGTCTGTTGTTTATGTCCGATTATGTAAGCTTTATTATAGGTTTGTAATTCTTTGCAGTATTAAGGATGTCAAATATTTTGACCATTAGGGAGACCCGCGAATCGGCGGAGTCCCAGGAGAACCCGACCAACCCTCGAGTTGGTATCCAGCTTCACCGCTTCTCGGAGAACTCGTGTATGGTCTCTTACTCACCGTTGCCCCGGGGGGGGGAGCTGGACATCGCCCCATTTTTACACATTTAATCGTCCTAGCTCATTGGTACTATTACACTTAACATACGTTTTTTTAAATAGTATTTTTTTTTATATTTTCTTGGTGAATACTGTCTTTTAATGACCAATACACTTTTTTCGTGTAGGCCCTACTTGATTTTGTGTGACTTTGGCCATTCTTCTCTCATATAGTTCTAATTGCTCAGTAACTTAGCATCAGTTTTTCGTCGAATTTCAGCGTTCTTCTTGTCACTTCCAGGAAAATGTTTTGTTGCGTTATTCAAAACCTTTATCATTATTAGGCCTACAACTCGATTGTTCTTCACCCCGTTATAGTTTATCAGCTGCTTGCAATTGAGAACCTGAGGTAGAAGATTTTGTTAGTTGGTTTCTCAGCATCATCTTTCGTGGAGCATCATTCTTGTGTTTGACATCGCCCACCTCATTATTTCATTTTGCTTCAGTTTTGAAGCAATGAATGTCTTTATATCCGAAATAGAATTTATACTTTTTTCTTGATCATGAACATATCATCTTTGACGTCTACATCGTCAACTTTAAAATATGACTGATGCAGCTCCGTTCAATTCTAATATTTGTTCCTCCAATGATCTTAGGGTAATATTTGAAAGCGTTAACTGGCTATCAGTTTCTATTGTATTCCACTCTTACTCCAATATAAGATTGTGCTCCGTGTCAGTCTTCAGTTTGACTGTTTTTTCCTTAATATTGACATCAAACATCCAAACTTTCATCTTGTTGTCGTTACAAATTGCCTCGTACCACAAGTCATGCACTTGGCTTTCTCTACTGTCATTTTTCAGTGATTCTACAACCTCTAATGTCTTGCTCGACATTGTGCGGTGAAATGATTAACCGCATTTACTTATAGATATACTAGTTATAGATATCATGCGTCAATTTATTTATTTTTAATGAAAATGAATTCTTATATATTATAGAGTAATAGCAAGTATTTATAGAAAACCGATATACTGTTACGAATCTCACTATCCAGGCTCTCTGCAAACTGCACCATACACCACCAACTGAAAGAACTTGACAACTCTGGGCTCCAAAGTAACGTAAAAGTTTAATGTCAATAAAGAACAGCCAATATAGTACAATTGGCAACACGTATCACAGACTGTACAATTATCTCTCCGATAGCACCGTATCGCCGCATCAACTGTTGCACTGGTCTCTCCGTCTCGTTCCGGGCTTGCACTGGGTTCAACAGTTCAGGACTGACTTCACACACTTGGGCTCGATGTGCCGGACTCGATCATAGATCAAGATCAAGACGCCAGCCGTCTCAACTGTACTTGACAGTACTCCGCACTGAACCGTCGTAATGCTCCGTACAGAACCGCACCGCTGAACTGTGCTGTAGTCGACCGTGCTCTGAACCTCTGTCGTGAACTCCTTTTCCGGACCGCTTTTCTGGACTGTCTTAACTGCGACACCTCCGCTCTTTATATAGGGTCCCTGCTGGCCTTCTCGAACAGGACAGAACGCCCCTCGGCATTTCTAGGTGGTCAGATGACTATAATTCTCGTGGCGCTCCTGAGCTGTGTTCACGTTGCGGAACTCTCCCGAACCTTCAACGTCGAGACGCGTCGCGGCTGACCGTCGTAACTCGTCATGCTTGACCTCTCGTCTGGCCTGGGGCGATTTGTGTCGGCTGACTACACACACCGCTACTACCCCCGTTTCTGTGCCACCAACAGGTTTATAACAATACATATAAATATATATATATATATAGCTCCTCCTTCGTGTTCGAAGATGAGCACATTTCTCATTTCCTATGGACTCGAAGATGGCTGTAAAGTCCAATCCTCGCTTTGAAAAGCCGGCCGCATATGTGGCATGTGTGAGTTTTGTCAGTTGCAGCTGTGCCTGCTTTTTCTCTCTGCTTTCTGTTGGTTCGGCGCTCTATCGCACTGGCCATTCTACTTGCTTCAAATCTTGAGACTCCGAGACTCACAGCTTCTCGCCATGCGGAGCGATCTAGAGCTAGTGCTTCCCAGCCATGAATATAAATATGCATTGCATGTAAAAGCACTTAATTTCTTGGACAACAGAAGATAAATCTATGATCATATGATGTCAGTAGACACTAACTAGACTAGATGTCTAAATGAATAGATCTTATCTTATGCAATACTTCAAAAAAAAAAAAAAAAAAAAGAAGATGATTACGTTATATGCGTGTTCCTATGTCAATCTTGAATTTAGTCATGCATATTAATGTTAATCAAAGACTTTAAAAAATTCTGCAAAGTCAATTTTAGTTTTCCTGCCGGCCTCTGGCAATTACTTCAATTAACCCCATTCCATGCTCAAATTGATCTATATAGTCTAGACTAGTCTAATTATATAGACCACTTATATAGTCGACTTAGTATGAGCTTAACTTTAGATCTAACAAAAACGTTCAAGATAAGTGGCAAGTCTAGAGATAGATCCTGAGATGAACTCTGATTAAAAAAATAGTCCTCCCATAGAGCCCTGGCAGAAACTCTGCTGTTTGGCGTAGTGCCTTTAAGCTCCCATACTGGTCAAGCCACTCGCTACCCCGCAGCTCTCGGAGCTGCGGACAAGCTGCGGACACTCATGCAAGATATGCTCCACCATTTCCACCGACTCTCCACAGTGTCGACAAGGGCAT
The DNA here is from genome assembly GCA_021533235.1 of Biomphalaria straminea. NCBI lineage: Eukaryota > Metazoa > Mollusca > Gastropoda > Planorbidae > Biomphalaria > Biomphalaria straminea. Next base: position 6,612,247 of record JADKLZ010003886.1, on the reverse strand, counting down.
CAAATTCTGGCCGGAACCGGGCAAAGTAATACCAATAGGCCAGTGTCCCGTTCTATACTGCGCGATTATTGACTGTTCCAACCTCTTTCGTCTCCACCATGGATCATCGCGTTCCGGGCGACGCAAATGCTGCCAGACTCCACGGGCTTTTTTGGAGCCATCCCAGGATTTCAACCACTTTTTATGTACCCACTCTGGGATTAATGTCGTAGCTTGGTTAAACGTACTTGGGACTTCGAAAGTGGGCACGGCCAGCGCTCCTTCTCGTGCTAAAGCATCAGCCGCCTTCGTCGCAATGTACATAAAAGAGTTTTGTTGGATACGATGTAGTACTAGTAGTAGATGAATCTGCTTGAGTCTAGATTTAATTTCACTTTACCACAGATAAAGCTGTTTTAAAAGCGTTCAATGTAAAGTTACATCCTGTAGATCTATGTTATCCAACCAATTCTTATATTTGTTGCTCATCAAATAAGCCTAATAATGTTCCCCTTTAAGTAAGACCTTGCAATCTATAGGACTGATAATGTAAAGGTCATCTGTTTCTGTGGCTCACAGTTAATGAGGGTGTCATGTGACCAGCACAACGACCAACCGCCTTTACTTTTCCTCAACTAATGTCAGGTACCCATTAGAGCTGGTTGAACTCAGAGGCGACCTAAAGATCCTGAAATTAAAAATCTCAGTCTTCACCAGGATTCAAACCCAGGACCCCTTGGAGCCAAGTGCTAATTTACCACTCTGCCAGAGCTCCTCTAATATGTGTGATATGCTGTTGTGTGTATTGCATATAGGCTACAATTACTCATCAGAAAGTAGAATTATATCTATAGTTTAACTTCTCTTTCTTTCTACATATACTACTATCATTAGTTAGAAGTATTATCTATATTTAAAATTGTATTTCATAAGTATTTGGTAAATAATATGATTCATCAACATTTTTTTTTTATTATTCTCAGCTTTTTCTTGCCTTGGAGCTAGTTTGGCCAGTTTTAATCCTTGGAATAGTATCAGTCTTAAGAATAGGGTCACCACCTATAAAAACTCCAGAATGTGAGTCAATTATTTGTAGAAGACATAATTTTGTTGTGATTTGTTTTTAATTACAAATGAGTCAATTTAAATATGTCTTTATGGTCATAAAAATATTAAGTAATGTATTGTTATAACTGAGCTGTAAGGGGGTCATGGTAACCTTACGGCTGGTCAACACAGACGACTCAGGCCTGTGTACTGAGAAAAGGACTGGCGGATGTAAAGATCCGATGTGTAGAAAACCGGTTTTGTTGTGTGCTCTGACCAAGACAGTTGGAAAAAAAGACTAGATCGATTTCTTTTAATGTGATTCTATTCAGACTTGTAAAGTATTTGACTATTTTTATTGCATCATTTATTACTTCAATAATACATCTCGTTTATTAGAACCCAAGTTATCTGTTTCTGGAATTGGCAATATTGTTTGTTCAAGGGTTCATAGGGAAACGTAACAGTATATTCATGTTGTAGTATTTCAAGGTGTAACATAGCTTAGAGAACTATAATAGTTTGGGAACTCTTAGCCTGATAAACATAAAATGATTGGAGCCTGAACAACTTGACTGGTCACTTATCTAGTAAATGAAGTGGTCATCATGTCTAAATTTGGTTTATTCATTGAGCTGCTTCATTGTAATAAAATTGTTTAATATTTTCAGTAATAAATAACTTCTATTTATTATGTATATCTTGCATTAAAAAGCTTTTGATCAGCCATTTGCAATTTGTTTATGTTTTTTTTTGTGTAACAGCCAAGTGAGTTTCACTAAATGCTGTCATGGACAGTACATTATAATGTCTCATTAACAAAAGCTATACAACTTTCCAGTTAACAGAGTAAAACAAATTCCAAATGGCTTTTTAAAAATTATTACTAATAAAGTTTTTATGTATAGGGAAAATTTTTTTTTAAGCCGTTGTTTTAAACCCATGGCAAAAAGGTTCTACTGCTGTGAAGTACCATTGCTATATTCTTCTATCAACAGGTCACTATCAAAAGTGGTCAATGCCAAGTGCTGGACTAGTACCATTTCTTCAATCATTAGTATGCAACATAGACAATTACTGCTTCACAAACCAAGAAAGTATTGAGACATCTAAACAATCTGCCAGAAGGTAGACATGGGACATGATTGTCATGTACATAATGTGTAATACGATTCTCGCATTTGTCTTTCAAGTTAATTTTTTTCAGATCACTCATAATCATTCACCATTTTTAAAGTAAATACGATTTGCACAACTTTGATTTTGTTTAATTTTATATACTAATTTATATTTATTCCCAAAGATTTGCTCTGCTTTTAAATTTGAAAAATAATAATAAATCTATACATTTTCATTATTTCAAAAAAAAATATTATTACAGTTTTTCAGCTTTAACTCAGGATGTACTGCCACTCATTTCTTCAAATGATATATTAGATATTCTTCAAATATCTAATAAAAGCATTGGTTTATTGAATCTATTTAAGAATGTGATAAAAGACCAGAAATTTATATTTGGTTTAGGTAAGTAAACTACATTTATTTAGATACTGATTACTTTTAATTTATTAATTCAACTACATTATCTATATATTAGGAAAATTCACTTAGGTCTGTAGGCTCCTATTAATTTTTTTAAATAAAAAAAAGAATAATTAAGGGTTCAGAAATTGTCAGTTTTTATTGGGAATCACAATAACTTATTGCTATTTATATTTATGAGAATAACAAATACAGTTTTGTTAAAAATGAGTGAAAAATATTTTTTAGGAGAACAACTTTATATTAAGTACTACATAAGAAATGAAACAGAATTCAAAAACATACTTGTGAATAAGTATCAAATCTTAACATTGGGTGAAGTCAATGATATAATGATGTCTAAATTGAATATTGGTAAGGTAAGACATTTATCACAAAGTAGGCTACCTTCAAACAATATTATTACAACACAAGAAGTCTTTCTGTTAATTCATATTAATTAGAGTTCTAATATTCCATATTCTTTATTGATAATTTATGCAGATCATTCATATATATATTTCTTTTTTTTTCTTAATTACCAATATTCGTTCAAATGATAAACTTTCAAACAAATTATCTTTTCTTTAAAAAAAGCTGTTGAACATGACAGAGATTCCAGATTTGAAATCTGTTCTCTGTAGCGCTGAACAACTTGGGTCATTCTTTATTTTCCCTGCTGGAACAGAGGTGAAAAATATCTCTGTAGTGCTTTGTGAATTAGAATTGAAAAACAACACAGAACTGATTAACGAAGTTCTCCAGCATCTAAACCTTTCATCATTAATAAGAGCTGTAAGTGAGAACTATTTGTTTGCTATTAATAAAACAACATTTCCCTATGCAGTAGAACCTCTGGTAGTGTAATATGTAGGCCTACTGAGATAATTTTGAGCTCAGTTGTGATAGAGGTAAATGTTTAAACAGATATTAGAAAAAAAATAATTTTAAAAATTAATACTAAAAACAAAAAAAAAACATTGAAGGAATACAAATTTTTTTAATACATAGATATGAAATTGAAAATTATTTTGGAAAAAAAAAGAAATACCTGAGCTTAAACAGCTACTTTAAGTTGATGATAAGACATTTTTGTTTTGGACTGTTTCTGCAAGTCAAGGGTGACTTCTTTGTATAATAAATTTTATTCATTTTATTTTTAGAACTTTGTTTAGTAATATATACTATTGCTCAGTAAGTGATAGAATTGTACAAAGATTTTAATAATACTTTATTTGTAAAAAGTAAATTGCTTATTTTGTTTCAGATCAAAGTTATTGAGGAAATAAAAGAAAAGACCGGTTCAAAAGAGAATATAACATTTGCCTTAGAAAATGTTGCTCAAATGTATGACATTGTCAGAAATGAAGAAACATTATTAAGTGCCATTCAGGCATTGTTTTCTATTCCAAAATTAGATGACCTTTTCTCTGTGATTCCTTATATAATGGAGAATTCTAGTGCTTTAGGAAGTATGATTGACTTGTAAGTATCAGTGTTAGTGTTTCTTATATATATATATATATATATATATATATATATTTGTTTATGAATAGGCTTTAAAAAGGAAATCCACTTGTACTTGCAAAAAGTTTTTTATCATCACAAAGAGATAACCGTGAACCTTCATTAGAGGATGACTTCAAATTTTTCTTGATGGAGGATTTTTGCACCTACTCTTCTGCCTACTGCATTATGCTTATAGTGACATCAACTAAGGTGTTTTTTTCCATATAAGATCCTCTAGAAAAACTCTTTTATCCTAGAAAAAGCTGTGTGCTATAAATGCATGAAAACATACAGACTGTATACAAGTTTAGTTGAACAGAAACATATGCTGAACCACAAAAATGAAAACAAATTTCACCATCATTTTCCAGAACTGAAAGAAAATATATTAACTTTGAAAATCTATTCCTAACTTCTTTAACTTACACAAAAGTATTTCCTTTTTCTTTGTGAAACATGTAGGAAACATTGCACACTTAGAAAAAAATGAATTTGAGGTTATATTTTTTAGATTCATTTGATAATAAATTATACAATTAGAAAAATAATAATTTCAATAATTTGTGTTTTACCTATTTATGAAATCATCATCAAGTCAAAGAACTTCACATTTTAAAAAATTAGCTTTTCACTTCAGTCCAGCTGAAATCACTACATTTCTAAAATTAGTTTTGTAATGATAACAATTTGATTTCGCTGTTTATTTTCTTCAAATGGTGTAATGTCTACTGAATTATAATAATATTGTCCAGATCAAATAGTATGTTGACGTTACTTTATATATATTTCAGAATAAGGAAACTTGTTTATAGTTTGAATCCTATAATGGTGAGTCTTAAAATGGATAACTCAACACTATGGGGAATATTGCAAGACATTGCATTGCTAGGTGATTTTTTGACAGCAATAGGAGATGGCACATGGAATCGCACTTCTGCTGTAAGTCATGTAAAAATGAATAGCCATTTTAAATAGTTTGTTGATGTATTTTATCTTCGTGGAAAAATATTTTTAAAAAGGTTTTAAATTATAAATGCAGAGTATATAAAAAAAACAATTTCAACGTTATATATGCTTTTATATAAATAGGCCTATGCATGCTATTTATAGACATCATAAGTGTTATTTACTAGTATTGTTGAGTAGTTTTTTGAGGTCATTGTAGAAACATGTTTTTTCTGTGTATATATACTACTATTTAGAGATGTATTTAATATTGTAATTTTTTCATCTGCAAATTAGGACTTAGTTTTACCACTTGGTGATGTACTGTATAAACTTAATCAACTATTAAGTGACAGCTCCAGTGCAGTCGCAATGAACTTACTAAAGATATTAGCTGATTTTGATTGGGTTACCTTGTTTACTGAATTATTTGGCACCAGTGTAGCACCAACATCAAGGTACTGTTGATATTTTATACTAAAACTCATGAGATTTACAATTGATGGCATTACATTGATAAGTTGTAGAAGTCTTGTTTTCTATCCAATCAGCAAAAAAAAAAAGAGATAAAGTAAGTGTAAGGATGTTGCACGAGTAATCCCCATCTTTGTTTCAACTTTTCTTCTTAAGCATCAACATCTTAATTGACAGTCTAATTCAAGTTCTTCTGAAGGGCCCAGATTTAACCAAAGCACTTACTCAAGCTATTATAAATAAAAATTATACTGAAGTAAGTTCAATAGCTGTATTATTTTCTATTTCTTCTAATTGAACTCTGTGTAACTTTGTCAACACTAAAGATTTTTTTAGCTTATTAATTTCAATCTATATTTGTACTTTTTCTAACCTAGTTGTTAAACAATGCTGTTTTACTAGTGTATCTGTATCATGATTAAAGAAAAAGAAGGTACATATAAATTTTAAAAGTCAATAAAAGTATTCCTTTCAGACTTTGAGATCTGTAGGGCAGAGAATGTTAAGTTCATCATTTTTAACAGCTGCTGGTTAGCGAGGGTGTCATGGGACCAACACAATGACAACTAATTTTACTTTCCCAACTAATGTCAGGTACCCAATTGAGTTGGGTGGACTCGCGAGTCCTAAAAATGAGAGACATTAGAGATTAAAGGCATGTATTTGTAGTGATTTTATTTATTGATATATACCTTATGTTGAATCTGATTTTTTTTTTTCACAAAAGAAGTTTATTCAACTAATTTGAAGTTCTACAATAAAAAAAAAATGTCTACATTAGTTTAGTTGTACCTACCATTAACACCAGGAAAAAATTTATTTGTTAAAAAAAAAAGAAGGTGCTTGTTCAAACACAACAGATTCTTCTCTGACTGGAGACAGAAATAATCTATACCAATAAATTATATGGTTTCATCTATGATCTCCAGACAGAGGAAGACAATAAAAAAAATTTAAACCAAAAACCACAACACTTGAAATAACTTAGCTTGCAATTAATTCTGATTTTTGTATATTCTGCTTTCAGTTAACTTTACTCGTGACTAAAGTCTTTTTGGGTGCTGGTCTCAATGGTACTGTTGATCCTTTGTTCCTCAACTCAATGAGAAATTTAATTGTTGCTGTCCAGAGCTTAACTAATGCACTACAGAATACTTCCAATCCTTTGCCCTTGTTTATTACGTCTGTCATCACCCAGTTGAATTCTGCACTGAACGTGATTGGCTTGAGGTTATTTGAAACTTTTTTTCATTTTAATAAATGAAATTATATTTGGTTGATTTTAATTTAGAAAGGACAAAATATATTTTTTAATGTATGTTTTGAAAATATATTTTTGTTTAGCATATCTACTATTTGCAACATTGCCATCCGCTCATTTGGACAAACTGACCCAAACACTTATCTGCCTCTTTATGTTACTATTGAAAGCATTGATGTCATGTCTGGCTTAGTCAAAATAATTCCAGGTAGTATTTTTTTTATGTTTAAAACCAAAAAAAGCAGCCAAAAATTGTATTACTTTTGACAAATTTTATTGTGCACAGAAATAAACTGTTTATTGTCATTTTAAAAACAATAACTTATTTTTCTTTTAGAACTTGATGATTTAATCTGCATTTTATTTGATAAAACTGGATTGAATCTCAATGTTTTCTGGGATACATTAACTAAAATTGGATTTTGGAATAACTTGCAAAAGGTAAAAGTTCATCATTATTGTATTAGGAACAGAATATTTTTTTTTTATAAATTTATGTTGTGGTTATTTTCATAATTTGGAATGCATTGTATATTCTAGGTATAAAATTAAATGTTTAAACTTTCAAATATATAAGATGCACATGTACACATTAAACTAGTTGTCTAAAAAATTAGAGGTAAAACTTATTTGAAGTTTTGTTATCATTGTTTTAAATCAAATTACTTACATTTAAAAAAAAAAACAACCTTTTGTTTGTAATGTTTGTCTTTCAAATATACTAATTTAAAATCTGAATTGGATACTTCAATTAGTGATATCAGTAACTTTTAAGAATATCTTTGTACTGAATATGGTCAGTAGCTATTCACTTAGGTTGTCATTAAAATGGTTTAAGATAATAATCCTGGCATTAAAAAAGTTAGGAGGTTTTATTTGTGCTATGTGGCTGCCAGACCTGATTTGATTTAGAGATTTGAAAAAAAAAAATGAAGCAAAGGAATAGCTGTGTGATTACCCTTTAGGAATCCAAACGATTTGAATCTAAGAGAAAAAATTTGCTATCAAACATAGTTCTACACAACTGCTTTTCTTTAATTTTTTTATTACATCAAATGAAGTAATCAACTTATGACTATTGTATGGATATATAAATGAAATTAAATTGTATTGTCTTCTCTTTCAGATTGTCACGCGCCTCTCTAATCCAAACCAATCACTTAACTGTTCAAAGCCTGTGGAAGATATGCTAGTGATTACTAGTACTATTTCTAGCAGTTTTACCAATGATGGCCTGAATATAAGCAGGATGATTCAGTGTTTCAGCTTAAGTCAAGAGCAAATTCAAAATCTGCTGACCTCCTTTAGCAAGTATGTTGGTTTATCTTCAAAATCAATGACAATGCCTACCATTATTGTTGGTTTGAGTATTAACAGATTGTGACCCTGATATAAGTGTAAGAGAAAAGTAAGAATAGAGATATGTGGGCAGAAGGAAAAGCTCCTGTCGCCTCAGCTAGGGGCCTCTGTTGAAATGTCTGCCCAGGGAAGCATAAAGGCTAAGAACAAGAGCTACAGGGCCTCCAATTATGTTCTTGGGAGTGTACTTGCACATGATGAGGATGTGATGGCTATTAAATTAATTATGCCCTTTGTATAAATTAAAATTATGACAATTTGTCCTTTTCAGTTTCATTAAATTAAAAATATAATTAGTAGTCAGTAGTTTTTGTCAACAGAAGTAAAAATGTATTCAGACTATTTTAGCTTAAGTCACACTAATTAAAATATGTTCCAATTTTTTCTAGATTCATTTGTAAACCATGATTAAAATTTGTTCTTATTCTTACTTTTTTTTTTCAAGCTATCTTGTGTTGATAAAGAATTTGTTGAACTTACTACAAAAACCAGCAATTCAGAAACTTCTTACTACTCCTGATATACTACCACTGTTTGATCTTACTCTTGAAATAGTTATCTATAACTCTAAAGGTAATCACTAAATTAAAATTCTTTATTCCGTCTAGTCACATTCTTTTCACTCACTTAAATGAGTATACAAGGTTGAAACCCTGCTAATAAAACTGAGTTGTATTCTGAAATACAAAAAAAACATTGAATTTTAAATCACAACTTTGGCAACACTTGTACAGGCAAAAGATAAACTTATATATTCTATGCATAAAGGTTAAAATAAAAGTTAAAAACTCTTTGCCCTACAGATCTAATATACTCTATGCCAATGAATTTAGTTCAAAAAAAAAAAAAAAAGATTACATCCTATGAGTCATGCATCTAGTCATGCATGTTAATCAATAATTTAAATCAGTGGTGTAGCTAGGGTGGGGGAGGAGAGGAGGAATTTGAAAATCTCCCTGGCCCCCACTTAAGGGAGGCCCCCAAATGAGTGTTTTTTACTTTAAAATTAAATATTTCACAAAATGCAGGGGCCCTCAAAGAGATTAAGCCCCTCCGGGCCCCCAAACAGTGGAAGATTCTTAACTACACCCCTGACTCTGCCAAGTCATTGGTTTTCCTAGCTGGCTAAGGCAAAAAATTCCATGCTCTAATAGCTCTTAGGATCCATAAACATTTCTTCACCCCATTTCTGAGGACCTTTTAAATTATCAAAGAATTGAAACAATTAGTAAGCACTCTTCCCACAATGTAAAAAAAGAACAGCAAATAACATCTTTGCTTTCCACTTCTAGAGAGGGATACATAAAAAAGCAGTTGCTGTACATTGTACTAACAGCTAATTGTATTTTCTTTTTTAAATGTTATATTTGTGATGTTCACACTATACTGTTAGCTAACAAAACATGTATATTGATAGCCATGCTGACAGTGTCCAATCTGTTGAAATCTGACAAAAATGTAGCACAGTATCTTTTGAACTCAGGGATTTCCCAGTTAGTTGTGGACACTTTTATGAATGCAGCAGTAAATTCAAACCAGGTAATTTAATTAGGCTTTATCTTAGAACACTTTTAGTCATTTTTTTAGTAACTTTTATGACTAATGTTGTTGTTGTTTTCTGCCAGGCTTTCTTTCTCCAACAGTCACCACTTGAGATAACAAATATTTTGTGTGATCCTGACCAACTTTCCAAAGTAATGACCCTGTCAGTGACTGCTTCTGTCAGTCTCAACAGCCTAAGCAATGCTTTCTGTAACACTACACTCCAAGCTGCAGTCCTAGCAGAGTATTTAAAGAATTCTTCTTTGTCTTCTTCTGGCATCACTGATGTAGGCATTTTATTTATTACTTATAAGTTGTTTTTGCTCATAACAATACATGTAGTTCAGCCTTTAGTATATGATTCCAATTCACGTATACACTCCACCTTAATTTTTTAAAATGGCATAAAACAATACAGAATAACTTATCTCATACTTTCTGCTATATCCCAGATTTGTCAGTATTCATTATTGTACAATAATCTCAGGTAGCAAGTTAAGGCTCTGTACTGTTAAAAAAATGTACTTGACTTCATGTTAAAATGTGGAATTAATAACAAAAAAAGGAGAATGGTTCTTTGCTTAGATATTTTTTGGTCTATTAAAAATAATTCTGGTAACTTTCTCTACCAGATGTGACAAGTATGGGCATCCATATCTATTAGTAGAATGTAGTAGTAGTTCTTTGCATGGATCTTGAAAAATGTATATTTGTTGTCATCACTAAAATACGTGCCAAGAGATGTCACATTTACATATAGCAGATTAGCAAGGAATGATGTATTTTATACAGCAGAATACCTATTCCAATCTATCTTTTTCTTGGCCTATCTCTTTACCTTAAGCTGAGGATCTGTCCCAACTATTTATTCTTAATTTAATTTTATCTTGTCATCTTTTCTCTTGTTTTTGTTAACCATCTTATTAAAGATTGCTTACCTTGAGCTTCTGGGTTGCTTTTTATAATAAGGAACAAACACACACAAAAATCACTTCTTTTTTTTCTACTTCCTGTACTGAGTATGCATTTACTTTTATCTTAAATATGCACTTTTTTTGACAGCTTTTAACTTCTGCCAGTCAATCCAGTAGTATGTTAATTTCATTGCTGCCAAGTCTAAAAGATCTTGTTAGTGGATTTTCTGATGTGACCACTTTTTTCATTGCCTCTATTATTGACACCAACATAAATATATTGGAAAAGAACATTGATGTCCTAGATAAAATTATTGGAAGCAACACAATGTCTGAATTATCCAAACAGTGAGTATGGCTTTCTATTTTACTTTCTTCATTAAATGAATACAAAATAAAATTGTATGACAATCTAAAAAATATTAGTTGGTTGTTTCAATGTTATAGACCTAACAACGTAATGGTATTTGTGTTAATAACTCTAATAGATGATGTTATTCCATTTTTTATTATGCAATTTACAAAATCTTACATTCTTCTCACATTCATATTTAAAAAGCTGTATTATATAACATTTTTCGGATAAATTTTGTGAATCAGATTTTGTGACTATTTTCATTTGACATCTTTCAGATTACAGAAACTTTTGACAACACTGATTTCCTTTTTTCCTCCTAAATACAAAAGTGTAACTGTGTTAACTTCAGTCCAAACAATTTTAAATGGACTTGTCAATGTTGACTTTCTTAAAGGATATTTGCTGCCTGAAAGTAATTGTATTTTTTATGTTGCTAGCTTATTTGTAGTTTAACTCATGGATAGTGATCAAATGTTAATCTGAATTTAAATCTGCAGAATGTAAATAAATGTTTATAAATCAAAGATATTTTGTATACATTTTTTATCCACAGTTCAAGTCAAAAGTCTGCTAAAATATCCAATGAATACCACAAATTATTTTACAAGTGTTTTAGGAATGACTCAAAATGTTGCCCAAGAAATCTTAAATGCTGTCTTTTCTTCTGGAATTGTAAGTTTTAGGTTGAAATGTTGTATACAATGTTTTTGAAATACTATCATATATATGGGTCCAGTAATTACTTGAATAAATGATTAATTAATTACAGTAAATGCAGGATAAAAGAAGAACAAATTTATACTATTTATAATTAATATCATTTGTCTTTTTCTACACAGCTTCAAGGCATTGCTAATTACAGTAGCTACACATGCAATGAAGTATTGAAGAGACTTGTTTTTGTTAATGCTACGAAAGCCACTCTTCAGAATGTCCAAACTGAAATATGTGCTTTGAATGCTTCCCAAGTTGTAAAGCTTTTGAATGTTTTAATCCCAGAACTTGACATTAGTATCCTGATATCCAAAGTAAGCTTATATATTTTGTGAAGACTCGTAATCTTTTAAATGTTTTTATTTAAATTAAAATATGCACAATTTGTCTAATCATATGACTATAGAAATGCTGGCATCAAATGAAAGCAAAAACCATTTTGAAAATAGTTTCATTAAGTAATAAGTCTATACCTGAACCATATAGAATGAGTTTTGTTTTAGGGGCGCCTTCACATTTACAGTAAAAGTTATTAGTTTTTTAGTCTTTTGTGTCCACAGATTGAAACTAATATTTTGTATATATTCATCTACTCATCTCATTCTTCATCATCTCAGCCTGTGGTCCCTACTGGGGCATAGGCCACCAACCAGCTTTCTCCAGGCATCTCGGTTCTGGACGAATCTCTCGAACTGTCCCCATGTCTTGCCCATCTGCTTGGCTTCTGTTTCCAGATCACGGCGCCATGTATTCCTGGGCCGTCCACTATTTCTCTTTCCTTGGGAGTTCCAGGTTAGGGCTTGCCTTGTTATGTTGGATGCAGGCTTGCGCAGGGTGTGACCTATCCATCTCCAGCATCTCTGAAGGATATCTACTTCGATGGGCTGCTGTTTTTTTCTTTTGCCACAGTTCCTCATTCGAGATCTTGTCTGGCCAGCGGATCATAAGAATCTTTCTAAGGCAGGTGTTGATGAATACCTGGATTGTTTTGACGGTGGTGATGGTGGTTCTCCAGGTCTCTGCTCCATAAAGTAGTATCGGCTTAACAATGGTGTTAAATAGCCTTATCTTGGTGGTGGTGCTTAATTCCCTAAATCCCCAGGTGTTCTTCAGCTGATGGAAGGCTGCTCGAGCTTTACCAATGCGGGTTTTGACATCTGCATCTGTTCCTCCATGGTGATATATAATACTGCCTAGATAGGTGAAGCTTTCGACCTCTTCCAGCGCCTCACCTTGGACTGTAATGGGTGTATTGTTGGATGCCTTTATTTTGAACACCTTGCTCTTCCCTCTGTTTATGTTAAGACCCATTCTAGTGGAATTGTCTGCAACAATATTTATCTTTTCCTGCATCTGCTGCTGTGTGTGAGAAAGAAGAGCTAAGTCATCTGCAAAATCGAGTAGTAGAAATAAGAAGGGAGAGAGTAAACAGCCTTGTCTCACTCCTGTTTGGACTTCAAATGCCTCTGTCAGTTGTCTGCCATGCACTACTCAGCAAGTCATCCCTTCATATGACTTCTTGATGATGTTAGTAATTTTTTCAGGCACTCCATAGTGTCTCAAAAGTCTCCAGAGGGTCTGTCTGTCCACACTGTCAAATGCCTTTTCATAGTCTATAAAACTGACATAGAGAGGGGAGTTCCATTCCATAGACTGTTCCAAAATTATGCGCAGTGTTGCTATCTGATCTGTGCATGATCTCTCCTTTCGAAAGCCGGCTTGTTGGTCACGGAGATGTCGGTCTACAGCATCTTTCATTCGATTTAACAGGATGCGATTAAACACTTTCCCTGGAATGGACAGTAGCGTTATCCTCAGATAGTTGGAACAGGAACTAAGATCGCCTTTCTTTGGGAGTTTGATGAGGTAGCCCTCCTTCCATTCTGGTGGCACTTCTTTATTTTCCCATATCTTACAGAAGAGAGGGTAAAGTAGCTTCGCACTGGTATCAATGTCTGCCTTTAGTGCTTCAACTGGGATGCTGTCAGGTCCTGCAGATTTGCCATTCTTCGATTGTTTGATTGCTTTGCGAATTTCTTCCTTGGTGGGTGCACTGCACTTGATAGGTAGGTCTCTTGTAGCTGGCGGTATCTCTGGTGGGCTTGCAAGAGTAGGTCTGTTTAGAAGCTCCTGGAAATGCTCAATCCATCTCTTCTTTTGTCCTTCTTCGTCCGTTATCACGTTACCATTTTTGTCCTTTACTGGTCTCTCTGACATGGCAAATTTTCCAGATAATTTTTTGATGATTGAGTACAGGTCTTTGGTGCTGTTCTGATAGGCTGCTTCTTCTGCTTCTTTTGCCAGTGCTTCAATGTAGTTCCTCTTTTCTGTTCTGACGCTACACTTGACGTTCCTATCTATTCATCTACTACTTTTACTTTAATTCTAATCCCAAGTATTAGTTAAGTTTCTAAATAAGAAGAAACTATTTGAATTTCAAGTGTGGCCTCCTGTTTAATTTGCTCAGCTAAACTTTGAAACATTGTTAATAATCTAATAATCATTAAAAGCACATACAATTTTTAAAAATCTATGCATGTTACTAGAACATTAATATTTTGTATTTGACCTCAGTATGCATCAAACATTGTGGACACAATACTTCAAGATACCAATATTACCAGTTCTGAGCTTACAGAGATTGCTTACAAGATAAATCAAGGTTTTGTTTCTTCTATCAAAACGTACCAAATGCTGAACCAAAGTGAAAGCAAGATGGAAATAATACAAAGTTTTTCTGCTGCCTTAACAAGTGGTATGAGAATTTGACCTTACAAAGTAGTTAGTTAGAATATGTGAACATTATTGGATAATATTTTTTTTTGCATCTATGAACATTTTCTTATAGTCATTATCTTGTTTCACAAGCAATATGTAATTGAAAAAATGTCTTTTCTAATTTAGCTTTAACAAGCAATTTTTTTTTCTACCTTTTTCTTTAATAATAAATTATCTTTATGCTTACATATGTGCATTGATTCTTATGTTCAAATTAATTTTGCTTCAATTGGGTTATTTGTTTTATGTCAATATACTCTTTATATTTATACATTTATGATTAGACAAGAGTGCTATAGACACTATTTAACTCTTTCTCTCCTGACTGACGTTACCAACGTTGATTCCAACAGAATGTGGTAAATAATTACGGAGAGAAAGAGTCAAATAAATTTTTATTCAATTTGAGAAAATGGGTCATATTCTTCTTCATGGGAGAATTCACATATCAATAGACTGACCAATTTAACTCCAATTGAAGTCTAGTGATTATTTTGGCAACCTGCTTGTTCCCTCTCTGTACCTTAAAGATAATCTTGGCCAAACAAATTCTGTCTTACATTATGCATAAACCCTTTCAGCTTTGTTTGGTTTTTAGAACTTTCCTTTTTGCCTGCACAACATCCTGCAGATGTGTTTCTCTCCAGTTCTGCATTAATAGACCATGATGGTAGAGGCTGAGTCGCTAATGTTAAATTGTAGTTAATTGCAATGATTTACCCTGTAACAGATGTTAATTCTATTTACTTAATGAGTGGAGCTTACTACTTCCTTTAACTTTGAATTACTTTTTTATTGCCTTCTCGATATCATTTTGTAATAAAAAATGTTATACTAATAGCTTTTTTTATCTTAAATCTTACAAGAGTTACATCAATATGAATATTAAAAAATTAAGTCAATAGCTACTTTTTAAATTAGGATTCTTAAATTTATCATATAGATAATAAAGTGTTTTTTTTATATTAATATAGATATGCCACTTGTGGACAAAATAAGTCAAAGTGTTTGTGGTAGAATAATATCACCAGATCTTGCAGCCTTTCCATCAGTTTCTGGAATCACAGTATCTACGGATACATTGAATTTAAATGGGGCCCAAAATAAAAGTGTTGACAATGATTTACCAGGTATATTTTTTAATAGAAATTAATGTCTCAATCATGTCTCCTAGGCATCATTATAAGTCTATAGCAAAATATTTAGATTTGTGAACACTTAATAGCAAAGAATTATTTGTATTGATGATGACCTATTGCTAAATGCCATGTTATTTAATGCAAAATTTAGGTGCATTTTGTCAAGATTTTTTCAAGACTATCAATGACCTAGAATTTGGAAGTATTTTGTGGAATTATTTGAAACCTATCCTGTTGGGTAAAATTCTGTACACTCCAGATAATGAAGTCACAAGAACAATTTTATCCAAGGTACATAACAATTCTTGAAAGAATTGAAACTTTAATAAGTGACATTAATTGTATGGCTCAGTTGTTTTTCTTTCTTAATGTCACTCTTTGAAACTTCGACATCGGAATAAATTGTTAACTTTAATTGATTTTTTGTACCTTAGTTTTTTAATTGTATTTCTTTACTCTAGGCTAATAAAACGTTTGCATTGGTTGGAGAACTACAAAGGATTGCTACAGTCTGGGCAGATCAAGCAGTGAATCTACAAGGGTTGCTAGACTTTATCAAAGATACTAGTCTGCTTAATGTATGTAGCTGTGAAATTTCATTTTATTACCTCATTGGAAAAAAATGTTTGTGTATAGGCTATGATTGGTCTAACTATTCTATATATTTTATTTATGTCTACATTTATTAAACCTATCTATTGTGTTTACTTTTATAGGATCTCTTTAACAATGAGGTCATTCAAGATATTTTAAGAGCAACAACCGGAACTCAACCAGATCTTCTTCTCAGCAGTTTGTCTACATTAGGAAACACAACATTTAGTAATGACATCTTGGAAACTTTGCAATCAGTTGCATCATTGGTGGCAAATTACACTTCTTGCATTCTGGCAGACAGATTTCAACCTGTGTCAAATGAAACTGAACTGGAGAACATGGCTTTCAAATTATCAAAGTCAAAAACTTTTTTTGCTGGTAAAGATATTTTAAGTATTGTCAAATATTATAAAGAGCCACTTTGCTGTAATTAAAGGTGCAAGTTAATTTTTTAGACGTTATTTAATTTGAAGTGCAACTATTCACTTCCTACTTACTTTCTACTACTTAGTACTTCAATTAGTGGTACTAACTCCACATAAGATTATATATTTATTTATAAGAAGACAGTTTCAAAGTTTTCTTTTTAATTCAAATCAAAAAATGAATCGCTAGCACTAGCTTCTAATACATCCATTTGTTAATCACATTTTTTACAAATAATTGGAACTGAAATATTTAAGTGAATGGAGGCTCAGTATCAGACTGTTTAGGAAATATTGCATTGTATTACTTTTTTTTTTGCCCTCTGTGGCATAGAGTTAAGCAGCTGGTGGCAGATGTCATCTGAAAGCTGGAGAGCTCTCACAAAAGTCACACTTTTTGAGACCCAAAGAAAAGTTGAAGACTGCTGCAGAAGACAAAAAGAAAACTTAAATAGATCCTCTACAAAATATTGTCTTGTCTTAATCTGATATAGCAAATTATACAGGTCACACATGGGTTTGTATGGTCACTTGAAATACTGCATTCATCCATTATCTTTGGGATTGAAGGCAATTCCTTCTATTAATTCATGCTTTTTTATAATAAATGTAGTGCTCATATTGTAACCAGTTAATTAAAGTTTTTTTTTTCTACCTGCTTTTAAAATGTTGATGTGTCTCTTCAGGTATAGTTTTCTATGATGTTTTCAATGAGACTTCAGCAAGACAGAAGCGTCAAGTTAATACAAACACCATACCTAAACATATAGGTTATAAAATTAGAATGGATATTGATAGTGTCATGGATACAAGTTTATTGAAGGAACGGTAAGGTTCATGTTAAATGTCTTGAATATCTAGCCTATTATTTCCTGTAATGCAGCCATTTTTGTATAGTTTCTATATGGTTATTACATACATAAAAGAAAATGAATTTTTTTTTTATCAATGTCATTAACATTCAAGTTTTTGCCAGTTTAAAAGAAAATGTATTTTGTTGTATTTAGCACTTTCACCATGAATGCTGAAACCAGTTTGATTGAAAACTTGCGGTACCTTAGAGGCTTCATGTTTCTCCAGGATTTATTAGACTCTAGAATTATAGAGCTTCATAAGAATCAAAGTTTAACAAACCCAGCTGTAAATCTTATTCAGATGCCTTTCCCATGTCATCATGATGATAGGTTAGTCACAAATATTTGTTAATCTAAGAGGAAATATATATCATAAGTTTTATAATTCAACTGACTAATACAATGTACGTTATTAGAAAAGATGTTAAAACCCTTGAATATGGCTGTGTGAATCTGTATGTTAAATAATAATGGTAATGTCTTTAGTGAGTTTTGGTTCCATTTTTTTAAGTAATTACTTTGTTTTTTTTTTAGTTTTATATTTCTACTAGGAACGTACTTGGTACCTATTATGATGTGCTTTGTGTACTTGAGTCTACTTGGTGTAGCCACTTACAACCTGGTGTATGACAGAGAGAATGGCCAGGATGAGGTAAACATTGAAAACACTTTTTTTGTGTTTGTGAAAACTCAAGGAGTGAAGATATTGACAGAGTATTGCAAATAGTTTCTGTTGATTAATGTTGATCAAGTTTTTTTTAATGTTTTAATTCAAATTACTATTGTGGTAGAATATAGTGTTAAGGTTAGTGTTAACCTTCTAATGTGAGGCAATATGGTAGAAAGTTAACATCAGTTTCTGAAACTTTAAGAAGAGCTCATCATGTCTGATTGATGGAGGAAATGCTCCTGTCCGCCAGGGGAAGCTACCACTGTACGCTCCAGCAAGTGTACCTGCACGTGTTGGGGATATGAGAAAGGCTTGCTAACCAGTCCGAAACCCACCGCTTTGTTCCCAAATGGGGTTGATCTGCATGTTCCTAACAAATTAGTCATTCCAATGTCAACACTTTTACACATACTTCAGCAACTGTATTAGTTCAGCCTGTTCACTGCTATACATCACTAAAGCCACACAATAAACACATACTTCATTGTCTTTGATCTATACTGTGACATCTCTACTTTCAAAAACAAATCTATTCAAATTAGTCACTTTGAGACTTCTAGTTGTGCTGCATTTTCCCCTAAAACAATTACAATTTGCAGGCTTCCAACACTAAACTTTCTTAAAATAATTCTCTTTTAGAAGTTCCGTTCTCATTTGTATCTCATTAAGCAGATATGCATGGCTTATTTATTGTTGAGGATTGAAATGTATGTAATCAAGGCATGTTAGAGAAAGCTTTCTACTCTTTTTTTTTTTTTTAAAGAAGCCGCTCATGCATTGATTTTAAAAATCCGTAACCTTCACAAAAAAAAATTTAGAGAAAAAAAAATTTAATGCAATCATTTTTTTTTATTTAGGTTCTTCGAGTGATGGGAATGATAAAAGGTGTAAATGTACTTGCCTGGTTTCTCAGCACAATGTTCATGATGTTAACTGTTGCCATTATTATGGCTGTGATGCTCAAGTATACCAACATCTTCATCTACAGCAATTTGTTCATCATGTTCCTTCTGCTGGCTTGCTTTAGTCTCAGTTCCCTGATGTTGATGTAAGATAAGTATCTTGTCCATTTATTTGGTTGTTATCTTTTATTTCAACTGTTCCTCTTTTCTTATTGAAGTAAAGATTCTCATCTATTTTTACTCTTGTTAAAAGGAAGTAGAAATGTTTCAACTGAGCATTAGTTATCGTATTTATAAAAGAATGGGTTGTTTTGATGGAACCATAGTAAGCATGTTATAACGCTCTTCTTTGAGTCCAAAGATTAATCAGTATTTCATTTGGCGATGCAGCAACCTATATATTTTTGCCACATCCAGTGCAGACAAAGCTATTGTCTTATGGTGGATGATTTAGGTTCTCTTTTCACCCTAACCGTCTGCCATTGGCAGTGGATTTTTTTTTTGTAGTCTCAAATGTGTATCCTGTAGCATTTGAAAGAAAACACAGCCTGTCTCATTCAGAAGCTGCATGCTTAAGGGTAAATTATTACTTCATTTCTCAAAAAAATATTTTTTTTTAATTCTCGTTCAGCAGAGAGATTTTTCAGTCTCAGCTAAGCTGCATTTTGGTCTAGTAAATATCTCAAAGTTTTGAATATATATTTTTATATCAAAGAAGCTTGTAGAAGACAAAAAAAGAGTGGTTTAGGACTTGCAAGTTTCCTATGATTCCTTCAAAAATGTAGATTATTAAGTCTTAGCCAATCTTCTTTCTGGGACAACATGCAGTAAAGGTGGGCAGGGTTACAACACAGGACCTCCTGGCACCTGAAGTAATCTAGACATGAATGTTTTCTTATATCAAACAGTTAGCATAACTTTTTAGTTTTCTTAATTCAATCTTTATATGTGATTACTTTTAAACTTTAAAAAAATGCATTCAATATTTCAGGTATATGGTTTCTGCATTTTTTAACCGCACCAGCATGGCTTTGTTGTTTGTAATCATTTTGTACTTACTGTCTTATTTACCTTTCACCATTCTCATTGGATATGACTTCACTCTTAACTTTTGGCAAAGAATTTTGACGGTAAATCTTTGAAATGAATCATCAAAATACTTACCTTTTTTTCCATTTTGCTTCTTTTCATGTAGTGTGTAAGAAAAAAAGATTTATAAATTAATTAAAATATTATTCATTATAAATATTGAATTAAAAATCAAGTGACTTTAAAATACTTAATAGCACAAAATTTATTACAAATATTATTGATTCAAATAAATAAACAATATTTTTAAATATAATATCTAAATCATTAAATGAGACAACATTTTAATCAATGGTATTGAATTAAACAATTAATATTTATTTAATATTGATAAAATAAGAATTAGTGTATATCAAAGAGCAGAACAAAATATAAACATTCAGTGAAATAAAATATTTCAATAAAGATTAATATCTTTTTGAAAGTTTTAGATTCTCAATTTTCCTAGTTTAGCACATCCAAAAATAATGGTTTTTATGTGATTTTTTTTTCTCTCCAATTTATAACAGTAAGATTGATTAGTTTTCTTTAAAAATAATCTATACTAGTAAGTGTGTTCACTGCTAGTTTGAAAAGTATAAACTGTTCTACAATATTTGTTTGGAAATTGAATGTAAGTTTGTTCTATCACAATAGAACTAAGGCCATGGTTTCTTTTGTTTCAGTGTTTTGCCTGCACTACATCACTTTGTTTTGGGACCTTGAAGATTGCCTTTCTAGAAGAGCAAGGCATTGGTGTGCAGTGGTCTAACATTGACAGAGCTGGTCCAGATGAACTCAGTGTAGCTTGGTCCTTCTACATGATGCTAATAGACAGTGTCATTTATTTTCTTGTTGGTTGGTATATACAAGAATTAAAACCAGGTAATAGCAATACCCCCCACAAACTTAGTTCCATAGTGAAGACCAAATGTGAGGGCATTATTTCTTGTCATCTCTGTTAATATTGTTCTGCTTACTGGTACACCATAAGCAGTGATTTGTTTCAACCAGTGGAGTACTTTATCTTTATCCTCTATTTTTTAATCTTCTACTTCTTTAATATTATTGACTTAAGTGTTTGCCTAGAATGTCATTTTGTTTTTGTTAGCTATACCATTTTCATTTCAATTATAAGAAATACAAAACAGTTTCAATCAATAAATCCAATAACTATGAAGTTTCTGGATGAATAAAATTGCCAAACTAATTAAACGAATCAACTTCTATGAGTGAATAAATGAACAACTGACTTATTTTTCTCTAATTTTCTAGGAAAATATGGTGTGGGACAGCCATTTTATTTTCCTTTTCAACTGTCTTATTGGAAAAGTTTTTGCAAGTATAAGCTTCCTAGCAGAGAAAGAATTGACAGAAAGACACATACAGCAAGTAAATATTAAACTGTTATAGTTAACATTTTTAGTCCTTAATGCATGTATAAATCAAATAACAGTTATGTATGATGTGATTTTATGTTATGTTTTTTTATTTGATATTTATTTTTTTTACTGCAGGT
>JADKLZ010003886.1:6559829-6576400 GCA_021533235.1 Biomphalaria straminea | reverse complement strand
GGCATAGAATGAAATGCCTCTGAAGTAGATGATCATTGGCATAGAATTAAATGCCTCTGAAAAATGTAAATGTAATTTTATGTTTGTTCATAATTTATTAATTTCTATGATGTCAACACTTCTCTGAGGTCATCATTTCACTTGAGATCTCATCAAGTCATTTCACCTCATTTTTTATTATTTGCCTTATTTTTTACAAATATAAAATTGAGCTGTAATATTTAGTTAAAGTAGTAGTTCTCTTTTCTTGTATTGTAATGAAGATAATTTTGTCATGTAGGTTTACAGAAGAAATGGAAGAAAGTTTTTTGCTGTTAATCACATTAGCTTTGGTGTACCAGAAGGACAGGTTAGAGACTGTTTTAAGTTAGTTCAGAGTTATGGCAAATCAGAGACTCTTAAAAAAATTTTTTTTTTTTTGTAATGTATTAAGCATAGCTTCAGTTTTTAATAGTTATTTATTGATTGTTTTGATAAGGCATCAAAAATGTTATTTCATTACTTCATGGTTTTAAGTAAATATGCATAATTTAAAACATATTTTTTAATGCTATTATTTAGTGCTTTGGCCTTCTTGGTGTTAATGGAGCAGGAAAAACAACTGTTTTCAGGATGCTAACAGGAGATTGTCTCCCATCAAGTGGTTCAGTGTTCCTAAAAGGGAACAGGTATTGAAAAGAGCCTTAGCCTTATAGAAATATAAAATTTACTGCTCAATAGAAGTGAACAATAAAACTATAACTTACAAGTTTACACTCTTAAAATAATTGTATTTATTTCATTGTTGGTTTTGTCTTAGGTCTTATGAATGTTAATAACACTTCACTACTTTCAATAATTCAACTCTGATTTATGTTCTCAAATGTTAAAATTATTTTGTTCTAATAGCAAAAACATTTTAATAGCCCACAGAACTATCAGCCTATCTTTTATTTTATTCTTGGTAGGAATTATTATATTTTTTGCCTTACAATTTATGTATTCAATTTAGAGAACATTTGCAGAAAAGTGAAAATTTTGGTGTATTTCTCACACAAAATTTATATTTTAAAAAATAAAACAATAATTTTAAGAATTTTTTTTATTTTTTAGAAACCTGGTAAATAATATCTTGAAGACTTTTAGTTTTGATGTCTTATATTCATTATTATTTTAAGAAATTGTGTGTTTAATTATTTTTTTTTTATCTATCTTTTTATCAGATTGACCAAGAAAGATATACATTTTGGACAAAATGTTGGTTATTGCCCACAAGAAGGAGGACTTGATGAATATCTGACAGCAGAAGAAATGCTTTACTTTCATGCTCGTCTTCGTGGACTCCAATCTTGGCAGACTGAAAGGGTACATTTTTTTTTTCTTATTATAATCAACACAAAATTCGCTAATATTAACATTACTGTTACCTTCATTTAAAAAATAATTTAAGAAGCTGATGGTTTTGAATACTTGAATTTTGATATTTTGATAATCAGAAGATATATATTTTCTGTCAAAGAACTAAAGGGACACATTGAATAACTCCTCTTCTTGTACAGTATATGACACTGACTCA
The DNA here is from genome assembly GCA_021533235.1 of Biomphalaria straminea. NCBI lineage: Eukaryota > Metazoa > Mollusca > Gastropoda > Planorbidae > Biomphalaria > Biomphalaria straminea. The sequence goes on along the minus strand of JADKLZ010003886.1, from coordinate 6,574,845 downwards.
CATTAGAATCACATTTACAACAATTAATGACCTATTTGAGACAGTTGTGGAAATATTTTTTCCCATTTTGATTCAGATGCACAAATGGACCTTATTACATCTAGTTTTAAGATTAACAAAACCCTGTGTATTTAATGTGCATACTTGATCATTTAAAAAAAGGCATGCCTTTGTAAATAAAAAATAGATACCCTTTATGAAGACCAAGTAAGATTAAGTCAACTAAGATACACTTGTGCAAATATAAAAAAGATAATATTTAAAATATTTAGTATCTTTTTTTCCCAGCTTGTACCAGAACTCCTTGGAGATCTTGGCTTGACTCAGTATGCACATAAAGCTGTACATACTTACAGTGGAGGAACAAAACGTAAATTGGCTCTAGCTGTTGCATTGTTGGGTCGTCCACCTATTTTATATCTGGCAAGTTTCACCATTATTCACCATCATTTAGTGTTAGTTGATAGATAAACCTATATTGAAACATATCTAAAAGTCATTTCCCTAATCTCCAATTAGAATAGAGAGAGACACTAGTCTAACTATGGATTTTTTAAAATTGTAATAAATGTTTAGATTTTATTCAAACAATGGCAGTAATCTGTATCTTAGTTGGTACAACCCACCCTAACCTGCATACTTAAATAAAAGGCCAAATTGAGATGTTATCATCATACCACTTTAAAAGAGATATTATCATAATACCATTTTTTTTATAACTACCTAATTTGAAAACTACTGTGCACTTTATCTCATACAGGACTGGCTCTCTGAAGCCTCGAGTATTAATAATGAAACCCAAAAAAAAGCAAGACCCACTTTTAGTAGCTAACATTTTGTCAGACGTTTCTATACATTGTTTTAATTAAATTATTGTGGCATTACATTTTAGGCACATACTAAGTTAATAGCCTACCAATGATAGAACTAGACACAAGTACAATCCTTTATTCTGAGAACAGGTTTTTAAAAATATAGTTATTTATAAAGAAGACTATGCTTGTATTAGTAAAATATAAACTAGTAATGGAAAGTATAAGACTTGGATGTTTTGGGTTGTTTTTTGTTCATACTAATAGTTATATCATTAAACATAAATTAGTTCAAATTACTATTTCCAGTGTGTTAATGCATAGTGCTATATTTGTTTTGGGATTGATTATATTGACTTTCCTGATGTTTTTGTCTACTGAACACTGGGAGCATATTCCTGAATCTTAAACCCAGCAGATATACAATTCTAGAAATTCTTTTTTTTGTATTTTTTTTCTTTGAATAAAGAAAAAAAATAGCTTTGCTGTCTTTGGTGTTAATTTTGAGATTATCTTTAAGGTGATTTCTTTTATGTTCCATTAGAATTAGTTAAGAAAAGAAAGTTCCCCTTGCAATCTAGCAGATGATATTATCTGTTTGTTGGACAAAATGTTAATGAGCAAGGTGTCATGTACACAACTACCACCTGCTTTAATTTTCCTCAACTCAAATCAGGTGCCCATTAAAATCCTGAAATTCGACATTCCAGTCTTCACCAAGATTTGAAGCCAAACGCTAAACCACTTAGCCACTATGCCCTCTTCCTTGAGAATTACTTTTATAAAAATTTATTGAGCAGGATGAACCAACAACTGGAATGGATGCTGCTACTAGAAGGTTGGCTTGGAAATGTATTGAAAAAGCGACAAGAAATGGACAGTCAGTTATACTGACATCTCACAAGTAAAATAATATATCTTTTATTGACACTCAAGCCAGACTTAATTGTAATAAATTGTAAAAAAAAATCACATTAAATTTATTATTACTAAGATTTAGTCAAATTTATGATTATAGTAGCCTGTTAAAAACATGTAATTTATTATTACATTTGGAAAAAAATATATTAAGTAAGTATAATAATTAATTTTTTAAAAAAGTAAAATTGTTTTCTTGCTGAACTTTATAGCATGAATGAATGTGATTCCTTGTGCTCAACTCTAGCCATCATGGTTGATGGTAAGATCAAATGTATAGGAAGTCCACAGCATTTAAAGCATAAGTAAGTAGTTTTTTTTTAAATCAACATTTTCTACATAAAAATTAGTTTAACCAAAAAATAATGTGCTAAAAGTTAGTAAAATTATTTTATCAAATTGTTTTGTTACTTTTGACTCGAATTGTTGAATGGAGATGCATTCCTGTACTCTTCCATTATAAATGTACATCCTAAACTATTGCTAAATTTAAGACACATGTTTTTTGTCAGTAAGTTTTTCTCTAGAAATATTTTCTCAATATTAATTTCTAATGAAGTTATTTTTATCAAAATCTTCAAATGTAGATTTGGTGATGGATATAACGTGACTATTCACAAAGGACACAAACTATTGACAAATATAAGTCATGAATTTGTTAACAGATTTCCAGGCTCAGTTGTAAAAGTAAGTTTAAAATGGACAAATGTACACTTGAACTAATGCAACTACCTACTAAACTTATTATCTGAGATAAAAAAAAAAACGAGTAGTCACATTAGTAGAACTTGCTTATCTGCTTAAAAACAATTTTTTTATTCTCTCCAGCGCAATCATCAGAGCAGCATCACACTTCAAGTGCCCACAGCCTCCTGTTCTCTGGCTGATGTTTTGACATTCTTGCAAGCAGAACAAAGAGTTAAAAATATTGGGTTTTATTCATTGACACAGACAACTTTAGATTCAGTAAGTCAGATTTCTTGTTACCTTTCCCTCTTTAAAACTGGATTCTAAAACCTGCTGTAAGCCTAATGTTTCACTCACTACTGACATTGTCAAAAAACTCACAGCATTCTAATTGGTAAATATTTGCTTAAATTATTAAACTTAGGGACACATCCATATCAAGAAGCTAGGTGTATTCTTCTTTGGCAAAATGTCAGGCAATTATTTTCTATTCATCTCAAAGCTTTGTACTAACTAATACGGTAGAGAATTGGGAACACCTTACAATGTTGTTTAAAAGCATGAATATTAGTATGAAAAACATTTTTCTAAATAAATTATCAATCTTATTCTTTAAAAAAAAAAATTATTTTCGAGTAAAATAATTGGTAACAAACATTTATGATAGTGGCAAAACAACAATTTATTGAGTATATTTTAGGACATAAATTTAATTGTAGTTTCTTATTGGTAGGTGATTTTTACAGAGTTGATTTGAAAAAAAAATGTAAACATGAAAAGGAGGGTTGATTTTATCTCTCGGAGCTTGCGTATTATACATATAGCAATCATTTTAAAAAAAATATATAGCAATCATTAACAAAAATCTATATAGCAATCAATCTCCTAGAAAATCAAAAAGTAAGATGAACATAAATACAAAAATGTGCCATCAAGTTAAATTTAATGTTCCAAATTAATACAACTAATTTTTTTTCTTTCTAGGTCTTTGTTAACTTTGCACAAGACCAATTAGAGCAAAGCCAAGTATCAGGTACTATGAAAGTTCCCAAGAGATCAAGAAAGCTTTCATCACCATTCAATGAGCTCAATAATGACATGAGCAGATCAGTGTCCAACAATGATTTGGAAAACTTGAATGGATTCAGAAATCCAGCTTTTAAGAGAGACAATAAAGTTGTGTTATCACCTGCTGTATCTTACAGTGGCTCAAGATATGTTAGCATTATCCCCATAAGTCCACAGAGTAATGGAAATGATCAAATGGAAAATTCAAACAAAGGACTTTCTTCTTATCTATGAGAGATTCAGTTTTATTTTTATAGTATAGTGTGAAATATTTGGGAGGAAAAAAGTTTTTGAACACTATAACAATTATTCAGTAAACACTTAGTAAAGCTCTCAATGGTGCATGGACTGACAGTAACTTCTAAAATTAAATGAATGCAATAAAATGTTGATTACTTGAGTAGAATTAAAAAGAAAGATAATGATCAATCTTGAACATATTAGAAATGTTGAAATGTATATTCTAAATAATTGTTTAAATCAATGTTTCCCAAACTTTATCCTTAATGGAACACTGCACATTCTGAGTATTTAGCAAAACACTTGCCTTATTTTTTTTAGAGTTATTCACATGGTTGTTTTCTAATTAATTATTCCAGTAGCTCATGGACACCTATTCAATTTGGGAAACACTGGGTTAGAGCAATAACACTTATATGCTAATAGCACATTTTTTAATTTAAATTGTTTTCAGAAATATGCAACATTTCTAGCAAAATATCCTACCTCATTGATGAAGTTTTTTATTTAATTTTTGTTCACTAACTTGTTTCACTTATGTTAGATTTTACTGCAGTTTATCTATTGTTTACTTCCAAATTTGGCAAGAGGTCCAGGTCATAGAAACTTGCTACAATTTTAGAACACCTTTGCAAATTTACAAAGTAGTTACATCTAAATCTATATATATCTATTTTAATTCATAGTCACTATACACTCAATTAATGTATTATATTTTCTCTATATTGTATTAAGAAAATTGTTTTTGTAATAAAATTATGAACAGACTTCATTATTTATAGGCTCCATAAAATGCTTTTAAAGTTTTATAAGTTGTATAAAATTTTAATTTTATTCAGGGATGTGGGGCACAGTTGGAGTTTGAAGCTGCACACCAGATGTTTTTTTTACCCTGAGTTGAAACTTGTCAGGGCTGGCTGGTGGGGACCTCGCACAGCAGAATTCCAAACATTTTTCTAGAGAAGAAATAACAGAACTCTTTAATTTTGTTGCTGGAGTACGCTAGTTTTTTTTAATACATTGCCACTTTTTTTTTTCTCTATTTTATTTGGGGCCACCAGAATCACTTCTCCTAGGTCCTCCAATAATCTAAGTCTGGCCCTGCACTTGTGTGCTGCTTCAGCTTCTTACATTTGTTGTTTAGTTGTTGCTGTTTTTGTTTTATGTAGATTCTAGTTTGGATTTTTTAAATTTATTATTATTCGGCTATCTGGCCACATGTTTGTTCATTGGCTTAATTCAATGCAATAATCTTATTGAATGCATTATTAAAATACATTATCACAATGATTAAACTTTATCTTACTTTGAAAAATCAATGGCTTAACTAGGTCTGGCTGTAAAGTTGCTTGACTGTTGGTAGGTTTTTTTGTGAAGTAGAGGCTTTACTAATAAGTTTACAATTTATTACACTTCAAAACTTAACTTTCCATGAAGATACTTGTAGTATGGTTTCCTAAAGTCTCAAATTAATTTTAAAGTATTCTGAAGTTAGTTATGAGAGGGGAAAATAAAGTCCAGTTTAACATTATAGTATTTTATATATAATATCAGGTGGCCGAGCCTTGCTCGGTTAAATAATTTCATATACCCGAAGTCATTTTTGGATTTTTTTTTATAATTACGAAAATGAACGATTGGATAAAGACTACTAATTCGAAAAATTTCTTTAGTATTCTGTTTGTTCTATATGTAAATTGGTACGTTCAGACATTTAATTTTGGAATTAGTATATTCAATTACGGCTTTAGTACGAAACATCGAGTGACGCAAATTTCTACGTTATTGGGGAAAACTTCAAAGACTTTCTTACAAGCCAATAATAGTAGGCCTACGATAGTTTTACGCTGTCTAGACTGTAGGAGGACTTAACATACTTGATATTTAATCGCCATGTACAATTACATATAGAACAAGCAGAACACTAAAGAAACTCTTCAGATTATTTTACGGGATATGTGCCCTGCTCAGCCAGACTGTAAGACTATAAGAAGTTCATACCGGCTTTTGCCATCCATCTATGTGCTACTGGTGCTACAGCCCATGGAAGGATATGGCCTGCTTTTACACATCCCTCCATTCAGATATCTTCTAGGCCTTTCGTCACCACACCCTAACCCCAAGTTTTTTACTGAGGTTTATAGTTAAATCAAAAGTGGCTGCAGCGTACGCAAACTCGTTGACCGCTTAGAATATTGTGTGTTGGTTTCCTTTTCGAGTCGATGTGAAGCTCGAAGTCGCAGATCCTCAAGTTTCCTTAAACGCTCCTCAGAATTTTCTAGCTTAAAGATATTACTAATGATTGCATTTGCTCTAGCTGAAGATGCTCTGGGATTTATCGTATTTGAAGACTGATGAGTCACTGGAGACAGTCAATTTATCGAGGTTGAAGGCTGGTGAGTGACTGAAGACTGGCAATTTATCGAAGTTGAAGGCTGGTGAGTGACAGAGGACGGGCAATTTATCGAAGTTGAAGGCTGGTGGGTGACTGAAGATAGGCAATTTATTAAAGTTGAATCCAGTTCATTTAAAATCAAAGAAAGGCGAGGGACTTTAGCTGGATCAGCGTCATCGTTTCCTTCTCTTGAATCTTGGTTGAAGTTGAATAACTGGCGTTTTCTTGGCCGCGGCATCTTCCTAGTAGCAATAGTTTAAATTGTTTTTTTTTATTTTAAAACAATACAATTGGTATACTATATTATACTACTGAACATTAAAATTCCTCAGTGGAAACTGATAAAGGGACTACAATGAATTTTGTTTCCCTTTAACGAAACTCGACCCTGGCTGCGCCAGAGAAAGAATACTCGTTCTTTTATCATAATAATAATAAAAAAATTATTAGCCTATGTTTATATAAATAATGTTTGTCTAAATGAATCTATATAAAAGACCTTCTAAAAAAAAACAAAGATTTAGATCGAACAAAATTATAATAATATTTGTCTTCTATAAATTTAGAGTGGAATTGGCAATGCTGTTACATCTAGATCTAGTATAGGAAAAAAAGCGATTGAAATCTGGCTGAAATCCTATAGCTCAGACGTAGACGTCTAGATCTATTTGTTTTCCTGAAAAGTTGTGAACATCTTTTCTTCTAGAAATTACAACAGAAAACCTATTAGATTATTATTAGATCTCTTCAACGCCGCAAACCTCCTGCTATTAGGGAAGAATAACGGCGAGCAACATGGCGGTTTTTTCGACGGAGAACTGAGAATCTAGTTGTAAGTCTAGAATCAAGACCTAGATCTAGACGTAGATTGTTTGTTTGTTGTTTTACATGTTTCGGATGTTCCTTCAGAATTGAAGATAGTTACTTCCTAGTCCAAACCTCCCGCAGGACGACGGGGGATGGGAGCGGGCAGGGTTTGAACCCGGGACCATCGATAAATCCAAACGACAGTCCAGCGTGCAAACCGCTCGACCAGGCAGACATCCAGATTCCAGATTCGGCGTCCATATCTTTCTTTTCGGCCTACATTATAGCTAATTAAAAATATACAATTAATCAAATTCTTATTTTAACGTGCCTTATAATAAAGGGATCAAGCGATTAATTTGTAGAAACACTTGGAAGCACTTGAGCGTCTTCAGATAACCACGTGCTTGATTGATGTTCACTGTTTTAAACCTTCAACTACGGTGCGCAAAAAGTTGTCTATTCATTCATTCAAACGCGATATAAAACTTGTTACAAAGAAATGCTCTACTGAACGGCTGTAAGCCAGTGACGTAGGAGGTGTACTTTTTTTTTTTCATTTCTTGCTGTGAGCCTAGTGACGTAGGGGGTGTCAAGTTTTTTTCCTTTGACGTCGTGGGAAAAAAATTTCATTCATAAATTCTCCATGTCATTCATAAAACCTTCAAACCAAAATAAATTTTTCGATAATGAGACATTTTTCAAACCGATATAACGGTCAAACTCGAGTTTTCCCGATGTGGCCAATGAGTTGAGCATTTTTTTCTCACTAACATTTAGATACGTTGAAATTTTAAAGAAAATCGTTAGAGCCGTTTTCGAAATAGAAGGAAAATATATATATATATATATATATATATATATATATATATATATACAAGAATTGCTCGCTTAAGAGTATAGGATATTGGTTTACATGGGAAATGCCTTTTTTTTTAATTTTTTTTTACGGTTTCATTGTTACGTTGGAGTCTTCAGAAGACTAGATCTAGACCAATTGATCTAGATCTATATGAGATGAACTGCGCAGTGGTTTCCAAATCTGGGAGCTCTCCGTAGAGTTTTCTTTCTATAGGGGATGTTTCGGGGCCATTTCAGGTCTCTTGCTAAAGAATGCAATTTTGAGGGACATGGGCAGATTTTGCTGCTTCCATTTTTGAGCTTCCGGAACATATCAAAAGATTAGACGTTGATCTTGTCGGAATAGCTTATAGTAAGCGTCATCTTTCTTGTGATTCGGATGAGAGCGAGTCCATTTCTCATTTATTCTTTTTATTTGATTTTTAAAACTAATTCTGTAGGCTCCAGTAATGATAGTTGGTATTTTTGGTACAATTTAGGCAATGTCGTGCCTAGACGCTAATAATGAAGAGCTCTTGCATCTAGATCTAGATATAAAAAAAACAAAGACTAACATATGTGTCAAAGCACGGCGGTGACTGTAAATGATTCCGTGAATATTTTATATTTGTTTATACAAAACGCATTCTCTTTTTTCTAAAACAAAAATAAACGTAGTCGGTAGGCCTAAATTAGTGGTAGCGTGTGCAGTAGAAAACACGTTACTTATAATTACTCACTTAAATTTCAGTCCTTCCGCGCCATCGCACCACAACTTTCTAAATTTCAAAATATATTGAAATTGAATTTTCAATGTCCTATTTAGTTTCTGACTATTCTTTGTCATTGACCTAAGAGTTGAGTCCTAAACTCTTGAATCTCAAGGCCCATCCCGGCCATCCATCTGTCTGAACTACTGCTCTGTCTGGGATGTATCCAAGCACGGTGGGGAAACGCCCTCTTATTTTTTTCCTGTACCACATCAGCAGTGGCGGGTGTTGACTATAAAATATGGTCCCTCGATGAACGGTTGTTGTACTCTCTTCCTAAAGGACGTCAACTGGAATTCTGTTTTGTTTCCCTGGTGGGCTAATCGTCTTCTCTAAAGACTTTTATGGACACGAGCTCCACGTTGAGGCTGAGAAGCATCGTCCGGGGTGTTAATGTCTATACGTGACGAACGGACAAACACACCACACAAAATTAACAGCTCTGCTGCTGGTATACCACTTTTATCTTTTTGTCAATATTCTAAATCTTGCGTTTGGAAACACTGCCCTTGTTAAGAAGTGTCCGCTAGCTAGTAGTGTGCTCGTTATATATAAATACAACTCCGATTTACGGCTGTGCGTCAACCCAGGGCCTTACTATTCAGAAACTCCAAAATATACTTTTTGACTAAAATAGGCATATATGTTGTTTTATTTAAAGGAAAATAAGGTTAAATGGACAAGTAGGTCTACTCTATTTTTTTCTCCTAAAATATGGCATGCTTTTAGATAGGCCTACAAGTATTATTAATATTTTAATTTTTATCAAAGCTTTCGAAAAGTGTTGAGACTTCCACAAAAATCCTGCCCTGGAGCCTGCTCTAATTTAAATCCATCCCCTTAGAAAAAATATTGCTAGATATATTATTATTAGGGCTCATCAACTATGAAATAATGGCAAAACTCTTGCGTTCACTTTTACTCGACATTTTTATGTACATTTTTAAATAGAATTCACATTCCAGTACTTCAAATGTGAGATCTAGACAATGCGCCATCTCCTACTGTAACTATTGTAAGTTCTATATTGAGCTCACGTCTGATCTTCTAAAAAAATCTGTAGAGATTCTTCCTTTCACAAATCGGCATTTTTTATGTATTACATAAATACATAGACCTACTATAGTACAGTGACGGTACAGTCACAATTTAAAATATAGCACAGTGTACAATTATTCTCAAAAAGTGAACTCCTAGTTACACATGACAAGTTTTGAAAAGAAGCACACCAACCCAGATGATAGACACGCAGTACAAATTATTTGTAGCAAGAGAAGGGGAGTGAAGGCACATTCAATGTCTGTTTTTGGACATACATTTCAGGTTCTCAGTGACTTTTTAAACATGTGTTAGTGACTGGGTTATTTCCCCATTAAGCTTTGATTAAAGTCTAGCATTTCTTCATGCAAACCAGCATTATTTTTATAACTATTTTTACAAAGCTTCTAGATCTATTAACTCATTGTGTCAATCTGTCTGGTCAAAAGTTTGTACACGTTATATCTTCCACACAATTTCGCACAATTATTTCTTTTACCTGACAACACACAATCAATTAAAAAAAACATTTACCAGTTAGTTAATTAACTATTGGAGGCTCGGTGGCTGAGCGGTAAAGCGCTTGGCTTGGGGACCGGGGTTCGAGCCCTGGTGAAGACTGGGATTTTTAATTTCGGGATGCTTTGGCTCCACTGAGTTCACCCAGCTCTAATGGGTACCCGATAATAGTTGGGGAAAAGTAAAAGGTGGTTGATCGTTGTGCTGGCCACATGACACCCTCGTTAACCGTAGGCTACATAAATAGATGACCTTTACAGCATCTGTCCTATAGACCACAATGTCTGAAAGAGAAACTTTACTTTTTTAAATTAACTTTGGTAATTATTTACTTTTAAAAAAGCAATCACGGTAACACAGATACCCCCTTATCCCCCCCCCCTCCTTTCTTTTCTCAACTGGCCAGACGAGTGATAGGACCATAGCGCAATGAGAATAAAGCATGAAATAGCACTTAACAGAAACAATGGGTAAAACTATTTCTAGTCACACAGATTTATTATCCAAACTTCATTAGAGAAATACCTACACTTCATATACGCTTTTCAAAAAGTATTTGTAGTCTTGTGTTTTTTTTTTTGTTGTTTTTTTTAGGTTATCTTTTGACTGCATCTCAACGCCACGCTCTTCGCTACGTTAAACAGGACAATTGAACAAGATAATAAGAAAGCGTTAAAAAAAAAAAAAAGAAAGCTATTAATAAGAATTGTTAAAGTTGATTTTAATGTAGATCTAGACTCTAGACTATTCACTTTTTGTCATTAATTGTTGGGAAAACACGTGTAATTAAAATACTTTAATTCTCGAATTCTATATATGTATATTGACTTTATTCAGGGGCGGACTGGGTGTCAAAATCGGCCCAGGCATTTTTATAACACTTCGGCCCATAAATTGTATATTATACGATGGGCCTCCAATTATAGGCTTACCTGTCCAGAAAATCTTTATGTTAAGTTTAATCATGTATCCATAACTGTAAGCATTCTCTATATTTTTATAAGAAATCTAGCCCTTATGTTTCTTTTTCATCGCTAAGTGTGTAGGCCTGAAAAAGATGAAGCCTCCAGTAGCACTGTCTACGGATGTAGACTATTAGGCAACATTATTTCGGAAAATATGCTAAAAGAAATTTGTATTAGGAACTACAATGCTGAGTCTTTTTTAACACGACGCTCAGAGGGCCACTTTGTTAAGGGACTATTATAAAACCTTTAACAATTCAATATGTAACCAAATGGCATTCATGAAACCCTTTATGTAACCCTATCGGCCCATTAGGGTACCGGCCCACCGGGCATTTGCCCGAATGCCCATATAGCCAGTCCGCCCCTGACTTTATTATATATCTTTCTTTTTTATTTAAGTTACCCTCCAACTTTTTTTTTCTGGATGTATTCAGAATAACTCATGTATTCATATCAAAGCCTCAACGGGTTTCATTCTATAAGCATTTCATTACGTGTCAGGTGCTATGAACCGTGTAGTTGGTTACGCTCTACTTAACATTAAATCCTATAGATTTCGAATAGGTTTTTTTTTGTTTGTTTCTTTTCTTTTAAATGAGAATTCTTGCTCACGTCTGTTAACTCATTAACTTTAAGATTTGTATTCTGATGGTTTTAATGTCTTTATAACTTATTATATAGACGATTACATAACTAGGCCTATATAGCTGTTTACAAATGTGACGCGTTGGATATTCGAATTGAACCTAAACATAACCAAAGAGCCATCTTTAAACTGAAAGATTGGATTGAAGATGCATCAATCTTTGAGTCAACTATGGCTACTCTTATGGAAAAATATTCTACTACGTCGCCGGAATCCGGTAAGAGAATGTTGATATGTGTAGCTTAAGTTATTCAGATGTAGGCTTAAAACAGTTATCTATAATCACAACCACTTTCAGTCTTTAACAGAAATTAAGCGGTGAGACAGATCAAATAATTGTGCACACAGAATTATGCCTCAATAATATAATTGGAAGGTCAATTGATGCATTTTATCTACCTTTAACAAAAATAGGGGAAAAAAACAACACTCGGATTTCTTAATCAAATATTTTAAACACAAAGAATATCACATTATACTCTCTCTTTTCCCCTCCCTCTCTCTATCTCACTGGAGAGAGACAGAGAGCACGGTGTGTATAATAATAAAGAGGGTTTTTTTTTAGCCACCTTCGACTGAATTCTACATATAGTACTTCTGCATCCTTTAATCATTAGGCAAGTGATGTACGGTATTCTCATCTCATCATAATCTGTCCTTGACCCGTAACAATCTTTCCCGGTCAGCGGCTGTTCTTAGTTGGATGAGAGAGAGAGAGAGAGATAGAGAGAGGCCGGTCTATTCTGTTCTGATATTCAGATAGCCTTTCTTTGACCCTTTCTTCGTACTCCCTTCTCTGTGTACTTTAAATAATAATTTTTGATAGTGAGTCAAGTCTTACAATTGGACCAAACCAGATCAGCTTTCGTCTCTGCACAGTATTTGGGAGTTCTTCCTTTTTACCAGCCAGAGTGTAAGCTTGTAAAATACTATTTCATTTGCCTTCTTTTCCTGATACCCAACATTTTTCTGTAGCATTTGCTCTCAAAGGCTTGAAGTCTTTCAGTGTCCAACTTTCACAACCGTATAAGAGTAAAGTGACCACTAGAGAAGAATACAGTTTTAGTTTTACTGGGAAGCTGGTGTTATTCTTGCAGATTTTCCAGAGTTTGCTCATGGAAGTGGATGCCAAGCTTAAACGAGTTTTTATCTCTTGTATTGATCCTCAATCTCTTGTTTGGAAGAGTGATCTTTTTCGTCTTCCATCTTACAATCGCGATATCATTATATCATTAGTTACACTAGCTCTGGTGTAGATCTATCATTTAATGCTATAAGGATGCTATTAGTTGTTTTGAATTAAATTTATTTAGACTGCTTCTAAAATGAATGGGAAGTGACTTAATGACAGTTTTTTTTTAAAGGAAATAATACAGGAAGATCTATTTTTATATCAAATTTCATTTGAATAGGAATGGCAGTTTACGAGATCTCTTGATCAATCAGTCAGCCAGTGGTCAGGAAGCTGTTGTTTTAACTTATGTTGAACATAAAAATACCTCTATTCCGATTTTCAGCTAATAGGCCTAACTTAAGAAGGGGATATTCTGAATATGGCAACAGGACTATCTCAATCAATTTATATGATGATGTGTCTACTATAAAATTACAAGAACTGCTCTGAATAAATACTAATGAAATAATTTTTTTTAAAAAGGGTATTGTGTCTTCTGAATACACCTGATAGTCTGATCATGGGTGTAGCCGGGGGTGGGGGATTCAGAATTTAGTGATTGGTTTTTCGCTTTGATTTTGTTCATTTAATGTGAGATTTTAATATTTAATCATCACTTGCACAGGCACCTATCAAGGGTTTTTTGCAGTTAAATCCCCCTCTTCTATAATACAAAAAAAAATATGCTACGACAATCCCCAAATTCCAAGAGCATAGCTAAGGAAGATTTTGATTTAACCCTCATCAGAAATTTACGATAAACCCCCCTCTTCAAAATAAAAAAAAAAGCAAATTACACACTTAAAATGTTAGGAGCGTAGCTAAATGAGTTTTGAATTTACCCCACCCCATTTTCAGTGGGGTTTGAAGCTAAAAAATACCTCTTCAATATAAAAAAAATTACACACTAAAAGCGTAGCCAAGCCAATGATTTTTTTTTTAGTTTAAACCTCCTCCTCCACATGGCTTTTTTTTTTAAAGTTTAGAACCCCTCCAGATGGTTTTAAGTTAAAAAAAAGCTACAGAGCTTTTTGAGGTGAAAAAAAAATTCTCTCTTTAATATTATTCTAAAGGAAACTATAGAAGGTCATCAATTTCTATGACCGTTGCTAAATGGGGTTCTTAATTTAATAAAACAACAACTTCAGAGATTTTTTAGTTTAAAACTCCCAACAGATGATTTTGACGATAAAACTTCACTTTTCGATATAAAATCTAAAGCAAACTAAAAGGGTAAAGTAGCAATTATACATAAAGCACTAAACCGTAATCTTCAAATTCGAAAACAAAATTTAATAAAATGCTCAGAAAGACACAAGGGAAAAGGCACATTCCTAGTCCCATATGCTAGGACAAATTTGTACAAAAGCTCCTTCTACCCTAGCGCTATTAGAGCATGGAATGGATTGCCTGAGCTAGCCAGGAAAACCAGTGACTTGGCAGAATTTAAGTCATTGTTTAAAATGCATGACATAATGCACGACGCGTGCGACGTAATTATCTTCTTTTTTGAAGTAACGTCTCTACTGTATAAGATAAGAAGAAGCTACAGTCACCTAATTCCAATAGCGTTGTCAAGAGAGGTTACACATTTCTACCAGTTGCTGCGGGCTCCATTAATAAAGTGCAGTGAATAGTCAATTGCCGAAAATGAAAAACACTAAATGTGGATTGATAAAGATGGCTAAGACAGATTTTACGAGTCAGTTATAGAGATCGGGTCTAAATCAAGGAAATCCTATGCTGAACTGGGATTCGACCCCTTAGTAAGATTGTGAAAGAGCGTCGCATGAGGTTAAAAGGACATGTTCTCCGAAAAAGTGAGTTACGCGTAATAAGAGTTGCGATGACATCCTAGTACAACTTAGCGCCACACTTTCATGGAGGTCCCCAGAACAGGTGGGAAGAGGCTTCAGACATTGCCAGTGACAGATTTTTTGCGCTCCACCAGACCCCCTTGCTGGCAAGGACGGGGAGTCTACAATTTTCCTTTAACTCCAGGAAGAACCTATTCTAGGGCACAATAAACGTCTTCCGAAAGAATGAAGAGTCAGAATTTGATAGTTTGGTTTGGTTTGGTTTTAGTTTTAGTGTTGCAGCCCAGTACGAAGCAGAGTGGACTGGTGTTAGGACA
>JADKLZ010003886.1:6483286-6548983 GCA_021533235.1 Biomphalaria straminea | reverse complement strand
TTTTTGTATTTGGAGATTATGGTTCAGTGTTTTGTGTATAATTGCTACTTTACTCTTAAGTCTTCTATCCTGAAGGCTTTCTAAATTTAGTGATTTTACTAAAGGTGTTACTCTAGTGAAATGTGAATATTCGTTTGTTATGAATCGTACTGCTCTATTTTGTGTCTGTTCTAGTTTCTTAATGTTTTTTTGAGTTGAGGGGTCCCAAACAGAGGATGCATATTCTATTATTGGCCTAACCAAGGTTAAATAGCATTTTAGTTTTATGTCCTTTTTTGATTTATAGAAATTTCTTTTAATAAACCCTAATGCTTTGTTTGATTTTTTTATAGTTTCATCAATATGGGGATTCCATGACAGTTTTTCATTTATTATAACACCTAGGTATTTTGCGTTTTTAGTCTGTGTTACTGGTTTACCATGAATAAGATAAGTGGAATTAATTTGTTTTAGTTTTTTTGTTACTCTTAATAACTGACATTTTTCTGGGTGGAAAGACATGCTCCAATTTGATTCCCATTTCTGTAATTTATCTAATTCTTTTTGTAAAATTTCTGTGTCTTGTGTTGTTCTTATTGTCCTATATATTATGCAATCATCTGCAAATAATCTAACTTTTGTTCCTGAACTAATGCAATTTGGTAAATCGTTTATGTAAATTAGAAATAGTAGTGGACCTAAGACTGTTCCTTGTGGTACACCTGAGTTTACTGTTATTGGTGTTGATTTAGAACCATCTATTATTACAGTTTGTTCTCTTCCTATCAGAAAATCTTTAATCCACTGATGCAATGGACCATCAATACCAAAATATTTTAATTTTTTAAGCAAACTATGGTGGTGAACTTTGTCAAAAGCTTTGGAAAAGTCTAGTAAGATAGCATCTATTTGTTCACTATTATCTAAGCCTTTTGAAAAGTCATCAATTAGTCCTATTAGCTGTGTTTCACATGATCTATGTTTCCTAAAGCCATGTTGGTATGGAGTAAGGACATTATGTTTATCTAAGTGGTTTATGATGTTGCTACATATTATGTGTTCTAGGATTTTACATGTGATGCTGGTAAGTGATACTGGTCTGTAGTTTCCTGGGTCAGATTTTTCTCCTTTTTTAAATAGAGGTGTGACATTAGCTTCTTTCCAGTCCCTTGGTACTCTGCCCTGGTTAAGAGATGCCTGAAAAAGTATTTTGAACACAGGTGCTAGTTCTTTGCTAAGTTCCTTGAGTAATCTAGCTGGAATACCATCAGGTCCAGACGCTTTATTCGGCTTGATGCTGGCTAATAGTTTTTGGACTCCATTTTCCTGTACTTCTATCTCTTCTATATTGTCTACTTGGTTTAAATTAATTGATATGTCTTTGTCTCCTGGGGCTGAGAATGCTGATGCAAAGTATTTGTTTAGGATGTTAGCTTTAGTTTCATTATCGTTATGCGTTAAGTTGTTTTCTCCTTTTAATGGCGCTATGCCGGTTGTTTCCATTTTCTTAGACTTAATGTATGACCATAGGTTTTTGTTGTTATCTTTAGATATTACATTGTTTATGTACTCATTCTGCAGCTGTCTGCTTACTTTTTGGGTTAGGTGCTTAATTTTTATGTACTTTTTATAAACTCTTTCTGCCTTAGTTTCTTTAAATTTTCTATATAGATTTTCCTTCTGTTTACAAAGCTTCTTTAATCTATTATTAAACCAGCATTTATTTATTTTATTTGATGTGTATTTAGTGGGTATGTGATTTTCTATAATGTTTTTAAGATTGTTTTTTATGAAATTCCAGAGGTCATCAACTGGTTGGTTAATGTCTTTTTCTGATAAGAATGTTTGTTGAAAGTTAAATGTAGCTTGGTGTAATTGTGTTAGGTTACATTTGTTCCAGAGTAAGATTTTTCTTTTGGGTTTAATATTGGCTACTGCTTTTATCTGACTGCGTATTTTAATGATCTCATGGTCTGATAGACCAGGGATAATATCATAGTCTACTACTAATCCAGGTCTGTTGGTTAAGAATAGATCTAATGTATTGTTTAGTCTAGTTGGTTTTTTAATGATTTTTTATATTTTTTTATATTTTATTATATATATTTTTATTGCTTTATCAACACTGGTTGTGCCCAGAGTTTCTTCTTAATGGAACATTATTAGACCATAGAAAGGATCACATTTTGCCCAAGAATCTTGATTTGCTGGTGTGATCTAAAGGAATGCTGTGTTGCAAAAGCTGTTGAAACAACCTTGTTGATATTCTCGATACCAGATTTCCCAATTTTATCCTTAAGGAGAATTCTGTTGCTTTAATACTGCTAGGCAACAATGATTTGAATGGACTCACTAATCTAATGAGCTTATTCTGCCTGATGCTCCTTGTTTTAATGGCACCATGCAGCTCCTTGTTTTAATGGCACCATGCGGCTCCTTGATTTAATGGCACCATGTGGCTCCTTGTTTTAATGGCGCCATGTGGCTCCTTGTTTCAATGGTGCCATGGGATCTTATTACGATTTACAACTGTGGCTATTGTTACCTTTACATAGTTTTATGATAAACAAATGTTTCACAACATGTTTGCTTCTAATTTAAAATTAATGTTTGAACAAATTTAATTTATAAAATTCTTTAAGTTTGTAAATATATAGAGAATCTATTGATTTTTCTTCAAATTTTTGTTATCATGCATTCATTTCAGCTGGAATTGCTTATCACCAAAGCTTTTTTAAGCATCAACCTTCAAGACTCCATAGGCACTCTATTGCTTACATCAATCAGAAATTTAATTTTAGCAGTTCAAAATTCAGAGTCTTTTACACTTTTCATCCAACAGTTGAAGTCTATGCTACAAATCACCAGCTTCAGGTTGCTTTAAAAAAATATTTATTTATTTATTAATTTAAAACTATACTTATTTATATATTATATTTATATATGGTTTAAATAATAAAAATATTTCTATTTTTTTTTTAAATCTTCAGGAAGTGTATTTTCAAATGACACAGTAAAAGTTAAAACATAAAAACAATAAAAAGCTAATTTAAAAAAAAATTGATAACTAATCACTTGTAGATTTTTTTTCTTATAAACTTGATTTTTTTTATATTTTGTTGCTGCTTTAGTTTATCTACTATGTGCAACATAGAAGATCTATTGGTAGGTCAAACTGACCAAACTGTCAAACAAGCTTTGTATCTGATTATTGAAAGCTTGAGTGCTCTGTCAAACCTGTTCAAAATACTTCCAGGTAATTTTAAAGGATTATAAGTTGTTTGTAGATGTAGTATACTATTATATTAAAACGAAAGAAACATAAACTGTTAGATTGTTGTAATTGCACCATTTTGTTTTGATCATATGCTTGTATTTATTTATAAAGTTCATTATAATCTTATCTTTAGAACTTGATGATCTAAGCTGTACTTTATTTAATAATACTGGATTGAATGTAATTGGTTTCTGGAATATGTTAACTGACATTGGCTTTTGGAATGACTTGCAAAAGGTAAATAGTAGTCTAATACAGTTTTGAATTAAATAAGATGATATTTATATCATCTTGGTTATGTAGCAATCACTTCATTGGGCAGGGTACTTTGTACTTACTTTGTACTTACTAATTTATGCTCAATATGGAAAATCAACTAATTAACTTTCTTATGAAATACAGACATTACTTGAGAAAGAAGATGATTATGTTCTGTGTTATGTTCCTAGGTCAATCTAGTCATGCTTGTTTAAATTCTGCTAAGTCATTGGTTTTCCTGGCTGACTCAGGCATCCCTTTCCAAGATGTAATAGCACTACAAAAGAAGGAGCAATCTTACATATTTGTCATAGTATGAGGATTGAATCTTTACTATAACAATAAATGTTAAAACTTTTTTTTTCTAATTAACCCTCTAAGCTTACCATATCTTTTTAAGTGACCACTCAAATCAACTGGTTGCATTTTTATTTAGTTTTGCTAACAAACTTTTGTTATCAGACAAAACAAATCAAACTTCCTTATATCAAAAATAATTATGTTTGAAGCTTTTTTACATGTCATGCTCTACACAAAAGGTATTAAATATATTTTTCTTTTACTTATCAAAGCAACATAGATTTATTTTGTTAGATTATGTTTTTATCTGTTCTGATGAATTGTTTTGAATATAACAAAACTATTATGTATAGACCTAAATATGACTTTTCTATTTTATCTATGATAATTTCAAACATCTGAAATGTTAAGAAGTTGAATTGGTCCCTTTAATTTGAATACAAATAACCCATTGTACATCATAGTATTATTCTGCTATCATCATGGTTACAAATAAATTTTAAAAAATACTAGCCATTGTTTCAATTCATTTTTAGTTCGCAATATATTTTTAATTTCAGCTTTAACAAATTTTTTGTTCAGAGTGTTGCAGATTTCTCTAACCCAACGCAATCACTAAACTGTTTAAGTCCTGTTGAGGCTGTTACGGTCATAACTGAAAGTATTGATAACACCTTTACCAAAGATGGCCTTGATGTAACCAGAGTGATTCAGTGTTTCAGCTTAAGTGAAGGGCAGATTGTAAATATGCTAACATCCATTAGCAAGTAAAATTTGTTTACATATTTAAAATATATTTACTGAAAACAAATCCTTTATTATATATAATAGAAATTAATCTATAGAATAGAAATTAATTTAAAAGATTAATTTACACAAAATGAATGTATATGTTAAGATTTATATAGTATATACAAGAAAAAAATTGTATGGATAGAATCATGTGCTTTGTAGTCAAAATAAATAGCCATTAATTACTCTAAAGACATAATTGGTTTTAAAAATAGATGATACAATTCTATTCAGTAGATCATTCATTTGTTATTCAAAATTTGAAAAATAGATGATACAATTGTCATCATTAGATCATTCATTTATTATTCAAAATTTGCTGCTAAAGGATATCTGAGATAAATATTAAAAAACCCTAACCTTGAAGAATGGTTAATGTGGTCACATATAGTCTGCATGAAGCAAGTCAAATTATACTATTTTCACACACACACACAAAATATTCAATTATTGTCTATAATTCTTACTTAACTTTGCAGTAAAAAACAATCTTTTTATGACATTATTATTCAGAATATTAGTTTTACATTAATTATTATTATTCTTTCAAGCTATCTGGTGCTTCTTAATGATTTGGTGAGCATACTTCAGAAACCAGCAGTTGAAAAATTTGTTACTGATCCTGATATACTACCATTGTTTGATCTTATGCTAGATATAGTGTTGTATAGCTCAAAAGGTAACTATTGTTTATGAAAAATAAAATAATCACTAATAAATACATGTATTTAATTCTTTAGAATAGTTAATTTGTTTTGTCCAATAAACAAATGGCTGTCTGCTGGTCATCGCAGCGACCTCTGGTTTGAACCCTGCTCTATTATCATTTTAGGCCAAGGGATAATCTTCATTTCTGATGAAATGTATAAAATATTACTAAATTTTTCTATAAAGGGAAGTAACTGTGGAAAGTGTTTTTTTTTTCTAGTAGTGCTGAATGTTATTTGCCAATCTATTATCTAGCAAGACCGCTGGATAGTCATAAGTGCTGAGCCGAAGGCTCTTCGAGCACTAAGTTTGAAAAAAAACCTGTCTGACCTCACTGCCCGAAAATCAAACAGTAAAAAAAAACAAACCTGCGGACCAACAGGCCTGTTTGGGAGCGACCCGAGTCAATGCTTATAGAGCATTGCTGTTTCCAATACCACTCGGTGGCACCGGGGGCCTCCACCATTTACCTTCGTTGTTCCAAGCTAACTGTGCAGAATCCGCCATTGATGAGACGGTCCCTTGAGGAACAGCGCATGGATTTGTTGACGGTTTGTGGGAGCTCTCTTACAACTCCGCGCAGTGCAATGGGCAGACTCTCGTCTTTCCCGTAGGCACCCCCACGGGAGTCCTATTTGTTACTTTTTCGCCTAGCTCACCTCCCCTAGTGAGCCGTTTCCACGCCGGCGCCACGTTGAGGCAAAGTAACTTGCGCGGCGTCTAGCAAGACCTAATGTGCCTGTAATACCAAAAATCATCACTCTAATTCAACTACCATCTATAATAAATTTAAAATGTTCATGTTGCAAAACTTTTTTGTTGATTAAAAAAATATCCATGAGTTTCTTCCTAGTTTTATTCTTTGTATTTATATGTACATATATATCATCAATTCACCAGGTAAATTACTGAAAGTACAGCAACAGTTTGCAACAGATGTCCAGAAAATCCAATGAAATATTCACTAGGGCTCTTAAAGTTGTAGACATAGTTGTTTTTTAAGGGTTATTTTTTACTTCAGTAGCAGAGATGATAAATTGTGTAGGCCTACTCAGCTCTGTTGGTTACTTATAATTTATTGGAAAGAGATGGGGGGAGGGGTTTGTACTGGTGACATAGCTCTTATATTTTATATTTTGAGATAGGTGAACTTTACATCTCCTTCAGAAATAGGTGAATAATGGCCTCTGAGGCTAACTTTATACCTCTTTTACAAATAGGTGAAATAAAAATTTCTCTCAGATGGTGAACTTAACATCTTCCTTACAGAGACTAGGTGAATTTTACAACTTCCTCAGAGAGATCTCAAAGGAAGGCTTGTACTTTTGTTTTTGTTTCTATGTTAACAAATAAATAAATACTGTTTTATTTAAATACTTTCAGCAAATGTAGACGTACGTCCAGCACTGCAGCATGTATCCAATCTACTCAGATATGACAGGAATATAACAGAATTTCTTTTGAATCTGGGAATATCTCAAATTGTGGTGGACACTTTCCTAACTGCAGCTGTATATACAAACCAAGTAATTATAGGATTGCTTTATAATAGAAAAAAAAAGAACTGGAAAAGATAATATTTATTTAAAAAAAAAGAATTTATCATTGATTTTTTTCAGGCAAAAAAAATCCTTTTCAGTGCTAATATATCATAAACTTAACAAATTTTAAAAGAAAATTGACATTTTTTTAAATTATAAGTAAAACAAAAGACTTATCAGTAATTTACCATGCACATTCATGACTTTCACTTGAGTTGGTAATCTTAATATTTAAAAAAAAGAAGCATCTTCAATGCCAGTTTATTTTAAATATTAACATCTACTTCATCCTTGTACCTCAACAAAGATAATGCACATACAAAATTACAAAAGCATGCATACAAAAACCAACTATAAAGTCAGTAATGAAATATGTTTCTCTTTATCCCAATAATGAAATATTGAACTGGGATTATTGACTTGTTTGACATAGTATTTTATTATCTCATTTTAGTAAAAGAACATTGTTAACTAGTAAAATAAAATTAGCAATTGTAAAATATTTATCCATTGAAATGTATTCATACATATTACTATTATTTTTATCAGCATTACTCTTATTAACATAAAACGACTTAATATTTTTTTAATACTTTAATAATGTCATGTTGTTTGTCTATCAGACCTTCTTTCTCCAACTGTCTACACTTGAGGTAACAAATATTTTGTGTAATCCCCTCAAACTTGTAAAAGTAATGACACTGTCAGAGACTGCTCCTATTAGTCTTATCAACATCAGCAGCTCTTTTTGTAGCAGTACACCTCAAGGAGTAGTTATTGCAGAATATTTAAAGAATTCTTCACTGTCTTCTGCTGACATTAATAGTGTAAGTTATTGCATATTTTAATTTGTTTTTCTTTTTTTATAAAAGGAAAAATTTTGAAAAAATAAATAGGTAAATGAATTAGGTATTAGAAGGGACTGTCATATTTCACAAACATTCCTAAAACTTCCTAAATATTGACATATCATATGCTTCATTTTTACTCTTGTTTGGTAGAAAGATATTTGAAATGAGTAGAGTATAAATCAAGTTATTTTTTTTTAAGCAAGTGTAAAATAGATGAAGACAACAAAATAAAATGTTCATTATAAATCTTTTATTCATTCTTTACATTACAGCTCATAACATCATCACCAAGTAATTTGATTGATACAATCAACGCTGTTCTGCCTGTTGTGAGAGATCTTTTGAGTGAATATTTTGATGTTATCAAGTTTTTCCTTACTACCATCATTGAACCCAACATCTTTGTTTTCCAAGATAGTTATAGTGTTGTTGATAAACTTGTTCAAAACAACACCATGACTGCTTTGTCTAAACAGTGAGTTTTTCCCCCCTTTATCCATTACAGAAATCAGCCCTAGTGGTGATTAGTCTTAGAATGCTTCTGACCTTTAATATTTTAAGAACGTGTTGTGTAGATAGTTCTTGAAAAATGAATGTTCAAAATTGTAAGAAATTGTAAGGAGTGAAGTATGTTTGTTTATTTCTTTGCATGCCCCTTTCACTTTCTATTATAGCCCCTTGGAAAGAGTGGGAGGAGGTTAGTAAAAATGTTTCATTTAAGCATTGACGTGTGGATGTTTAATGTTTACATTTTCATCTCATCTCAAAGTTAAGAGTAAAAATTGAAAAACAAAAAGTCAAACTGTGCTGTTTTTTTTAGTTAGAATAAAATTTTCCTGCATTTAACATTTCATTTGCCAAAACTCTCAAGTAACTATATTTCTAGCATTTGTATTTGCATATTTCAGACTGCAGCTATTAATGACAAGACTGGTTCCTGTAGCTCCTCCTAAGTATAAAAGTGTGACAGTCATGTCCTCGATACAAACTATTTTCAATGGACTCATTGATGCAGACATTCTAAAAGGATATTTGTTGCCTGAAAGTAATTGTCTTTGTGTTTTTTATTTTTTACTTCTGATGTGTTTTAGACTTTAGATTAAACTAGTAAAGAGTTATTGAATCTTTAAATAATGGAAAAATAATTTCATTATTTGTCTGTAGTTCAAGTCAAAAGTCTGCTGAAATATCCAATGAATACCACAAATTATTTTACAAGTGTTTTAGGAATGACTCAAAATGTTGCCCAAGAAATCTTAAATGCTGTCTTTTCTTCTGGAATAGTAAGTTTTAGGTTGAAATGTTGTATAAAGCTAATTTAAAATCAAATTAAAAACTTAATAACATCCACTTATATTTGTTATATAATGAAGGATATATCTTTTATTATATTCTATAACAATCAACTGAACATTTAAAAAAAATGTTAACATATAATACTGAATACAATTTTTCTTCCTACCCAGCTTCAAGGCATTGCTAATTCCAGTAGTTACACATGCAATGAAGTATTGAAGAGACTTGTTTTTGTTAATGCTACAAATGCCACTCTTCAGGATGTCCAAACTGAAATATGTGCATTGAATACTTCACAAGTTGTAAAGTTTTTGAATGTTTTAATCCCAGAACTTGACATTAGTGCCCTGATATCTAAAGTAAGTATATAATTTGTTTAATTACCATAAATATTATGTTTTTATTAATTGATCTGCAGTCTTTTTAAAAAAGGCATCTATTGTAAAAAAAAACAAAAAACACAGGCTGCTTGAAGCTATCTAATCTCTTTTAGATACAACTATAAAACAAAGCCAAAAAATTTTTATTGAAAAAATACATAGATTCCTTTTAAACCAGTTCTTATGAAAGGTGGGTAACTTCTAAATAGTGTCAATATTCAATTATATGCATAATAGGTAAGATCATTACAAAATATTTTTTTTTTTAACTTCCATACTTACATCATTGCAATGTAGAGCTGGATGGAAAAGTGTTAAAGAAAAAAAACTTTTATTAAATTATTATACCAAAGAATGAAATTTGTTTTTCAATTTTTAAACAAAATTTTCTTAATTTTATTCTTCTTATATTATAACAGTTAAAAGTAATAGGCTCGATGTTCTGCAGTAGGTCTTAGGTCAGATTGATGTTCTGCAGTAGGTCTTAGATTAGACTTCATGTTCTACAGTAGGTCTTAGATTAGACTTGATGTTCTGCAGTAGGTCTTTTATTTGGCCCTTTGTACTTATCAGGATAGAATTACAGACAAATTGTGTATTGTTTTAATCTGCCACTGTTTACTTGCTACAACTGCCATAAAATTATTATTGAAAATGTTCTACAGTTGGACTATCAGTATTTCTTCTGTTTGAATCCTCTAGCCAATAAATTGTGCCTTTGCTGAAAAATGTTTCAATATTTTTCACCTTCAACTGTCCACTTTGGACTGTTAAGCTACTACACATGATATGTTCCATAAAAACACTTTTATGTCATCTAGATCTGGCAATTAAGCAATTGTTAAATAAAAATTGTCACCATTGACTCCCTTTATATATTTTCACTCAATCCTCTTAGTCTACTGTAATGTTGTTATTTTTCAGTATTTTATTGTATATTTTGTTCCTTTCAGTTTCTTTTTTGGCTCTGCCCAGCCTAACATTTATCCATTTTAAGTTTTATTTAAGTGTTAAAATGGATGGAAAAGGATTTTCTATTTGGCACAAGCACAGTTTAAAGAGATTTTAGATTTCTTTATTTTCTTTTGTATTATGATTGATAATTAAGGATTTCACAACAGAACCAGATAACTTTCCTTACAGAAAAAAACAGAGTCTCCAAACTTGTTTTTTTTTTATAGATTTCATTCTTGAAGTAATTATGCAAGGGTCATGAACTAAGTTATTTTGTTCTTCATTTGGTAAAAAAGTCTGTTTGCTTATGACATTGAAAATCACGGCATACTGATAGAACAGAGGAAGATTAGTTAATCTTTTTCTTCTTATCAGCAAATCAAAAGAATATTTGGTTGGTTTCACTTTTTTTTTAATATGAAGTTTTTTTCAGTCCCAAAACTCTTAGGCACACAAAAGGGAGATAAAAGTGATTATATGATTGCTGAGCTCTCCACTCCAAAGTAAAGAAACACCCATGGATTGTAGAAATACTTTCAATGATGTCAATAAAAATGAGACATTTTAAAGAGAAGTCTTTCCTAATATTTTTTTTCTTCTACTCTTCTAATCTAACTAGTTTGCTAAGTTAAATGTTTTAAACATTCTATCCCAGTATGTGTCCTACATTTCTGCTACAATGCTTCAACAAACCAATGTGACAAGTAGGGAGCTCAAAGGATTGGCTAGCACTGTCAATAAAGGAGTTAGTAGTTTTGTAGAGACTTACCAACAGCTGAACCAAAGTCAGAGCAAAATGGACATGGTGCAACTTTTCTTTGCTGCTTCAACAAGTAGTAAGATCATATTTATGTCTATTTCTAGATTTTAAATTTTCTTAACCTTGCTACTGTTACCATTAGGCTTATAAGAAAATATTTCTGTTTTCTTAATTTGGAGAAAATTATAATATTATTAAATATTATTTTTTTAAATATTAAATTAGGTTATGACAAGTGAGCTGGATTTAAATATTCTATGGTTTTGAGATAAGATAATTTTTATTGATCCAATCTAATGGAAATTCAGTTTGATTACAATTGACAACCTCAGCATAACTACTGTACAAAAACAATATTGATGAAAAATTCGAACAACATTCACATACGAACACACATGCACATTCACAACCAGCACTTTATGAATTTGACTTCTATGTACTTCTCGATGACGACAGCTGACCTCGTAACACTCTGACCGAAAGTGGGACAAATGAGTTTTTAAATCTTTCAGTTTTAGTCCTAATGGAAAGGAGACGACCACTTCATTCAGATCTTATGTAACAGTTGTTTAATGCATGCAGGTTGTTTTTAAGAATCCTGAGTGATTTGGAAAGGAATCTTTCTTGGAAAAGCTCTTCAAGAGATGGTAGCTGTACTTGAGTGATATATGATGCTTTTTTAATTAGTCTATTTACAACTAGGACATCAGAGATGATGTGAAACCCTAATAGTGTTTAGTGTTTATAAACATTGGGTTAAATTAATAAATCTAACATTTCTATTACTATAAAAATTTTACTATCCAATTTGGAGAGTT
The DNA here is from genome assembly GCA_021533235.1 of Biomphalaria straminea. NCBI lineage: Eukaryota > Metazoa > Mollusca > Gastropoda > Planorbidae > Biomphalaria > Biomphalaria straminea. Next base: position 6,537,069 of record JADKLZ010003886.1, on the reverse strand, counting down.
TTTTAGGAACTATTTTTTTTAGACTTACTATCATAGTTTATGTAATGTTTTTTTTTTTTCTTCTTTTTAGGTATGGCATCTTTAGACAAAATAAGTCACAGTCTTTGTGGTAAAAAAATTTCCAGTGTTTCATTGCTCACGTCTCTTGGGACTAATCTACCTATTGTAAAGACTCTGGTTAACTCAGTCCAGACAGAATTTGCAGGCTTAAATAATGGCACAAGTATGTTGTTGTTTTAAATTACATTTTCCTTTACAGATAATCTGTGTGACTCATCAATAAATTCATTTTTTTAACGTGCTATGCGTAGACCGTGAAGTACCATTCAGTTGAAATATGGTCATTTGTTTTTTGTCATTGGTTGTTTATTTGTTACACTGTTATGTTTTTATTTTCATTTAGGTAGAGCTTGTCAAGATCTATTCAAGACTATCAGTAATTTAGAATTTGGAAATGTTTTGTGGAATTATCTGAAACCAGTTTTGTTGGGTAAAATTCTGTACACACCAGACAATGAACTTACTAGAACAATTTTATCCAAGGTACATAATATCATTGGAATAATTCAAAAGAATTTTATTTATATATATATATATTTTATTTTATTTTTTCTCACTTTTTTTAAAAACTTAAGTTTCAATTGGATATTTTGCTAATTGAAATATTCATTAACTCTTTGTTTTATGGCAGATTTGGTGACATGTTCAATTGTGTTTATTTACTCTAGGCAAATAAAACTTTTGCTTTAGTTGGAGAATTTAACAGGATTGCTAAAGCCTGGGCAGATCAAGCAGGAAATCTACAAGTGTTGCTAGACTTTATCAAAGATAGTAGCCTATTTAAAGTAGGTTGTATAAATGATAGTTTTTCTTCTAAATCTTTAATATACAGATGTTTTATAGTGATGCTTATATAGAGAAGAATCATAGTATAAATTGAGAGGATTCTTGTACTTAAATAATTGTAGTTAACAGATTTAATAGAATATGACTTTCAAACTTTATTATTACATTCTTGAAATTTATGAAGAGGAAGTTGTTGTTTCTCATGACAGCATATAAGAGATAACTTAAAAAGGAAATGTATAAAGATTGCACATAATAGATTAATATTTCTTCAATGTACCATATTAAATATTTATAAACATCAAAAGAGATTTGCTTACAGTTGTGCATTTTATAGAATCAATCAATCATAATCAAAAAATAAATATGTGAAATAGACAAAAATATTCCATATTGTTGGTGTCGCTTCAAAATAACATACATTTATTATGTTTATTTTTCAATAGGATGCCCTTAATAATGAAGCCATTCAAGATATTCTCAGAGCCACTACAGGAATTGAACCAGATCTTCTTCTTACCAGTTTGTCTACATTAGAAAACATGACATTTAGTAATGACATCTTGGAAACTTTGCAATCAGTTGCATCAATGGTGGCAAATTACACCTCTTGCATTCTGGCAGACAGATTTCAACCTGTGTCAAATGAAACTGAACTGGAGAACATGGCTTTCAAATTATCAAAGTCAAAAACTTTTTTTGCTGGTAAAGATATTTTACTAACTTATTTAATGTTAACATGTTAAAAATTGATCTAAAATTACCATTCGGCTGTGCTAGGTCTGACATAAGAAAAGGAATCCTTTTTTTTTCGCAAGCTTGAAGGAGAACAGTGAAACAAAAGTGCCCTCTAAAAGCACTATTAAGATCAACTCAGGTGCAAAAATGGGTAGAGCCCTCATGAATTACACCTAAAGCCAAAAACCAAGCTTGTCACTTTTGTTCTAAAATGTACAGTTGAACCACATATATCATCTGAATCAAATCCTTCAACAATAAGACAATAATGATACCCTAAAAAGCCCTTGAAGAAAACAGGTGTAGAGAACAAAAATAAATCTAGACCCCTAGTGGACAATAGGCGTGTCTGCATCATGTGTTGAAATTATGCAGGCAAAATAGATGACAATGCATTATAATAAATAGTCTACAGCTGACTCCAACTTTATAGTCTAATTCATTAAGTGGAACAATTCTAACTTTACTTACCAGATTGTTACTTATTACATTATATACAGAGAAAAAATGTTCAATAATACTGTGCTGGTCTACAAACTCTGTAGATACTTAGGCTTTCAATGAGCTGTAGATCAATCATTCCATAAGTAGATAACACATTTTATAAGTTCAAACCTCAATAGAATTGTTGCTACTATTTAGTTTTAAAGGATTCCTATTTTTTTACCTTTGATAACATCATTAATCTGTAAGGAAGTATTGCATCATTTTCATGTGCCTAGGACTTCAACTATTTCTAAATATATATGGTTTATTACTACTATCTAAACCAAACAATACACGATACACAGCTTAGATCTTATAAAACAAATTCTTATTTCAGGCATTGTTTTTTATGATGTTGATGAGAGTAACAATGCAACCAGACAGAAGCGTCAAGCCAGTAAAAGCACAATACCTAAACATATAGGATATAAAATAAGAATGGAGGTTGATAGTGTTATGGACACAAATTTATTGAAAGAACGGTAAGGAGTTAGAGAAGAGCATGCCAGACACTGAATGAATAGTCTATCTTATCTTATATAATACAGACGTTACTTTGTATTTATAAATTTGTCTGTTCTTTGAATGGTTAAATGCTACAAAGATATGATTTTTAGACATAGCATATACTCTTCAGTTTTTATATAATTTAATGTACATCTGAACATTTACATAAACCTTTATACCTTGTGTACAATTTCAAAAATTATATGTTTTTGTGTTTAGAATTTTCACCATGAGTTCTGAATCCAGTTTTATTGAAAAGTTGCTGTATCTCAGAGGCTTCATTTTTCTTCAGGATTTGTTAGATTCTGAAATTATAGAGCTTCATAAGAATCAAAGTTTTTCAAGCCCAGCTATAAATCTCATTCAGATGCCATTCCCTTGTCATCGTGCTGATGGGTTAGTTTTAAAAAATACTAACACTAATTTATGACTTTTTATGTAAAGTTATATGTAAATACTATGTGTCTATGTAACATTAAAACTTTATCATGACTTTCTTTGTCCAAAAACATTAACTGGTGTATTGATTGTTTTTTTTTTTCCTGTTTTTTTTTTCCCTCTAGTTTTCAATATTTTCTAGGAACTTATTGTGTGCCAACTATGTTGTGTTTTGTTTTTCTGAGTTTACTTGCTGTTGCCACTTACAACTTGGTTTCTGACAAAGAGAATGGGCAAAGTGAGGTAAAAGTATCTATTTTTGTTTAGATTATTTTTTTTTGGACAGATGTAAGCAAAATGATTTAGTTTTTTGTTGTTGTTTTTTTGTGATCATTTTGCTATATACAGACACTAGCTATTAATAAAACCAGCTATTTTTTTTTCTTATTGTGGAAACTGATTATTTTGGCCTGACCATATTATTTTTTTAATCTTTTTTTTTTTCATTTTTAAATTATTAGTTTGAAAAGGTAATTATCATATTACTTCAAGATATTCTGTGTGTAGCTAAATATAAAGCAGTTTTTCATAACTCAGAAAATATAGATCCACAGATTATTCATTAGAGAATGGAATGGGTTGCCTGAATTTATGGAAGTATCTAGCAGAAGGTTTCCCATATTACTTTTTAGGTGAACCTATGGCATGCACACTGTGCTCTTGCCCAATCTTTATTTATGGAAGTATCTAGCAGGTTTCCCATGGTGCTCAGCAAACACAACTCAGAGCCAGCTAAATTTCAGAATCTGAACTCAAGCCCTCTCGGTTGGGTAGCCATGTGATTTTCGCTACTTAGCCACATCCCATTTATAACAATATATATTCTTTGTATCAGATTTCATCACTTGCACAATTTTATATTAAAGAACTGAGTCAAATACACTGTTGAGTTTGTCTTCATTACTTGATTTTAGGCCCTTTGCTTTGCCTTTATACCTTGATTTTAGGCTCTTTGTTTTGTTTTATACTTTGTTTTTAGGTCCTTTGTTTTGTTTTTATACTTTGTTTTAGGCCCTTTGTTTTGTCTTTATTCCTTGATTTTAGGCCCTTTGTGTGATGGGGATGTTGAAAGGTGTACACTTTCTTGCCTGGTTTCTCAGCACAATGTTTATGATGTTAACTGTTGCCATTATCATGGCTGTGATGCTCAAGTATACCAACATCTTCATTTACAGCAATTTGTTCATCATGTTCCTTCTGATGGCTTGCTTTAGTCTCTGTTCCACCATGATGATGTAAGAATGCTTTTATTTTAAATTATTACTACCTAATCGAGAGGAAATTGAAGTTAATAATTTGAAAATGTAAACATTAAAAACCATTTAAAAAACTGTCAAAACTATATAGAAAAATACACTAGACATACATTTAGCAACCCTACCCATTCTTATTAAAAACTAAAGATGTTTGTGACACAAGGATTTCATTAGCTACAGACAAACAATAACAGACAAACACCATAAAATAGATTTATAGTTGACTTATCTTTCCAATGATGTAGAGGCAGACAAAAAAAAGAAAAGGGATGATTGTGTTATCTCCCTCTCATTTTATAGAAATGTCAGTTGGTCTTTGTTCCTATATGCAAGTTTGATTAGCCTTAATCATTTCATGTTTCCCTTACAAATATTTCATGCTTAACGAGTTTTTTTAAAGCTATTAAAGTTTAAAAGGAATGGATGTCTATGTAGGAGACTGGCAAAAGACAAAATGGACTGGTGTGAGACAGTTGTCTGATCATGTGTTTTGTCCCAACTGTCTTTTTGTTGGTGAAAGTGAAAAAAGTAGATACTCTCCTTCCATCAACACAAAGAAGTTTTGTTTAAACTTTATGCCTCAAGTTCAGTGTATAAAAGAGGCATAATGGCTAAGCAGTAAAGCGCTTGGCTTCCGAACAGGGGTCCCGATTTCAAACCCTGGTGAAGACTGGGATTTTAATTTCGGAATCTTCGGGCCCCTCTAAGTCCACCCAGCTCTAAAGGGTACCTAACATTAGTTGGGGAAAAGTAAAGGCAGTAGGTCATTGTGCTGGCCACATTACACCCTTGTTAACTGTAGGCCACAGAAACAATTGACCTTTACATTATCTGCCCTATAGGTCTGAAAGGGTAACTTTACTTTTTTTACTTAGTGTATAAAAAATTTAAGTCTACTAGATGAGGAGATGTTTAATTATCTCCATTAACTTAAACAGATATGTTCTATATAATTTTAAGCTATTTGTTTTATTTGTTTTTCTACATAGTGTGTAGCAGTGAATCCCTCACTGAACATTTTAGCTATATCTATCTATATATATAATCCACAAAGAATTAGGTCAGACAACAACAACGAGTAAATAGGTAAGATCCCCTGGCGTACGCACCACGGTGTGAATGGACCCAATCCGCACTATTTCATTCACAAAATAGCATAGCATGCGGCGCAACGCTATTTTGTGAATGAATGTGGAATAATTTGTTCTTCATCTGCCAGTCTATATATATATGTCTATGGGTTTATATAATTCTCTTCTCCTCAAAGTTCAAAGGTTCAAGAGATAAATAAGTAAGGGGAAGATCCCATGGCGCACGCACGCGGTGTGAATGAAAGTGGTGTTTACATAATTCTCTTCTTCTCAGATTATTGTCATATTATTAAAAGTATTTCCAGATTATTGTGTCGTTAGACTATTGAAACTAGAACAACAATACACAGATAGAGTATACTTTCAGGTTTCACTTTAGAAAGTACTTTAATTACGTAAATTCGTTCATTAGACATGATTACGAAAGGTAACTTATCTCTCTATTCCTAGATCTAGATCTAGATCTAAATAGTAAAACTTGAATTCAACTCTAAGAAGATTATAGAACTACTCTTCGCAAATATAGTTTTATGATTTTGAACATGAACATAGCCTACTAATTATAGTCCATTTAATCAAATTAACATTCAAATTTGTTTTTCTAAACCATTGTTACATGAGTGCAGCTATATTCTTAATATCGCGTAAATTAAGGTCAATTAGCCATTTTTTTTTTTACTCTATTCATAGTATTTTTCATTCATGAATTCAAGCATTCGCTTTACTTATATCAAGCAATTGGGAAGATCCCATGGCGCCACAAGTTGTGAATGGGAAATAATATATCCAAATCCGCACTATTTTCATTCACAAAATAGCATAGCATTTTTTTTTTTACTTTAAAAAGATTTTAATAATGTCCGGAAATTTCCAGGACTTTTTCGACCGGCGGCATAGCATTTAATAACATTTCAGGAGATTTCCAGGGGGCTCCTGGTCAATCAATAGAGGCCGCGGGAAATCTGTTATGTTTTATAAAATGGTTCAATTTAATAATTTATACACCTAAAAATAAGCACGGGTCCAAAGAAAGTGCGATACCCACTGTGGTCACATATGTTGCAGTGCCTAAGGCCTGCCTTGGAAAATAGCGGCGTATGATATGCCGCCGGTCGACTAGTTTAGTTATATTTACGGATTGTATCACTGGACTGGTCATTTGCATTGTAAACGAAGTTATTAATTGTATGACTCTGAGATCATGTTGCTCTATTGGGGGCACCTCATGGTTCACGAATGCTTCAATCAAAGGTATCTTTGCTAGAAAAATGGGCATTTACTGGTGTCAGGGTTGATTTTTAAGCCTTATTTTTTGCCAGGGGCCCTTACATTTTATTAAAGTAAAAGGATATGAAATAGTTGACTGACTAATTTGTTGATGTACCGGTACATAAAGCAATATTTAATGTGATGAATATTTACAGTGCACTGAAATGATGATAATGGTGGTAGGAAACAATGGGGCAAACATTGGTGATATGAGTAATTATTACAGATATTGGTGATATAAAATGTAAAAGATACTGATGTTATGACTCAAACCTTGTACTAAATATTCCACACCTTGTGATTTCACAAGCCAATCACAGTATACACTTGTTAGCCACAGCACTTTAGGTAAAAAAAAAAAGTGAACCTGTGCCATGACCTGTGTAAGTGAAGAATAACAGTAAGAGGGGGGGGGAGAAGTTTAGGATATTATCCTTTGTGGGTTTTTATTAGCTTGTTTTGGATTATGTGAGAAATATTTATATATTATATAAAGATTACTCTCTCAAAACAATGAATAAAATGAATGATGAGCTCTACAGAAATAATTACAAAAGTCTGAGTCAATTTGCATACATTTATTATTATTCTTTATACAATCTTAAGTTAAACTAACAATTTTATTGTTTTTATTCTTTATACAATCTTAAATTAAACTAATAATTTTATTAATAACTCAGAGACTAAACTAAAGGTAGACATATATTGTGTATTTCTATATTTCAGATACATGGTTGCTGCATTCTTTACCCAAACCAGCATGTCCTTTTTGTTTGCCACAGTTCTTTACTTTTTGCTTTTTTTACCTTTTACCCTTTTTGTTAGTCTTGAGTATCAACTAACAAGTTGGCAATTAATATTGGCGGTAAACTTATACATTTATTATTATATTGTTTTTTTACAATTGACTCTTTTAAAAATCTAAACAGTATTTATTCAAGTGTTATGTTATCGTCCTAGTTGTTTTTTTTTTAATTAAATAAATGTTTGAAAAATATATTTAAAAAAACGGCCATTCACTTTAGATGAAATATATTGTTTAAATATTGGCACTAAATTGAGATAAAGTAATAATTCATAAACTTGTATTATCTATGCCATGCATGCTTTCAAAGAACATGTTAGGTAACATTATTTGGAAGTTAATTAATATCATATGACATGTTTTGTTTTGCTTTTTGTTTTAGAAAAATGCAATTTATTTTAGCCTACTTATCACTAGTTTTTTTTATGTAATATAACATGAAATAATATAAACCAAAATATATTAATTTTATGGTTTTTGACAGATAACAATAAAATACAATATCTCTATTGCAGTCTCTGTGCTCTACTTCATCATTTGGTTTTGGCATATTCAAGATTTCAATTCTTGAGGAACAAAATATTGGAATTCAGTGGTCTAACATCAATGCTTCTTTGAATGAACAAACCAGTTTTGCTTGGTCGTTGTATTTTCTGTTGATAGACAGTGTTGTTTTTTTCCTTGTTGGATGGTATGTTCAAGAAATTAAACCAGGTATATTTAAACTAATTTCCCAGAAATGCTATTTTGTCATTTTTCTACTGATATACTATACCTCTTGTTTGTTCTGCAGTTAATGTTTAACAATCAAAATATTTAAATCATTAAAAACAAATGTGATTACAGTATAATATTTAATCTTGAAAAAAATGTGTATTTTTATCATTTTCAGGACATTATGGTTTGGGAGAGAAATTTTATTTTCCCTTTCAACTATCTTATTGGAAACGGTTTTTCAAGTACAAACTTCCTACTAGAGAAATGACTGGCAGAATGACGCACACTGAAAGTATGTTGGTGTTTTTATGCACATATAATAATTTCTTATATAAGAATGTACAAAGATCTTCAATATCTTGATGTTCAAGTAGATAGGTTTTAACTAAGTTTGCTGGGAGATGTTTAGGTTTATGCTGCTGCTGGTGTCATAAAGTTCATTTTTCTAGCCATGAGTTATTTAGACACATGCAGTAGTTTAGCATGTAAACACTAGAATTGTAATTTCCATTTTGTATGCACTCATTGTTAAAAAAAGCTCAGCACTTTAAGGGTTAATTAGGCTTTTTTCTTTGAGTCTGAAGATTAATGATTAGTACAATATTTCACATGGCTATACTGTCTAAGCTGTGACCTACATATTTGCCACATTCAGTGCAGAGATAATCATCTCCAGTGATGGTAGATTTAGGTTATTTCCCAAATCTCCTTAGTTTTTATTTGCGCTCATTCTGCAACTATTTTAATACAGGTAATTGGTATGAAGCAATGCCTGCAGATGTTAAAGTTGGCATATCTGTTGAAAACATCAGCAAATTATACAATAAAAAAAAAGTTTTAGACCAACTCAATCTACAGTTCTATGAGAATCAGATCACTTCACTCTTGGGACATAATGGAGCTGCCAAAACTACTACTATGTAAATATTTCTTATTTTACATTACAATTTGTTTAGGTTAACAGCTTCAAAAATATTCTTGATTTGATTTTGGGTTTTTTGCACATCAACACAAATTATGCCATGTCATGCCCAAGAATTACTTCCCCTTTATATGGGTCAAGTGCTTAGAGTTACACAACTGAGGTACTAAAAAAATTGGTCCACTCAATAGTCAAATAAGTCTGTAGGAATATTTTAATTTATTGTTTTTTTAAGTTTTATAGTAAGAACTAAAGAATGTACATTTATAAACAATTATTTTATTAAATCAATATAAATTTAATGTAATTATACCATCATAATGTAATCAAATATTTTTTGAAGTGCCAGATTTTCTTTGTCTTGATACATTTATAACTTGTTCTGGATTCACTGTATTGGACCGGATCTTGAATCATGGTTTGATTCATACTAATGAAGTAACATGAAGTGAAGTGACTTTATATAAGGTCTTTATATATTAGAAACCAAAGGAAGGTTACTCATCTTTTCTGGAGGAACACACAACCATATCCAACATAACTGGCCTAAGAAGTGTCCACAATTAATCTGTCCTGAAACTTCTTCACACTGCCACTTTTCATTCATCATGGTTGACTGCTTGTCTAGCACTAACCTGTGTAATTTAAGTCAGCTTGCTACACACAAACACAATTACCCCTATCCAAGTCATAACCCTAAGTTTAATTTTGTATTTAGCAAGATCATCTGTGGTTTGCTGAAACCTACAAGTGGTCATGTGTCTTTCAGTAATAACTCTTTGTTAGGACTATGTCCTCAGCAGAACTCTTTTTTTAATTAGTAAGTGATTTTAATTTTTTCTGTTGTTGTTTTTTTTTAATTTATTCAATGCCATTCATACTATTTTGTAATTAAAGACATAAATCTTGCCCATAAAAACTCATTTAAATAAAAGAAAAACATATTTAAAATTATTTTAAAAATCTAAAATGTTTAGGCTGGTTACATTTCCCCAGCCCTGGTACTTTTTATAAAATCTTTTTTTTTATTATCCAGCATGACTGTCAAAGAAAACATGAGGTTTTATGCAGGAATAAAAAATGATACATCTAAAAACAAAAAGATCATATCATTGGAAATTTACAGGTAGCTACATTTACAATTTTTGTTAAGATTGACTGATAAAGCAGAAAACTTATTCATATCTGTAAGCATATATAGAAAAATTTTGTTGTCGTTCTTATTGTAGTCTGAATATTTATTTCTTATAAATAGACTATTGAAAGAGGTAGACCTATGGCAAAATAGAAATATCCCGGCTAGAAACTTATCATATGGCATGAAACGACGACTCTGTGTGGCTTTGGCATTTGTTGGGGGATCAACATCAATCATTTTAGATGAGCCTACAAGTGGCATTGACCCTCACACTCGGAAACATATTTGGAATTTGTTAACAAAAAACAGGACAGGTAAAATTTGATTAACAGTAAAAAAATAAAATGGTATATACTCAGAAAGACACAAAGATTAAGGTAATTTCCTTGTTCCATTTGCTAGGAAAAACTTATATAAATGCTCATTCTTTTTTAGTGTTATTAGAGCATGGAATGAGTTGCCTGAGTCAGCCAGGAAAACCAAAACTTTTCAGGGTTTAAGTTATTGGATAAACATGCATGACTAGATTAACCTAGGAACAAATGTAGGATGTAATCATCTTCTCTTTTGAAGTAATGTCTATATTTCAAAAGATAAGATAGATATAGATATTCCAGGTATGACCAATTGTTACTAATGTTATTACAGGTCGAACTATTGTGCTATCAACACATCACCTGGATGAAGCAGATTTTTTAAGTGATAGAATTGGAGTTATGCATCAAGGGAAGTTAATTTGCTGTGGTTCTCCCACATTTCTTAAACAGTCAGTTGGAGGTGGTTATCGCCTTACCATAATGAAGGCAGATCAGACAAATTTAAGACAGGTAAGTAGCCTTACAAAACAATATTTTTGTTATAGACAGAAAACAAACCTATACATTTAAATATGACATTTGAAACGTTGTCTTCATCATATTCAGTTGATGTTCTATAGAGTTAATGCATGCTTTATAACAATGTTACAGGATCAACCACAAGAGATCATTGACCTTAGTAAGTATACACTTGCAGAATAACTTTAATCTTTTTTTTTTAAATAAATTAATATGTGGTCAAAGTGATTTTAAGTCAACTCTTTGTGAAACAGTATAAGGAGATATAATAGTAAAGAAAGGTTTAGCTGGTAGAAAGCTAAGGGTGTCCAACTGCCATTAGCAGCATAGCATTATTATAAATACTGATAGGAGAGTTTAAACTTTCTCTTTTTATTAATTCTGTGAAGACGTTTGTTTCTCAATGCCCCATCCCCATATGTTATTCACCCATGAACTTTAGTAGCCCTTCAGTATTACATACCTATGCATTGCTCTTCCCATGGAACATTATAAAAGAAATACCTCTTATACAGGTTAGTTCTTTATTGTGACCAATCAATCAAAAGAAGCAAATAAGTATAACTTTTGTCTTCTTCCATAATACAGTCTATTAACAACTTCTATAATTGTGACCCCACACACTCACTTCTATAGCCCAAGTGTTATATCTCTTTAGGATGAAATATATTGACTTTTCTTTATACAACAATCTGACAGGAAGCTCCTTCCTCACAAGCCTCCAACACATACACACTGACATTTTATTAAGCCAGTTCTGATTCTTGAAACTAATCTATTTAATCTATTTGTACTTAATCTATTTGTATACACTAAACATTTTTTTTATTTCCAGGATCCAAGAGTTCAACTGCAGCAATTACAACTTTTGTTCATTCTTTATGTTCTAATGCAACTCTTGAGGAGCAAGCTGGATCTGATTTAATCTATAAATTACCAAAAGATCACAGCTTGATTGTACCAATAGATGAGTTTTTCAGAAGATTAGATCAATCTGTAAATCAACTAAATATTGCTAGTTATGGATTGTCTGACACTTCCCTGGAAGAGGTATAGTATATTTTGATAGTGTTTTATGAGCTGAACAATGTGTAAATATGAATAAATACAACTTTCATGATGAGAATGCAAGATGATTTAATTAATTGACATAATATTTATAAGCTGTATTACAGTACTGAGATTAGACTACAATAATTACAGGAACTAGGAACTACTTTTAAACATGATAAAATATGATGTTTATTTACATGACATAAATACAACTTTTATGATTATATTAGATTAATACTGTATTCCTCACTAATCTTCAGACTCGAAGACAAGCCTTATTATTATTATATCTTTCTATATTTCATTTAAAATGCGTTCACTAAGTCCTCTACTTGTTTCATTAATACAACTACTTGCTTTAACTTTTCAATTTCAACTTATTACAATAAAACTAACAACTTCAACATGTTTTTTCAACCAACAATTTCAACTGAACTGCCTCATTTGACTAACATATGAACTGACTTCTTGAACTAACTAAACTTGATTGACTTACTTCTTCAGTTGACCTAGCTTGACTTATTCAACTAACAACTTCAGCTAAAACTCTTAATCTCTCATACGACCTTATTTCCGCTCATACCTAACTCATATTCACTATTTACATTTTCATGCTTTGTATTCACTAAAGTAAAATCAGGTTTAACTACACAATAAATTAACTATTCTGTCTGTGCACTTTGCTTGCATCATCAAGTCATGACTGATGTTTTCATATTTAAAGATATTTCTTAAACTGACCAAGTCTGCTGATCAAGATTTGACCAATATTACTCAAGCCAATAAAACAAAGGTTACAAATCAACAATCCAGCAGAGTTGACTTTGAAGATGGACAATCAAGAACAGGTTTGTTTATCAAATGTAACCAAACTAGTGGTAAAAAAACTGGCTAGAGTTAGAACTATAATCTCTGATAGTCAAAGTATTTTTATAGAATAATCTAGTCATATAAACTGCTTTCTTCATTTGTTGATTCTTCTGTAATCAAATTCTTCCAACAAAACAGTAACATACTTTAGCTAGTATAAATGTGTTTCTTTATTAAACTAGATATTATTATGCTTGCTATTTCAGGCTCTCTTGATCCGTTATTTGATATGAACTACAGAAGAACTGGTATGAACTTAAAGTTGGTTCATATTGAAGCCTTGATCCTGAAGCGTCTTCATCATTATCGACGCAACTGGAGAATGCTTGTATCTTCTATATTTTTGCCAATGAGTTTTGTCTTGCTTTCTTTGATATTCAACTCACTTAGACCAGATGACCTGGACCCCAAGCCACTGCAATTGGACCCTTCAATTTATGGCTCTGGAATATATTCATTTTACCAGTATAGTTTTGTTTTCTTGTCTTATTTAGTTGTATTCATATTTCTTCTATTTCATATATATAAATATATCTAATAACTAAAATAATAACTGATGACTCACATCTAATAACAGAATCTACTTTACCTCTTTTTGATGGATAGAGATGCAGTGAAAAGTGATATGACTAATAAATTAGTAAATGAACTAGTGGACAATAACATTGGTTATGGTACTGCTTGTATGAAAGATTGGCAGCAGAAATATTTCAAGTAAGTTTCTATATTTCTCATTTTTGCACTAAACATTTCATTTTTACAGTTTCTAAGGCAGTGTTTCTCAACCTTTTTTGTCTGCCGGCACAGTAAAAAAACAACAAAAATTTCGCGGCACACCACAAAGAGCAACAGTTGTTTTAAAATAAAAAAGAAAAAAAAGATTTACCAGTTTTTAATCATGGCACTTAATGTGAAGGTTGTGCCTGTTTTTGAGAGCAAATGAAATCTATCCGAGACTCCAAAGTCGACAAACAAACTCGCATTTCATCATCTATTGAAAGAAGTCTCTCTCTTTGCTTAGACTTGATTTCAGTCAGTGCTGAAAATCCAAATTCACAAAACAATGAAGATGAAAATGCAAGAATTATTTTGATTGCATTTAAACTGATTGCTGGATATATTTTGTTGATTGAAATCCAAAAATTATCCAGGCTTTTCTCGGCAAAACTTGACTTAAGAACTACATCGTTTTTTAAATCAATGAGCTGCTCTTCTTCTTCAGTTGTAAGATTTGTAGCTTCATAGTTTCCAAATGGATAGCTGATCCATCCATATTCATTACTTCCAATTGTTGGAAAGTAATGCTGCAATGCTGGCTGCAGGTGTGTCAAAGTGTCAAGAATTTCGGGGGTAATTTCTTTGTCTGAAGCACAATCATTGTAAGAAGGAAAGCAGTCGAAGACTCCTTTCGAGATCTTACTTTGCCACAAAGACAATTTTTCACCAAATGACTTTAGTTTTTAGGATACAGTGATGATTGTTTCCGATGGTCCTTGAAGACTTAAGTTCAATGAATTTAATTTGTCAAATAAATCAAAGAGAAATGTGACCTTAACCCACCAGATTTCGTCATGAATAGAAAATCCAAAGTCTTTTTTTTCAGCCTCCAAGAATGAAATCAGCTCAGCTTTGAGTTGGACGACACGCTTTAATACTTTTCCCCTGAAGAGCCAACGAACGTTGGTATGATACAGGAGGCATTTGTAGTCTGAATCCATTGCTGCACAGAGCCGAGAGAAAAGTCGGGGTGCAAGCGGTCGAGATTTGATGAAATTTACAACTTCAATCACTTGATCCAGAACAGACATCAAACCTTATGGCAAAGATTTGAAGGCAAGAGCTTCTCTGTGGATCATGCAGTGAACAACTAATACATTTGGATTTTCTTGACGAACAAGAGTGACGAATCCTTTTCTGTTTCCCTGCATGGAAGGACAGCCATCGGTGCAAACTCTGACACAGTTTTTTCCATTGTAGTTTGAAGAACAAAATGTTTTCGTTCACCACATTGAAGATATCTTCGCCTTTGGTCGTAGTTGCTAATTCCTTGCAAAATAAGAATTCGTTGACACATTTTTCATCCTTTATGAACCGAATAAAAGCTAGCAGCTGGGCTTTGCCGCTAACATCAGTGGATTCATCAACTTGAAGAGACCACAGAAGAGACAGTTCATCGTCAGTCACGTTGAAGTGTTCGCAGATTTGATCTTGTAAATCTGACGATAAGTCTTTTATTCTGCGTGAGATAGTATCATTTGACAAAGGAACTTTTCTGGCAGCTTTAGGTAATTTGTAAGTTTCCTAGCTTGTTTATTTTGTTGAGCCCTGATGTTTTCGAAGTATTCCTTCGGTTGGGCTTTTACAGCTGGATGATTTGTTTCCAAGTGTCTCTTCAATTTGCTTGGAACAAGCGCCTCATTTGATAGAGTTGCATTGCAGATCAGACAGATTGGCAATGGAGAATCTTCAGGTCCCAAAGATATGAAACCATATCCGATGTAATCTTCTTTGTACCTTCGTTTGGTTCCTTGCTTTTCATTTAACACTTTCGCAGTTTCATTCTTAATAACGTATTTCTCCATGGATATAAAATATAAATAATGCTTAGTGATAACTTGTTATTATTAGCATACACCTAATCAATGTACATGGCACACATCGCTAATTATTATCTTTGTCAATTCATGAACTGGTGTGCATCTGCTAAGGCTGCTAAGGTGGCCTACATTTGAATCAATATATCAATATAATATATATATATATATATATATATATATATATATATATATATATATTTAGTGGGAAATTCCATAAACTGAATAGCTAACACCCCTTTCCATCAATATGGAGCGATCCACTACTATTACTGATCTTTGCGGGAGGGATGTCATCGCGACGTAAAATAAAAATTTAATATTAGGCTGACCTGTGTAACGCTACACGCGTGGCGTTCTGGAAATTGCCGCGGCACATCTGCAAATCTTCGGCGGCACACTAGTGTGCCGCGGCACACAGGTTGAGAAACACTGTTCTAAGGCATGCATTACATAGCTCAGTTCTGTTGATGTTTTAAGTTTTTTTAATGTTTTTTTCTACCATAGAATGTATTGAATATGTAATATTGACTTCCCCTGCACAAAATATGTTTGTCAGTGATGGGAAAAATGATAAATTTTGCAGATGTGGCCTGCCCATCTTAACTGAGAATCATTTAACATTAGCATAAAAGTTTTTCAACTGAAATAACTGCAGATCTTGTGATTTGTGATCTTGCAGTTAACTTCTTACACAGTACAGATAAAAAGAGTTCAGGATTATGTTTATCAAAGTGATAGAAAAACTACTGCATAATAAAGATTCAGCTCTAATGAGATGCTTCTCTTGAGTGACAAAATATACATTTTTTAGTCATCAGCAATAAATCCCATTTAAATATTTTTGTTTGGAGATTTTTCTTTTGGAAGGTGCCACTATGGACATGCTTTAAAGAAAAACTTATGCTCTGGCTTGTCTTAGCTGGCATATAGGAGAAACCTGGCAGTATAAGGTCTCCACAAGAGACAACAGGAGATGTCTTACAAAAAACATGTGATACACATTTCAGGTGCAAAGGAAAGCTAATGTCTACAACAACCTCAACAGGTCTAGTCTGTGGCAAGAGAGTGGTACTGTTTGTCTAAGATGTGGCAAAATGTTTAGATTAGTCATTCAAAGTGCCCTGTTCGGGAGCTTCGTCAGCACATACACCTACAGTTTTTTTTAAAATATGTGCACTTCAAGAGACAATGCATATATAGCACATTTAAGATTGTTGAAAAATGTTTTTTTAATATAGAAAAAAAACTGTTGTCTCCTAGAAAACAAAATTAATGATAGAGAAAAAAAAAAATGTCTAAAAGCTGTAGTAGTCGACTGTTACTGAGAGACTGTATAGTATCTTTTAATGAATCAAACATTAATTGTACAACAGTAGGCTATAGAAAAAAACCAAATTATGACCAATAGTCAACAGGGCTTTACAAAGGCCATCAGTATTGGAGGTGAAAAGGTAACTAACGTTAGCAGCTTTAAATACCTCGGAGCTATTATCTCGGATGAGGGAACAAAGCCCGAACTAATGGTCCGAATAGCACAGTCCACAGCAGCCCTTTCTAAACTTCAGTTAATATGGAAAGACAAAGGCTTAGCCGTCGGCACCAAAATCAAACTGATGCGCTCCCTGGTCATGGCCACATTTCTATATGCTTGTGAGTCTTGGACGCTGACTGCAGAGCTAGAGAGGAGGATCCTAGCAATGGAATTGAGATGTTACAGAAGGTTCCTAGGCATATAATTTAAAGACCGCATCACAAATCAAGAGATTAGAGACAGGGTTACTGCAGCGATCAGACCCCATGATGACCTGCTAACTACTGTGAAGAAACGAAAGCTCAAAATGTATGGCCATGTAACAAGATCTTCGGGACTCGCAAAGACCTTCCTCGAGGGAACAGTACCAGGAAAAAGAAGAAGAGGCAGACAGAGAAAGTGGTGGGAAAACAACATCAAAGAATGGACAGGCCTACCATTGAAAGAGGTTTTAAACAGGGCAAAAGAAAGAGAGGAATGGAGAAAGATGGTCCACAAGTCTTGCTTGGTGCCCCAACGGTCCACCAGACTAAGGGATAGGTAACAGGCTATAGAATGTATGAACAGAATCTATCCAAAGTATATAATGTGTGAAATAAAAATAAATATTATTTAAACTTTTCTCAGAACTGACAAGTGTGTGCCCAAGTCTCTAAGGTACAATAACTCTCTGCCAATGTATAAAGTGGAATGTGTAGACAGTCTTCAAACTTACACACCACAGTCAACAAACTATTTGATTCCTGAAAAACATGTCCAGGCCGACAATTTCATTCAGAATCTCAATGATTGGAGCATTCCTTCTTTTTTAATCAACACATTTGAAATGTACAAACAAAACAGGTATTATAAAATAGTATTTTCTATCATTTACTCTAATCTACAGACATTTTTTATCATATGTTATCCAATGGTTATTGAAGTTGTTTAGGTTTATTACAGATTTTAACTATACTAAGAGACTGATTTCCCTTCATGTAACCTATTCCTTGTTTGAATAAAAATAAAGTGCACAACATGTATGATATCAGGAGGGGGAAGAGCAATCAAGACATTTTGTTTGCCTATTCAAAAGTTGTCGAATCTAATAGATAACAAACCTACTTTATAGATATACATGCCATTAGTGTCTGTCAATAACTGTGCATGACAATGGTGGTTTAGTTAAAGAATTCTTGTCTGTCAAGCTAAGATAATTTTTTTGTATCTTCTGGAGAAAAAGATTATAAATTGAGATTTGATTACTATGTATATCTAGCTATATTGTGTTAGCATCTTTAAGACTATGATTGTAGTTGGTCACAGTTTTCACATTACACCCTTGTAGATATTTGACCACCAAAACTCAAGGTTTCCTTGTTCTACGATATTTTCAAAAGCTTATACAAATCTGTAGTTAGCATTATTGTTAAGAACATTGTTGCCTATTTGAATATTGCTCTGTAATGTTGTCTGTACAGGTTTGGTGGCTGGTCATTTGAAAGTTTGGACAAGAATGATTCATTAGACACTTATGTCTGGTTCAATTCAAAAGGTTATCACTCAATGCCATCTTATTACAATGCTCTCACCAACACAATCCTAAGAGCTCAACTTCCAGATGACAAAAACTCTTCTGAATATGGTAGGCACACTTTTATAGATAATTCTATGGGAAGCGTGGTCGAGAGGCTAAGTGCGGCTTGAGCTTGGCTTGCTTGGCTACCTAGAAGGGGGCTCGAGGTTCGACACCCGACTCGGGCAGAGTTGTGTTTACTGAGCGCCCAAAGGCAGCACGGGAAATCAACTCCTAGATACCTCCTCCCCCCCCACTGGTCCACAAATGAGATTGGACCAAAGCGCTCTGAGCATGCTATAAGCATGAAAGTAGCGCTATATAAAAGCTATAATAATGATATAATAATAATTCACAATCAGTCAATCATCTAATTAGCTACCAAGATCAGTTATATTTTCTACCTTAAATACAAAAATGTTTATTGATTGAATTTGCTTAACTTTTTTTAAAATTAATTTTTAAAAAAC
The DNA here is from genome assembly GCA_021533235.1 of Biomphalaria straminea. Classification (NCBI taxonomy): domain Eukaryota; kingdom Metazoa; phylum Mollusca; class Gastropoda; family Planorbidae; genus Biomphalaria; species Biomphalaria straminea. The sequence continues at coordinate 6,517,944 of JADKLZ010003886.1, read as the reverse complement.
TACATACATAAATTCTATTCAATTGAATCGCTCACTAAAGATTGCTTAAGGGCAGTCCTTTAATAATAATGGTAATGTCTTTGATTCTGAAGATTAAGGGTGAGTGCAATGTTTCACAAGACTACACAAACAACCAGGTGATATACATATTTTGTCACATCTAACACAGACAAAGCCAGTTTCTGCCAGGGATCTATCTAAGAATAGTCCAAAGCAACAAATACACTCTTTTTTAGTTTCTTCCCAAATACAACTATTTATATTGAATTGTTTTCTCAACATTTAACCTTCAATTAAATATTATTTGCTTTCACATTTTTTTCTTTCCTTTGGTTTTTTTCTACTGATCTTCATAGTTTTTTTTTAAATTGTCTGCTTTTTTTTTTAACCAGGAATCACAGCAGTGAATCATCCAATAAGATTGTCTGGATTTCAGTTAAACTTTAAATCTTTGTAAGTTGCTCATCTGATTCAACTTTCTTTAAAACTAATTTATGCCAAATTGAAATTCATATAGTTCCTTTAGCAATATAAAATTATATATTCCTTTTCTTCTTTAATTTTCAACAAAATTTTTACTACTCATCTTTTAGTTATTTAACAGCCAAATAATACAATGTCCTTGACTGCTTCATGTTATTATATAGCTTTTTGCCCAGTTATCTAGTATTTCTTGGCCTTCCTTTGACCATGAATGGTTTTGTTGAGCCATCTCAGACCTGGTTCCTGGCAATCAAGACAGCAGATCAGCATAAATTTAACTGACATACATGATGACTAAGTACTTTTTCAAAGCAAATGAAAGGAAGCTCAGCCTATAAAATCAAGACTTTTCCAGAATTTCAAAAGTCTATCTATAACTTTTGTTTCACAGGATCATGTATACAACAGATTTAGAAGTGTCTCTTTTTATGAAAGGAAGCTCAGCCTATAAAATCAAGACTTTTCCAGAATTTCAAAAGTCTATCTATAACTTTTGTTTCACAGGATCATGTATACAACAGATGTAGAAGTGTCTCTTTTTATGAAAGGAAGCTCAGCCTATAAAATCAAGACTTTTCCAGAATTTCAAAAGTCTATCTATAACTTTTGTTTCACAGGATCATGTATACAACAGATTTAGAAGTGTCTCTTCTTATGCTGGTAGCTTTCACCTTTGTTCCTTGCGGCTGTGTTCTTTTTGTTGTCACTGAAAAAACTATGAAGGAAAGACAACTTCAGAGTATCAGCGGCATGACTAGTATTACTTATTGGACAGTTACCTTTCTTTGGGATATGGTTAGTGACACTATAAGGTGATAGTAATAAAAATGTTTTATGGAGACTATTGAAGTGATACCTACATTTATTATAGGATACACCAGCAAGTATTATTAAAAATATATATTGTCATGTTGTTGTCATTTTGCCACTTTTTAGTTCATGTACTGCTGTACAATTTGTTTGGGAGTTATTTGGATTGTGCTTGTGAAGCCAGATTCTTTTTATTTGAAAGACAATTTAGCTGCATTTTTTGTGGCCATTCTGCTTTATGGGTAAGTTTGTTTAGGTAATTACATTGTTATTTTTTTCTTTTTCTTAAATATTGATAGCCTATAATGTTTTACAATTTCTTTTCTTTTTTAAATTTGATGTGCAATCTCTACACTTTGGAAAAAAATTTGTAAATCCCAGAAATTTCTTGTATTGAAAATAGGATAACTCAAATGTCAGTCATTAGTAAAATATATTAGACAATAGGTTCTTAGAAGTTAATTGGGACCAACTAATTGTACCCAAAGTATTACATATTGGATATTCCATGTGATGAGTTACTAATTGTATATAGACATCCAATTCAAAGTTAAACTAAGGAATTCAAAAGTTTGAAGGAAACAAAAGTAGGCCTATTACATCTCAAAATTCAAACATTTTTAGTTCTTTATGTGAGGCCTTATTTCTTTAAATGGCTGTCAACATGTTTTTCAAAATGTCTTTTGCACCAAGCTTGGCTTTAAAAATTGACCCAATACATGAAATCCCTAAGTAGAAAATATTTTTAAAAAATCAATATTCCTGACAAAATAGGTAGGACTTCATGGCTCTAACTTTATTACAATCTATTGTGTTCAGTAGAAGACTCTGTCACAAACCATGTTTGTTTATTTTAACGTTAGGGCTAACTTTTGATAGTTTTACTGTACCCAGTTGTTGAGAAGCTGACCATGGATATCATAAGAAGGTTGATCATTAGTTTTACATGGACAGAATTTTGATTTAGAGGGACGGTTAAAGCAAGTCATTTTGTTTTCAAAGAGAAGGAGAGTTTGGGTTGTGTCATGTACAATGAGGTAATAGAAATACCTTGTAGCCTATTTGATGTATATATGTTCAGTAAATAGCATGCTGCTACATTTTCCTTTTCAGTTGGTGTATGATTCCATTGGTTTATAGCTTGAGTCGGTTGTTTAACAATGGTGGCAAGGCTTACTTTAGTATCTTCATTAGCTGTGTCCTGCTGGCCACTGTTACTCTTGTGTCCTTCTTGACCATAACATTTTTTTCTGTAAGTCAATACTTTACTTTCTAATATTTTGGATAAACAGAAATAATATTTTTCTCAGTGGGAATTTGTAAAAAAAATAGCTAGAGGTAAGATAATATATTGCCTCCTAAAAACAGGAATTTGTTTTGATCACTGTAATAATTTAAATAAAATATTTACATTTTGTATTTCTTTTAACCATTATCAAAAACACAAAAACTCTCATAGTTTTCTATGTATATTATGTAGTGTGATTTAAGAAACATCTGTAAACTTGTAGGCTAAATCTACATTTGGGTGATATTTGTATCTTACAATTTCTTGCAGTACATGACAACTGAATACAAAGTATTAAAATATCTACTTCTCATAGTCCCTCAATTTAGCGTTGGACAAGGGCTAACTGACATGGCAACCAATACTGCCCTATATAACATTTTTAAAAGGTAAAGAGTTTTGATAATTTTAACTACTGGAAATTAAATACATTTATCGAATAATCTACTTTTGTTGATGTTAAATTTAGATACTTTCTATTTGCAGATATAATGAAGACAGATTTGTTAGTCCATTTAGTACTGAAATCTTAGGTTGGAATCTTTTGGCAATGGCTTTGGAGGGTGTTATTTTCTTTGTAGTAAATCTTCTTCTTGATGGTGTTCGACAGCCTGTTTTGAGGTAGCTAAGCTTTAAGCATACATACTATTGCTATTTATTGTGTATCATGACTCCTTATTATGTAATTTTTTTAAATTTCAAGTGTTTGATTTATGGTATATCACACTTCATGTTACTTTATTGACAAGTTTATCTATCATATAAATATGTGAGCCATAACATTTACTTTCAACTACTAATAAATAAAAAAATGTGATAGAAATGAATTCAATATGAAGAATTTGTATTTTATGTAATCAAGTTGTCACTTTATCTTCTCAGTCTTGATCAAGAAAGCAGTTTACTTGACCAGACTCTGTCAGAAGATGAGGATGTTATTAGTGAAAAAGAAAGAATTCAACAAGGATTAGGAAATGATTTGCTGATTGTTGATAATTTATCAAAGGTATGCTACATTTTTTCAAGAAAAACTTATAATTATAATTTGTGCTTCTTAATCCTCAAAGATTTTATACAGGCAATGTTACTCCAGACTACATTTATAATGATGCAAGAGAATTAGTAGTTTTATTTTGGAACAGATTCAATGCATCTATCCACCTGTCATTGAGCCAACCTTATCTTTTAAGCAGTGAATAGTATTGTTGTTTTTCTGCTATCATATCACTTCTTGAGCCAATCATTTTTTAGTTTATCTTTTCTCTTTTTAACTTAATGAACATTTTACTAGCATTTGATTTGATTTTGATTTTGAGTCAGTTGTTATTGACATGATGTGATTAGATTCTGAACATTTAAATAGTCTTTATATATTTTATTTGTATTATAAACTTTTTTAGATTAGTTTGTCATTTTAGTTCTCATGTTTATGTTTGTAATGTTATCACAGTGCCTTGAGCCTACATTTGTTTTGTCAACAGCGCTCTATAAATTCAATTACTATTCTCTCTCTATCTATATATTCACTTAGAAGCTTAACAACATAGAAAAGGAGTAAAAAAAAAAACAAACATATTTTTGTACATCTTGTCTCTTGTCAAAATGTGGGAATGAAAAGAAGTAACACCCTTATGATTGTGACTTTACATTAGATATTTTAATCACTTTTATATACTTAACATTAATATTTCTATGATAGCAGGTTTATAATATTCTGTTGTGCAGGTTTACAAAAAAAATGGAAGAAAGTTTTTTGCTATCACTTTTTTTTTATACTAAACATTAATATTTCTATGATAGCAGGTTTATAATATTCTGTTGTGCAGGTTTACAAAAAAAATGGAAGAAAGTTTTTTGCTGTTAATCACATTAGCTTTGGTGTACCAGAAGGACAGGTTAGATTAATTTCTTTTGATAGAGAGTTATCATAAAATTATACATTTTAATTAGGTACATTTATTATACTTTAGGTATAGGCTCATTCATTGTTAACCAAATGTTTGTATTAGAAAAAAAAAGAATTAAAATCAACCTCCCCTGACTCAGTTTTGTTTTTTAAACATCTAATATGTAAGCTCTGAATATTGAACTATAAAAACTTTGCTAGAGATTTCACTAGCGACCTAGATTTTATAGTAGTTGGGATGATTTTTTTGTTTTATATCAAACATTGTGATCAACCTACATTTTACATTGTCAAAAAAAAAACATCACAACCTGCTTATATCAAGAAGTATTAAAAATTCTAGTTCAGAGTATAGTGAAGTGAGCTTTCTGTTTTGTGTCTGCTTTGTTCTATGCAACTTTTTTTTAGTGTTATTATTCATTATGGTTAGAATAATAATGACTTTCATTTCATACAGTTTAATAGATTTTCTTGTTCCATATGCATTAGCTTTGTTGGTAGGTAAAAGTTAGCAAAGTACCGGTACTTAAGTAGCTTTATTAAAGTATTAGTCATAACAAAATAGCTTTAGTGAGCCTTGCCCAATACACATAGTCCATTATCAGTTTGTGGCTGAGAAGCTTAAACAGCTTTTCTTCTAATCAAAAGAGCAAAACCTGACTTCTGCAGAGTTGTGTTTGCTGCACACCTAAAGATACAACATGAACATAAACCTCTCCCAAAACTGGTCCTCTATACAGCATGCTATAAGTATGACAGATGGGCTATACAAAATAATTCCAGAAGAAAAAGATAAAACATTTTTTCAATTCATGTTAGTATTTTTTTTTTTCATGAAAAGTGTTTTGGTCTTCTTGGCGTTAATGGAGCAGGGAAGACAACTACTTTTAGAATGTTAACAGGGGATTGTCTACCTTCATGTGGAACAGTTATTCTTAAAGGTGAAAGGTAAAATTGTACTTTTCAGACTCTTTTTTGTTTTAAAACTTACCAACTGTTTCTAAATTAAAAATGAATATGACACTGATGAGATTTATATGTTCAAATGTAATAATATTGATGTTTTTAAAAATGTGTGTGTTTCCCTTAGACTCTCAAAGAAAGATACACATTTTGGACAAAATGTTGGTTATTGCCCCCAAGAAGGAGGACTGGATGAATATCTGACAGCGGAAGAAATGCTTTACTTTCATGCTCGTCTTCGTGGACTCTATCCATGGCAGACTGAAATAGTAAGTATTTTCTTCAAACGCACAATAAACAAAATGCAGAACTAGAACTTAAAAACATGTCTAGTTTTATATTGAATGTTACAATGTTGTAAAACTCAGTTTATTTTGAACTTTTTCCTTAGCTTGTAAATGAGCTTCTAGTAGATCTTGGCTTAACTCAGTATGCACATAAAGCTGTACATACTTATAGTGGAGGAACAAAACGTAAATTAGCTTTAGGAGTTGCTTTGTTGGGTAATCCACCGATCGTATATTTGGTAAGTTTCATTCTTAATCTTATTTTTCTTTAAATAATGTTTTGTTTTGTATAATGCACAAATTGTAAGACAAATTTCCTTACGGACAATAAAGATTATTATTATTATTATTATTACTTGTGTTACTTTTTTATGTTATTTTGTTGATGCCCTTGTTGGTTTAAAGGATGAACCAACAACTGGAATGGATGCTGCTACTAGAAGATTGGCTTGGAAATGTATTGAAAAAGCTACAAGAAATGGACAGTCAGTTATACTGACATCTCATAGGTGAGATTTATGTATTATTACCATTTTGAATACTAACCAATGAAGGAAAGTTTTAAGTTGGAAAAGACACTTTTTTCTTTCATATACATATTTTTTTTTTCCCTCTGCTTTGTGTGACTATTTTTCTCTTTCTAAAATGCATAATAATGTTGTCCTGATTCATAGTGAGTTGTGTTTTCAATTTGCCTAAATGCAGCATAGAAAACTTCTCCCAGATACCCCCTCCCCCACATGTACACAAAAGATATTAGACCAGAGTGCACTGAACATTCTTAAAGCATAAAAGATGAGATATACAGAATTAATTTCTTTGTATATATATTTTGAATGTTTACCCCACCAGCATGGATGAATGTGATACCTTGTGTTCAACTCTAGCCATCATGGTTGATGGGGAAATCAAATGTATAGGAAGTCCACAGCATTTAAAACATAAGTGAGTTTATCTTTTATTTTTTATATTCTAATAATGTACAAAAAAAAGTTACAACTCTTGATAGATAATATAATAATAGAGATAATATTAACTAAGATTAACTATTATAATATTTCATTAAAGGTTTTTATTTGGAGTATATTAAAATCTAAATTATTTTTATTTTACCAAATTTAGGTTTGGTGATGGATATATTGTGACTATTCACAAAGGCAATAAACTATTAACAGATATATGTTATGACTTTGTAAACAGATTTACAGGCTCAGAAGTTACAGTAAGTTTGAAATGATACGATGCATAAAGTGTTCTCTGAGAGAAATCAAATGTTTTATACTAGTGATATTATCTTCTTCTTCTTAAACTGTCAGGTAGAGTTGAGCCTTCGGCTCTTGGAACTCTAGGCCAGCAAAAGTGAATAAGAGCTCCCTCTCATCATCCTGAATAAGAACAGTGTACACTGTTTTGTCTAGCGGGTGGATTAGACTCGAGGCAAGAGGCCACATATACTAAGACCTCGCCATTTTCCTTTTCTTTACCAAGCTAACCGTGTGGGACATGCCATTTATGTAACGGCCCCTTGAGGAACAGCTCCTGGATTGTGACAGGTTGTGGGAGCTTTTTTACAACTCGGCACAGTGCAATGAGGATGCTCTCGCACCCCCACAGGAGTCTTGTTTTGCTACCCTTTAGCCTAATTATTTCCTCCTACGATCGTTTCCACCTGGGCGCCACTATGAGACAGGTTAGCATACCCGGGCTAGTGATATCATAAAACTTGTTTTCTTAAAGAATATATATATATCCAATTAAAAAGTTCATTTAGTAACTAATGTTTATATATTTTTGATGCTCTAGAGATAAATTTAGAAATTTAAGAAGAGAAATTTAACAGCATCTCCTGCCATCTAATATATTCATGGATTTCTGTAAAAAATATAAAACAATGTATTTTTTTCTATCCAGGGCAATCATCACAGCTGTGTCAAACTTCAAGTTCCTTTTACCTCCTTTTCTCTTGCAAATATTTTGACATATTTACAAGCAGCACAAGAAGTTCATAGTATCAGCTTCTATTCTGTAACTCAGACAACATTAGACTCAGTAAGTAGATCTCATTCCTCCCCACAGTGTCTTCCTCAAATCCTATTACTTACTTTGTTGATAGTTTAATTGTTTATTGAATAGCAGAAAAATATATATGACATTTTCTTTACTGTAGTTAGAAATAAGGAGTTATTCATAAATTTGTTTTTCATTTCTCTTTCTCACAGGTCTTTATTAAATTTGCACATGAGCAATCAACTGGCTATGCAAATAACATTTCTGACAAACAGGAAGCCTCCAAATCATCCAGTCAACCTTCATCATCAGACTCTGGCTCCACATTTTCTAAGGAAATCTCCACATCAGTGTCCAATAGTGATTTGGAAAATTTGTCTGGCTTAAAAAATCCGACTTTTCTTGGACACATTAGCACTAAGTTAGAATCATCCCTAGCTGATACTAACAGTAGGAGACGATACGTTAGCATTATACCCATTAAACCTCAGAAGTAGAGCAATAATCACTATTAAAATCCTTTTCTGCTGTACCTGAAATTATAATAGCTGGAAATTGTGAAGAAAAAAGAGAGAGAGACAATGATGGCACCAATTTTAATTATTTTAAAGCTGAGATCTTGTAAATCTCCATTTTTTATGTGAAGAATGTTAAAGTTGTAATGCTCATTTTGTTGTAGCTTTTAGTCTTTTTGCAGAATAGTTTGTTATTTTTTATTGGATTTTATTAAAATTAATTGATATTGCCTTATATCCTTTATAAGAATGCTGTAAATAATTGTTAAACTATTTATTAATATGTAACAAATTAATAATGTTTATGGAAGCTTTAAAAAATCCATTTTCACCCTTTCTAGTTTCATGTTTCAAAATTGATTCAAAGATATTACTCTGAATTTTGATTTTACTCCATATTAATGGTGGCTTCTTTTAAGATTTTAAGTTAGATGTCACTTACCCTTATAACTTCTAGGGAAGGTAGGGATTGTCATTCATTGGGTATCCTTCCATGTACAAACTTTTTATGTATCACATTAATTAACAAATGATTTTATCTTTTTTCTTTGTAAGCAGCATAATGGTGATACATGAATGTGATATTATTATGATATTTGAATATTGTTGTTTTTTAATATGGAATACTAGATCAATAAATTTGATGTCTACTTATTAATGACTAGTTCCAATGTTTATTGGTTTATTGTTATAAAACAAAAATAGACAGCCGGTGCACATGGCTTTGTCAGCACAATATGTAGAAGAATATGCAGATTGCAACTGGGTTTGCATAGTCATGTAAAACACTGAACTCATTCTTCATGTTTAGAATCAAAGACATTGCCGTTGTAAACAAAAATGAAGTATTTTGTTAACCAAACTAAATGCAAGAAAAAATATTTTTAATGCTTGAATATAATAATGAAATGAAATGTAGCCATTTTGCTACTGAAGGAGGCCATACATAAAAGATCATGTTTTGTTTTTAAACTTTTCAACATGCTTGCAAAAAAAAAATTCTTTTTTTTTTTCAGTCATGTATTAATTCTATATTAATATATTTTTTGAAAATCTGATTTGTTTTTTGTCTTTCTACATGTTATACTCTACTTGTTATACTCTACATGTTATACTATTTTGAAGGCTGTAATAATTTTTACATCAAAATTTATTTTAACCTGAAATAATTTGAATTTCATGATCAGTGTATTGTTCCTTGATCTTTTTAGCTCAGCATCATATAGTTTTGGATAAAATTTATTTTGTTTAAAAATTAATTAAATATTCTTCCAAATATTTACTCATTTTCAATTTATCACATTAAAATTAAAAATTCTGATCCAGTAAAAAGAAAATAAAGAATAGAGACTACTCTTTTATTTTCTTACTACTTAGGCTTGTTTTTATTAACTCTGAAATTCTGTTATAAATTAGTAAGGTTGAAATTAATCTTGTAATAAGGAAGATGGTATGAATTGTAAGTCTGGGAATAGAAGTAAAGGGAATAAAGAATAGTCATAGATTAGAGTGTCAGAAAAAAAAAAGCCACTTTCAGGATTTCCTTTCACTTCTTGCTGTGTGGTAAAAGCTTCTTGAAACTAACTGAGAACTGTAACATTGTAGAAGTAAGAATAATGTGGCTCAGCATCTTCATCAGCTAATTGTAACTACAATTGTTGAGAGAGCTTACAGAACTTTGATTCACAATCAATAACATTAAACTGTCATTCTGAGCTAGATGGCAGGTTGCTCTCCATCTTTGAACATTGGTTAAACAATTAACTTACATAATGTTTAATTCTACTTAATAAATTTGCATGAATAATATGATTATGAATTTAAAATTTCAAGACTTTGAATATAAATATTGTCTAGGACCTACATTTCTTTGTGAAGGCTAACTTATATGTGTCCTTTTCAAATATGTTTTAGTTCAATAATTTGGTAGGCGCCTCGAAGATCACTTTAATTATTTAAGACATTGCTAGCCTGAGCAAATCTGGCGTGGTGTCCAAACGGCCCAGCAGGATAAGGGATAGGTAAAGGTATAGGCCTGAGCAAGCAATGACCAATGTAGGAAGGCATACTGTTAACTATAACAAATCCTCTCCAAAAGAAAGCCCGGTTGTGCACAATGCACGTGCTTTTATATAAGTTGATAGCATTTGGCTTTCCAGACCTGTTGAGTTCTGCAACTGTCTGGGACAGTTAAAAAGAATATGAATCACGGCGTCCAGTTCATTTCCATTTCAAACCTAAGCACTTTAAACAACATTATAAGATCTCGGCTCATTTTTACTGTGCGACAATGCAAAATCTACTAACGTGCAATAGCTTGGCAAGGCTACGCGTCATCTAAATTGTTGCGTTGCTTGGATATTATAAAAACCCACACGCGCAACACTGCCATATATAAACTTTTTAACTAACAAGGTTACAAAGACAGTGTGTGTTCAAACACAAACTAAGAATCGGATCCTGGAGTGGTCCACTCAAGCAGATGAAAAGGCAGGTTTCAATATTTTCAACAAGAATATCAGAAACTATGAACCACAAACTATCAACCATAGCGGTGCTGGATTTACTTACCTATAGGCTACATAAGCTAAAGCTTAGGGTCGCCGTTTGTTCGGGGGCCCCAAAAATACTTACCGGGATATTTTCAGTCATTTTAAAGAAAGAACAAAGGAAAGAATGTCTTACAAGGAGCCCCGTTATCTCTAATAGCTTAGGGCTATATCAGGTCTAAATCCGGCCCTTACTACAACCAGTGGTGTAGCAACCATGGCGAAAAACGGTTCCTTGCACGCGAGCACGACCAATAGAGTCCCATGCAGGGAAATATGTCTTCGTTGTGGCAATGTAAGTGCTACATTATTTTCAGTTTCAATCAGTTTAGACTTATGGCCTATTGTTCTTAAATTATACTTTTAGTATTTTTTATTTTTAAAAAAATGACATACTTATATGTTTTTTTTTACATTAGTACGAAATCTATTATAAAACGGTAACTGATTATCGTCAGTTCAGCGCTTCATTCAATTCTATCCGTTACATTTTTAACAATAATAATAATAATTGTTACCTACCTGTTACCTGTTACCTATCCCTTAGTCTGGTGGACCGTTGGGTCACCAAGCAAGACCTGAAGACCGTCTTTCTCCATTCCTCTCTATCCTTTGCCTGATTAGAACTTCTTTCAGTGGTATGCCCGTCCATTCTTTAATGTTGTCTTCCCATCGCTTTCTCTGTCTGCCTCTTCTTCTTTTTCCTGGTACTGTTCCCTGGAGGAAGGTCTTTGCGACCGAAGATCTTTTTATATGGCCATACATTTTAATAATTGACACATTTTTTAAGAAAGTGAAAGTGCTCTACTAGCTAAATAAAATTATTTTTGTTTTTGTTTGTTTTTAATGCTTTCGTTCTTAAATATTACGGTACGTATTGACTAGTTAAGATACATGAATTAATATTATGAGAAAACTTGGAACTGAGAAACTATATTTCCTATAATGTAAGCAATTGTCAAATAATTGTTTGTTTTTTTTTTGTATTTTTAAGAAAAAAAAACACTCTTTGCGTAATATCTTTCAAAGTTTTAATTCTAATTGTTGTGTACCAGTCCTTACATTTATGTAAACTATCAGTGTTAGAGTAAGTCATTGTAGAATGTTTAATTTATGCAAGGACTTTATAAATATAGAGTTCGAGACATCCATTCTTTCTACTGAGTAGGATAAACAACGATCCGAACACCAAGTGCTTAAAAACAAAGTTTGTCTCCTATGAAGTAGATGTAAACATCAACTAAGCAAAGGAAAGCAAGGTGGTCAAAGAAAACGCTTCAGGGACACCTTCAAAGCTTCTCTAAATGCGTTCAGCATTGACCCAGGCACCTGGGAGACAGAGGCACATGACAGAGTATCATGGCGCCGCGCTGTGAGATCCGGCGCACAGGTTGCTGAGGAAATGAGAACAACGCTGGCAGAAGAAAAACGCCAGAGAAAAAAAGCAAGGCCAATGACACTAACTCCAGCTGGAATAACCTGCCCAGTGTGCAGCCGAACATTCCGGGCTCACATATAGGTCTCACCAGCCACATGAAGAGGCATAAAGCCCCAGTGCAAAGCCCTCAGCCCCCCTGGACGACTAAGTGGTCATCATTTAACCACGCTGGACAAACTATACATATAGATGTAAACATTCAATCACGACAACTGCGCTGTTAGAAGTCTCATTAATGGCAATTAATACATGTTCCCCTACATTAGTACATATGGCAAACAATACTCATTTCTTAATATCTATGGGCGTCCTTTGCGTGAACAGCATAGACTAGCTACAAGAAGTCACGAGTATGGACGTATAGACCCATTACGAACGTACATGCTCTATACAACCTGGAATATGTTTCACACTTCGGTATTGGCCAGTCCACTCTTCTAAATTCACTTTTTTAATTTCACCCCCAATCTTCTTACTAGGAGAAATATTGCATTGTATACCCAAGAAGCTCGGAAATTCAGTGAAAACATATTGAAAACGAGATAATTATCTTTTTGGGCAATGCATTTTAGCAAATATACTATTGGAGAATCAATCTGCGCCATTTTTCTCGATCATGGTTGACAGCACACAAGAAGTATTACAAGTTGATTATATCATTATTTTCTGAAATTGTTTTGTGAACTCCGATGTCGAGAACAGACGAGATACACCAAAGAATTGCAATCAGAAAGTCATTTATAAGTTGTTTTTTTTATATAAACGAGAACCAGGAGTCTACAGGGTAGACTAAACAAATGCTCTTAAGTAATTACTTACGATGCCAAGGCAATGATTGTTTTTCAATATGAGCGGACCAATAGCCTTCTGGCATTGTTTCAACAAAAGCTTGCGCATAATGCTCACTGTGCTAAATAGACGAACGTGCCTTTTAGTAAATGTACCGATACATACAAACTACTGGATTTCTTTGTCATACAAAATATTTATTATACGGGGGGGGGGGAAGGGGGTCCATCAACATATTCTTGAACCCGGGCCCACGGGTACCCTGGCTACGCCACTACTCCGGACCTCGCTTTTAGAGCGTAATGCGCTCTCAACCCCCCCCCCCCGCCGCTTTTAGATCACTTTTTAGTCTACAAAGGCATCACTAAAAATATTTATTTTTAAAATGTTATACATATTTCGGATGTTCCTTCAGAGTTTAAAATAATTTACTTCCTAGTTCAAACCTCCCGCAGGACGACGGAGGATGGGAGTAGGCAGGGTTTGAACTTGTGTAAATATTTAAAGCCACACAGCATAATGTAAGGCCATACTAAAATTGTAAAAGATTTTAAAGTTTAAGTAAGTAAATATGTTTAGATGATGTTAAGTCTCTTTCTGATTATAATGATCTTAAATAAAATTATATATATATGTAAAGATAATTAGTAAAATGTAATTAACAACGATTTAAAAAAAACACTCATTTTGCAGATGCGTGACAATCAATTAATTACCTGTTACCTATCCCTTAGTCTGGTGGACCTTGGGGCACCAAGCAAGACTTGAAGACCATCTTTCTCCATTCCTCTCTATCCTTTGCCCTGTTTAAAATCTCATTCAATGGTAGGCCTGTCCATTCTTTGATGTTGTCTTCCCACCGCTTTCTTTGTCTGCCTCTTCTTCTTTTTCCTGGCACTGTTCCCTGGAGGAAGGTCTTTGAGAGTCCTGAAGATCTTGTAAGGCTACATGGCCATACATTTTAAGCTTTCGTTTCTTCACAGTAGTTAGCAGGTCATCATGGGGTCCGATCGCTGCAGGGTTGCTGCAGCGAATCAATTAATGTGGGTAATTAAATCACTGTTTAACAAAGAGAAAAAAATTACGATAGTTTTTATTTAGCAATTTTGATGAAAGTTGATTTGGGGGGGGGGGGGGGGGGCACCCGGAATTAACCGCACCGGGTGACACCGACCCATGAGACACCATTGTCAAGGAGAATCAACCATAGAAAATAGAGCTAGATGTATTATGAATATTGTATCTAAAACATCTTATTGTACATTATCGTCATTGTGTATCCCTTCTCGTTTAGTCTTTCACACAAATATAGGCTAGACGCTATTTTCAGGAATACCACTCCCTTAATTTCTGGTTTATGGATTCCAAGGTGGCGTAGAGAAATCTTTAGGTAACTAGTGCTTTTAGATTATGCCTCTAAAATTATAAGTCTTGGACCTAATCATTGGGGCATAAAAAAATAAATTGCTGAGGTCACCGAAATCAACTAATTAAAGGAGATGACTGGTGAGGAGGTCAAGGAAGAGTTTGAAAGAGAAATATCATTAGAATGGTGAAAAGGCATTTGAGAGGTGCTTGGAGTGAATATCTTATCTTATATATACGGTCCATAAGACTCGCTTATCAACGATTTTTTTTCTTGAAAATCTCCTGCTTTAGCATTTCATTTGAAAATATTTCTTCTTTATATCAGCTTTTTTCAAAGATAGATAATATAATATTTAGCAATGGGAGATTACTAACAACGAATAAAGTGGTCTATTATTTTTCTCTCCCTCTTGTCTAGGCAGTCAGCCTTGCGGAGAACAGCTGTACAATTTTTAATGTGTTAGAAAAACGTAGGGGGAAGGGACATATTGAAAGGAACAGGTCAAGTGTGAAAGAAAATGAATAGATTGTGTTTGATACTTCAGAGTTCTTTTTTTGGGTTCAGTTGTATAAGATTGGAAACAGAGTCCAAATACTTGGCCATGGAGTTTGTACTGAAATAGAAACACACTCGAAGAAATGGGATTATTTCATCAATTTTTGTTCCTTCTATGGAAAAATGTTCTATTTCGTCAGAGATACCCGGTACGTTTATCTTTTTTTTTTGGACCTATGAAACAATCTTTGTTCTAGTTAAATGTTAAATTATCGCAGATTAGCACAAACCCATTTTTTCTGTGTAAACAAAGGTGAAAATGAAGTCCACTTATATTCATAGAAGATGCCAGGGTTTAACTAGGGAATGAATTTAATACATTTACTTAACCAACCGAATTCCCCATCTTCACAAATTAATGCAATAATGAACAGAACAGATGAAAAAAAAACCTCCTTATCTTATCTTCTTATATAGGCTACTACAGACGTTACTTTAAAAAAGAAAATAATTAAGTTCCACGCATTTCATGTGTCAATCTAGCCAAGCATGTTAATCAATGACTTAAAATCTTCTAAGTTGTTGGTCTCCTGGCTGATTCAGGCAACCCATTCCATTCTCCTAACGTCAAATTACTGACCAACACGCTTTTAAAATATTTTAAAGTTTGAGTAGAGCCCACCACTTTGACGTCATACTATCTAGCCAGTCACCACTCAACACACACTTAAGTATGGCCCACCACGTTGACGTCATACTATCTAGCCAGTCACCCACCTCAACACACACTTAAGTATGTCCCCCACTCACTTAGTAGGACATATGGCCTACTACTTTGACGTCATACTAGTCTATCTCCATATCCGTCCCCAATAGTCATGATGTGTAGTAAGCCCGGGCAAGGCACTTTACTGAGGCCCCCCCCCCCCATTTTCATGAAGATCAGATAATCTTCAGGATAGAAGACTCAAAAGTAAAGTAGCAATTATACATAAAACACTGAACCATAATCTTTAAATACAAAAACAAAATTTAATAAAATACTCAGAAAGACACAAAGATAAAGGCACATTCCTCGTTCCATATGCTAGGACAAATCTGTACAAAAGTTCTTTCTTCCCCAGCGCTATTAGAGCATGGAATGGGTAGCCTGAGCTAGCAAGGAAAACCAGTGACTTGGCGGAGTTTAGGTCATTAGTTAATATGCATGACTAAATGCATGACGCGAAGGACGTAATCATCTTCTTTTCTGAAGTAACGTCTGTAACATATAAGAAGAAGAAGATGTCGCTCTATAAATACAAGTTTAGAGACGACGCGCATAACCATTTATCTCACCTGCTTGTTTTTGTATGAAGGCTCTAGTTCAGACCTACTAACCCTTCACAAGGGGGAAACGGTGCAGCGTCATAGATCATCAGGCATTCTCTAAAAGCTGCTTCTTTTCTGAAGTACTATGGGAAACTGATTCTCTTTAACTTTTTTTTTTTTTTGTCTTCTACGCTTGTCTTCTGCAAGGGCTTTCCCTATAAACATAGAGCTACCGCCACCATAAGGGGCCGCCATGGGTTAATACGGTTAAGTGTGGGGAAACGCGCTAACACCAAATTCCCATATAAAAACCTTAACGGATCGGTGTGGGATTTCAGTTATTGGGCCGTTAACGTCTTTCCGCTTTCGTGCCGGTATGGGATTTCCCATACCACGCCAGAATCAACATGATGAAATCTTTATTATAAAATAGGCAACAGTATAATGATGTTCTTTTTATTTAATATAATTTATTTTAACTATAAATTTTGCTTTGTATCACTTTTTAAAGTAATATTATGATTTATTTATCTGTCAATTAGGGTTCTATTGGTGAATTGCCCTAACTGGTCTGGTAAAGTTTTACCCTTGCTGGCCCAGTTCTGGAAATCCCCAATGAAAACGGCATTTTCCCCCCGCTGTACTAACTAAAAAAAACAACAAAAAAAACATACAAACAAGCGAAAATGAAACTGAAAAAAATACAGATTTAGTAATGTTTAATTACATATAGATGTAGAAACCTCGGGAGAACATCTTGGATCTAGATAAAAATTATCTAGATCTAGATTTTCAATTTTATGTAGAATTTTTTTCGACCAATGAAATAGAAGCATTTTAAGTGCGCGATGTTCCGCACAAACTGGATTATTCAAGCAAGCAGCAAACTCCATTATCTAGATTCTACACACGTGGATCTGATTATAGCCAGATCTAAATTTATGTAATATTTAGTTATCTAGAATCTATATAGATCTATTTATAGATTACAACAGTCTCTAGAGATGTAAACTATATGTTTTAATAGTATCAGTATGCGTGTAATAGCAGACGTCTATAGTATAACTTCTAGATCTATAATCTATATTAATATTTATAATTTATATTAGAATAATTAGATCTATTAATAAGTCTATTATCTAAAAAAATATCTAAATCTAGTATAAAAAAATGTATAATATTAATCTAGGCTAGAAACTAGAACTAGTCTACTAGACTAGAAGTAGAGTAGACTAAGACTTCTTTAAAATACATTTTTCAACTACTGGACTTTACTGACTCAGTCTCAATCATGTCATGACTCATCATGGTCAAGCAAGATCTAGATCTAGCAATCTAGACCTAACCTAAATCTATTCTAATTTCTAGGCTAGCTCTATAATCTATATATATCTAGACTCTAGATAATATAGTTATAATATTATTATTATTATATATATATAATATATATACTAATATTATATAGATCTAATATAAATTATTATTATAAATATCGATTAAATCTAGTCTAGTCTGATATATATATCAGTCTGTCTGAGTCTGATTAAAGTAATTTAAAGTTTTGACTGAAGTACAACATTTAATTTATTGCATTTTAAGTCTTAATAAGTCTATAGTCTATCTATTTCTAGAAATAGATATAATCTAGATTTAGATTATTGATTATAGAGTAAAGACAACTTCAGTAAAGTAGATCTAGTAAATAAATAGTAGATATTAGATAGACATAGAATTATATAGAGGTAGGCCATATATTAGCAATTGTAGATCGTTTACTAACAGTAACAGTGAGTAATACTAGTTACAGCGAACAGTTAAAATGAGTAAGTCAACTAATAAGACTATAGGACTAGAAGTGATATGATATTTATAAATTAAATATAAATCTACAATTTATACATAAATCAATCTATAAATCTATCTAGATCAGATTCAGATTTAATTTAAATCTAGATGTTAGATTTATATATATATTATTATCTATATATATTATTACTAGAGTATATATTATAATTATATATAATATATATATATATTTTCTAATTTCTAGATCTATCTATCCACTAATCTAGATTCCATATTGTGTAATAATCAATAATATTATATTTCATAGAAATACTAATTAGAATCTAGATTCTAGATCTGGAACCATATATATTAGGCTAAGCTTCTTAAATATTATTTAATAAATTATTAGTAGTAACTAGTTAACTAGTATTATATATAAGTAAAAATTATAAGTTAATCACTTAATCTAACTAGATCTGGAATTTAAATTGTAAAAGAATAATAGTAGTTTACTAGTTTAAATCTAAATTGACCAAGATACTACTCGTAGTCGTCATAGAATATTAGAGTGATTAGACTCAATTAGAGCTAGAATTTCTAATCTAGATTTAGAATAATTTAGATGATCGCTAGATCTAGAACTTGAATAGACTAGAATCTAGAATAATCTAGATATATTAGTCTATTAGACTAAGTCACTTAGTCCATTAGTTTTCTCTACCGTACTATTCTATTGTTGCTATATTCTATATTCTATATATATATAATATATTAAATATATAGTCATAGATCTAGAATAATCTAGATCTATAATTATATTAAATATTTTTGGTTGTAAAATCAGATATATAACTAGCTAAATGAAAGTGTAAGACTATAGCCAGAGGCCATACCCTTAGATATATTTATATAGTTTAATAGTAGATCGATATATTATATTAAATACTAGCCTAACTCTATATTGACTTTTTTTATATTATATATCAGCCTTAACATATATTGACTTTTTTTCTATGTTCCTTTAGAGTTGAGGATATCTACTTGGTAGTCTAAACCTTGACACTAGGAGCCTATGGAATTGATGGCAGTTGCAAGGTATGAACCAGACGACCATGCCGTCCATGCAGAGACCATCGAGGTGACCAGTCCATCATCCACATAACCAGATCCAGGTAGCCTAGCTAGAAGGTCTAGAGTAGAGGTCTATTAATACTAATTAGTATTAATTACTATATAATATTACTATATTATACAATTTCTACACTTTGATCTAGGGTGCATTCTATGGCTTATTAGTTTTAGGCTAAGCCTTAACCAAGGTTTAATAGTTTAATAATGAAATCTAGTCTTGTATTAGGTGTAAAAGTTAATAAGTTCCCAAAAAATTAAAATAATAAAAATTTAGACCTCATTTTAAAAAGCAGCATAGGATTGCTGAATGTGCACAAAATATTTCTATTTAATTTACTCATATTCAGATTTTTTTAATTTGTTGTATAATAACTAATTGTATAATCACTAATTCTTTCTGTAGAGTGCTTTATATTTTCTTTTTTTTTTTTTTTAGTAAACAGAAAAGTCCATTGGAAGCAAAAAAACCCAATTCATCCCTATTGTAAGAAGTGCAGAGTTGCTTTCAAGAGGTAAATGTAAATCACATTGACAAAAGAAATAATGTTGTTTTTTTTTTTTTTTTCTTTTTTGCACTAATTATAGAAAGCTATTGTTAGAGATATATCAGTGTCTTAGTTATAAAAATGTGTAATAGTTTGTTTTTTTTTCATTGTGTAGATACTGATAAAGAAAAATTACAGGGTCTCATCATTATAGCAAGTTTTTATACCATAAACATTTCATGATTGTCTTTATTGTAATTTTTTTGTCTGTTTTCTTTAGGTTTTTTTTTTTTTTTTTTTTTTAGGATGTCAGTTTTCTTTTAAGGGCAGTTGACAGTAAGATTGACCTATGTATGCACTTCAGTTGTTGTTCAACATCTTTTTACAAGGAAGCCTGCTCAAAAAGGTATGAAAAATATATTTTTATGATAACTGATCAGCGACCCTAAAAAAAGTTTTAATTTAAAAAAAAAAGATTATGTCCTATGTCATGCATATTAACCAATGACCTAAATTCTGTTAAGACACTGGTTTTCTTGGTTAGCTCAGGCAACCCATTCCATGCTCTAATAGCACTAGCAAAGAAGTATTTGTACAAATTTGTAGTAGCTTATATATGGAGTGAGGAATGTGCCTTTATCTTAAGTGTCTGAGTATTTTTATTAGATTTTGTATTTGAAGATTATGGTTCAGTGTTTCATGTATAATTGCTATTTTACTTTTGAGTCTTCTATATTGAAGGCTTTCTAAATTTAGTGATTTTACTTAAGTCAAATGTCAATATTCATTTTTTATGAATCTCACTGCTCTATTTTGTGTCTGTTCCAGTTTCTTAATGTTTTCTTGGGTTGAGCCCAATATCTTCAGCTTTTTTTTTTCATGTTATTTAATGGTCTGATTTTTTATTATTACAGCTAGATTAAGGTAGATTTGTTACATGACCAATAATCATTATTATTTTGTTTGTTTCAGCTGCTGTGTGGAAGTCAACATATGATCGCTTTACTGATGTTAAAATTATTGCCGCCAGCCTTGAAGCCTGTCTGTAAAGAAATGCTAAGAATTGAATGAGAATGATGTCTTAAATATTGTTTGTGCTGTTATATTTTGTCTTTGTGTTAGTTTATTATTCCACGAATAAAGATTTTTAAAAAAATGTCCTACTTGTGTAAGTTTAATTTAAGAATGAATGAATAGAACATGTCCTACTTGTGTAAGTTTAATTTAAGAATGAATGATTAGAACTTTGATTATTATTCTATTACTAGATCTAAATCACCAGTGCATGATAGTATGTAAAATAAAAATATTTTTTTTTCATTCTAATTGAGCTGCACCTGAGCATAAAGAGCATAATAAATCATCTATATTAAAAGCAAAATACATTACTAAACCATTTGGGCCAGTATAGGTACGATAATGGCACAAGAAGGGTTTTTCCTAATTGAGCCCTAATGAATATTTCATTTACTAAACCATTGGGTCCAGTATCGGAACGATATTGGCACAATAAGGGTTATCCCTAATTGAGCCCTAATAAATATTTCAGTTACTAAACCATTGGGGCCAGCATCGGAATGATATTGGCACAATAAGGGTTATCCCCAATTGAGCCCTAATGAATATTTCATTTACTAAACCATTGGGTCCAGTATCGGAACCATATTGGCACAATAAGGGTTATCCCTAATTGAGCCCTAATAATACAGTATTTACTAAACCATTAGGGCTAGTAACGGGACCATAAGGGCATAATAAAGTTTTTCCCTAATTGAACCCCAATGAAAATCTCAGTTACTAAACCATTGGGGCTAGTATGGGCTTGATTATGGCGCGATTCGGGAAATCCCCAATTAATCCGGATGTGGTTTTACCCATTCTGGGCCCGCATTGGTACGATTAGGGTTGCCCATATTGGGCCCTAATGGAAACCTAATTGCGCCAATGTGCAAACAGTACCCGCGCCCATTAGGGCACCATATGGGCTATTTAGGGCTGCAATTAGGGCAAAGGGGGATAACCCTAATCAAAACTGATGTTGGCCCCTAATGGGCATGTTTATAGGGTTTCTTGGGGTCTTATTGGTTACTTTTTAACAAATTGATTAATGTCTTGTCTATGTCAAAAAATAATTGTGCGAAATTTTCAGCTTGATCCGAGTTTGGGTGTGGGAGAAATCACGTGAACAAACTTTTTACCAGACAGACAGACAGAGTTGATGTAAGCTTTGTAAAAAAACTAAACACTCTTACATTTAGCATCTGATAAAAAAGAAATACGTTTAAGAATATTTAGGTACAACAGAACTGGGTGTGCTGATTACTATATACAAGACATCTAGTAGATTGAGTACCTTCGCGTCAATTGACATGAAGTCATGCGAGACTATTCACATTGCACATTGGATATTAGAAGTAAACTTATTACTTCACTTATGTCACGCATGACTGCATTCACAGACCTAGAAAAAAAAACGAAACACTTTTTATGAGTTATAGTAGACTCCTTGTTATATCTTCTTGTAAATATAGATCTATTTATGGAGCGGCCCGGGTAGATCTATTAGGCCTACCTTGACCATTCTTAGGGGTACCAATACCGATTGCTTCACAATTTTCCGACAGTCAGTCCAATCACTCAAATGTGGCATCAGCCAGGTGAAAGGACCGACTCTCTGAAGCAAGTACAGATCTAGATATAATAAAATAAATAAATATAACTAAAGTATAAAGCAGAAAGTTTGCGTGTGTATGAATGTATGTATGTATGCAGGGGCGGCCTTAATAGGGCCCTGGGCAAATGTCATATGCGGGGCCCTGAACCGCAAGGGAACACTATATATATATATATATATATATATATATATATATATATATATATATCGTACCACAGGTCGCTAACGGGATCGTCCGCCTCTAATGCTGAAGTACTTTAGTATTGGCATTTTAACTAAATAACCTCGAAGTGGTCACCACCTTCAGTCATTGACCTCTTTTTTTTTTTTAATCCTATATCCGAGGTACTGGTCGTGAGCCTCGGCGTTATTAGATCTAATTCGCCGAAGATGTTCTTGCATCATGTTAATGGTTGGGTAGAATTTGTCAAGCATTACAACCAATCAATATCAATACACCCATTACGTACAGTCCAATGTCAGGCGCTGGAAGAGGTGGGAAACTTCACCTATCTCGGCAGTATCCTAGACTACCATGGAGGAACAGGTGCAGATGTTAAAACCCGCATTGGTAAAGCTCGAGGAGCCTTCCATCAGCTGAAGAACACCTGGGGATCTTTGGAAATAAGCACCACCACCAAGATCAGGCTCTTAATACTATTGTCAAACCAATACTAGGCCTACTTTATGGAGCAGAGACCTAGTGGAGAACCACCATGAAAAAAAATCCAGGTATTCATCAATGCCTGCCTGATCTCGAATGAGCGAACTGTGGCAAAGAGCAAAACAGCAGCCTAGTTGTAGAATATTTGTATTACACAAATGACAAACTAGTGTTTAAGAGGGAAGACATATTAGGAACTCCATTTATTACGTAAAACACTAGCGGTGCTGCACCGACGCGCTAGTGTGCAAATGTACATATAATACTATTATGTTACATCTCTCTTCTTTAATTTAGAAAATCTATTTTTCAGAATAACTAACAAACTCTAAACTAGTTAACTAAAAAGTCAATTCACAAATCAAGTTCACAGATCAAGTCTCTTAGGTTTGATAACTACTCTGCCTGAGCGTGTTACGTAAGGTTCATGAGGCCTAGAGGTGTTAGAAGCAGTGTGTAGTGGCGGCTCCATATCTAGCGTAGTTTGTAATCTTGGACTCTCTAGATGTTGTGGCTCCAGTTGTTCTGACATGTCATCTGGAAAGTCATAATTACTGTCGTCATATCTATTTGCTTTCTCAGAAGACTTTCGGATATGTTTTCTGTTTCTTCTGTAGATGTGATTTCCACTTTTGACATTATATGATCGAGGCTTAGAATGCTTCGAAACTATTGTTCCTGGTTTCCACTTTGAATTAAGTTGCATTCTGACTGCCGTTCTGTCTTGTAGCGGATTATGACTCTTAACACCTTTCCTCTTGTCATAGTAATGTTTCTGAGACTGTTTCTCTGAGTCAAAGTGTTTCTTCACCACCTTAAGATCTGGTGTCTTAGAGGTTAGTATTTCCTCGCTCGAAGGTAACAGATTTCTGGGTCGGCGTCCCATGAGTAATTGTGCTGGCGACAAATTAATATTGGTCAGTGGAGTAGTTCTGTAGTCTAATAGCGACAGAAATTTGTTTTCGCTTTTCTTCCACAGTTTCTTCACTGTCTGAATAGCTCTTTCAGCCTCACCATTTGAACTCTGAAAATGAGGACTCGACATTTCATGTTCTATTCCGTATGACTTACAGAAATTCAGGAATTCTCTAGAACAGAATTGTGGCCCGCTGTCTGATGTTAGTCTTCTAGGTATTCCATGGCATGTGAATATACTCTTCATAGCTTCGATGACATCTGATGTAGTTTCCTGTGACAGTTCTTTGACATCAATAAACTTTGAGAAGTAGTCAACTAGAAGAACATACTTTTTCCCCTCAAAGTTAAACAGATCGCATCCAACCATGTTGTATGGAAGGTCTGGTGTCTTGGTAGGCATTAGCGGTTCTGATACATTTTGATTCTGATGTTCAGCACACCTGCTACAATCCCTAACTGTCACTTCAATGTCTGCATTCATGCCTGGCCAATACATGACTTCTCTGGCTCGCTGCTTACACTTCATTATTCCTAAGTGAGTCTTGTGAATCAGATTCAGCATGTATTTACGTAAGCTTGGTGGCATGACAATTCTCAGACCTTTGTATATGATACCATCCGAAGTTGATAACTGGTCTCTTGAATCCCAGTATGGCCTGACTTCAATTGGAGTCTCGCTTCTTGTGTCTGGCCAACCAGTCAACATTACTTCCAGAAGCATTGAAAGTTCTCTGCTTGTACATTCTTGAATTTCACTATATTTCGAATCACTTACAGAGATCATATGCACTGAATCATCTGTAAATTCACAAGCCTGTATATCAGTATTTGGTAGATGTGCACGAGAAAGTGTATCGGAGATGAACATTTCTTTGCCTTTCCTGTAACAGATTTTCAGATCATACCACTGCAGTCTCATTAGCATCTTCTGTATTCTCATTGGTGCTGACAATAACGGTTTCTTGGAGATTTGCTCCAGAGGTTTGTGATCATTATAGACTGTTACTTCCTTACCAAATATGTAGCAGTGAAATTTGCTTGTACTATATACAATTGAGAGCATTTCCTTCTCAATTTGAGCATATCTCGTTTCTGTGTCTGTGAGAGATCTTGATGCGTATGCAATTATACGACCTTCCTGGAGTAATACTGCTCCCAGTCCATCTTTACTTGCATCACATTCTATCTCTACGTTCTTGTTGACATCATAATATGCTAAAACCGGAGGGTTTGTACAAAGATGTTTCAACTCTTCGAAACTATTGTTTTGTTCATGATTCCATTGAAATTCTACATCATCTTTTAGCAGCTTTCTTATTGGAGCATCTGCTTGACTTAGATTAGGAATAAATTTTGCTAGGTACTGAATTAAACCTAGAAATCTTCTGATTCCATCTTTGTCTTGAGGAGCTGGCATGTCAATAATTGCCTTTATCTTTGCTGGATCTGGTTCTAAACCTTTCTCTGACAAGATATGGCCCATATAAGGTACTCTGTTTTGCCTTATCTTGCACTTGTCATAGTTCAGCTTTAGATTGTACTCCGTTGCTTTTTCCATAACTTGTTTCAATATGTGATCATGATGCTCAACATCTCTACCAGCTATTAGAATGTCGTCTATGATGACATATGCTCCTTTAATACCTTGAAGCATTTCATCCATGATTCTTTGGTAAATTTCTGGCGCTGATTTGATTCCAAAAGGTAATCGTAACCATCTATACCTTCCCAGAGGTGTGTTGAAAGTAGTGAGAAAAGAAGATTTTCTTTCAAGCTTTATTTGCATATATCCTGACTTGGCATCGAGAACTGAGAATATCTTCGAACCTGGAATGCTAGTGATCACATCTTCAATAGTTTTCATCGGGTGATGTTCCCGTCTGATTGCTTTATTGAGATCTTTTGGATCAATACATATTCTCACTTTGTCATTCCTGAACGAAACAACCATGGAGCTAACCCATTCAGTAGGTTCATGTACTGGAGTAATAAATCCATCAGCCTGCATTTCAACTTTCTGGCGTAACGATGCTGCTAAGCGACGTGGTGGATGGATAACTCCTTTAGCATTTTCCTCTAACTGAATCTTGTATTCTCCTGGCAGTGTTCCAGTTGTTTTCAGCATTTCAGGAAACTCTCTTTGTAACTCGTCTTCTGCCTTGGATTCTATGATGTCTATCCGTTGTAGTAGTCCTAAACATTCTGCAGTGTCACCACTCAAAATGTTCTCTTGATTAAGGTCTACAACCTCAAACCTTGCTTTCACCTCTTGTGTATTATTCTTCAAAGGTAGCACCACTGCTCCTAAAGTCTTAATAACATGATTAGTATAAGACTTGAGTGACTTTGATGAGTAAGCAAGTTTTAATTTGTCTTTGAGCTTTTCAAACTCTGACTTGACAAGAATGTTACACCTTGCTCCAGTGTCGATTCGGAAAACCAATGTCTTTCCATGTACGACCAGTTTTACAGTCCACTTGTCTTCAATGATATTAATGTTCTCAACTTTACCCTTCTTAGACTGGCTACTTGCAGTGCTAATAGGTATAATATTTTCATCACTGTGGCTGTCATCTTCATCTTCTACTAGATTAACGTTGCGTCTTTTTCTGCACATTTGATACCAGTGGTTTTTCTTCTTGCAGAAATTGCATGTAGTTCCTATTGCTGGACATTTTCCTTTTTCATGGTTCTTGCCGCATTTACTACATAGCCTTTCTGAGTTGTCTTTAGACTTCTGCTTGAGTACATTGTGTGACTGTCTCTTGATTGCTAGAACTTCTTGGCCCCTAAACATTTTCACTTGGCTTTGCGACATCTCATATTGTTGTCCTATTTCTATAGCCTTGCTAAGGGTCAACTTCTGTCCCTGATCAAGTAGTCTTAATTGTACCTTTTCGTGTATGACCCCACTAATGATCAAATCAATAAGCATATCATCTGGGTTGTCATACTCACAGTCCATAATGAGAAGCTTTAGGTCTTTGACAAAGTTATCAAAACTTTCTCCTTCTATCTGCTTTCTCTGATGTGCTCTAAATCTAGACACTCTTTTATTTTGTCTTGGCCTTATGTAGTCTTCTATTTTCTTTAATAGCAATTGCGGATCTCCCTCTTCACTATCTGTAATATTTAGAGTTTTGTAAACTTCACGGCCTTGTTGACCTATCCACATTCCCAGCCATCCGGCTTTTTGTTTACTATCGGCACCAGCTAACGGTCCTTTGAAACAAAAGCTCACCTGCTGTTGGAATCTTAAAAACTCTTGATACAGATCTTTAGCATTCCAATTCAAGATTGGTTGCTTAAAATAAAAAGAAGCCATTATTAGATTACTAAAAACCTTTGTCTGGACAGCTTTTTAAGTTTTCTTCTGACACCATGTAGAATATTTGTATTACACAAATGACAAACTAGTGTTTAACTCTTTCTCTCCTAACCGGCGATACTGACGTTGATTTTACCAGAATGTGGTAAATAATTGCGGAAAGAAAGAGTTAAGAGGGAAGACATATTAGGAACTCCATTTATTACGTAAAACACTAGCGGTGCTGCACCGACGCGCTAGTGTGCAAATGTACATATAATACTATTATGTTACACTAGTGGAGAAGATATATTCCTTCATTAGGTCACACCCTCCGCAAGCCTGCATCTAATATAACAAGGCAAACCTTAACATGGAACCCCCCAAGGAGAGAGGAAGAGGGGACGGCCCAGGAATACATGGCGCCGCGAATTTGGAAGTAAATGCCAAGCAGATGGGTAAGACATTTTGGGACAGTTGGAGAGACTCGCCCAGAACTGAGATGCCTGGAGGAAGCTAGTTGGTGGCCTATGCCCCAAAGGGACCACAGGCAGAGATGAAATGAGATGATTATAATTTCAACCAAGCCTATAACTGACCATTGTTTTGCGTATAAAGTTCTGTTCCCTGAGTCTTTCTATTCAAATCTCCTTTTATAACATTTACATTTAGCACTATTGGTTTCTTTATTTTGCTTTTATTTTTTTTCACACTTCCGATAGATCTAGACTACTTGCAAATATTGAAATAAAATCCAGTTTAGGCCTACATTATTAAAATGATTTTTAGATGCTGAAAACTCGGCCATGTTTTGCGATGGCAAAACCTTCAGTAGTAGAATCTAAAAAAATAAATAATCATTGGCCTCATTCAGTTCCAAAATGAATGCTTTAAAAATTATCTCGTGGAGGACTTTTTCGTGTGACTGCATATCTAGAATCTAGAACCTTACAATGACGAGACATCCCCTCTCACAGCGTGTGAAGATGGCATTTGCTTTGGTGGTAGAGCTGGGAAAAAAAGTGGCACTGGATAGAGCGAGCATAAATATGATAAAAGAAAGGGTCCAGGATTGCAGATGCCATTCACAACAGTAGTCGAAAGAAGTGTGGAAATGCAAAGGCGCCTGGTAGATCTATTTACATAAATTTGATAGACTTCTGCCCAAGCTATGGCCGCAGCTGTGTATCGAGGATTGGCCACTTTCGTCACACAAGAAGTTGCAAAGGGAAAAGATCGTCGCTGGTGACGTAAAATGTCACAGAGAGAATGCCTAGTATTACTAGATTCTATTAGCAGACTGTATACAGATCTAGATCTAGAGGAGCTGAGGTCATTATACTAATTATAGTTTATATATAGGTCTACCCCTCTACACTCTACACTGTCTACAGTCCACGGCTTTCTTTGTCACAAATAGGGCTATGTCTTCTCAGTAGTTAGCCCATAACAATAATTTGTAGGCCTATATGCAGCATAAGATCTAGATTAAGATAAGATATGTTCCAGTCATATTTGTAATCTTATACTTATAGACTAGATCTAGATTCGATTATTCTAGATGTAGATCTAGAATCTAGGCATAGATATATTTTAATCTTAGCATTGTAGAAATTTTCAATGTAGTTCGACCTTCCCATTGTCCAAAAATCTCATGGCTTAAAAACTAGTCTAGATCTAGAAACATATCGTACAAACTAATAATTTTAAGGCTTATCATTATTGGCCTTTAAATTTCAGGTTGAAGAAGTGGATTCATAACAAATCAAACTTGGCTTTAATTTACTCAACTTTTACTGAGACCTGAGACAGTCAGGGAAAGGGGGGATTTTGAATTGAATGAGATGCAGTGGCTGAGTGCTAAAGCACTTAAATTGGCTTAAATTCTTAATCAGGGGTCAAATTCTTGTGAAGACTGAGATATTTTAATTTTTGGATCTTTGGGGTACCTCCGCATCCATGCAGCTCTAATGGGTACTTGATATTAGTACGGGAAAAGTAAAGGAGATTGGTCATTGTGGTGGCCACATGACACCCTCATTAACTGTAGACTGCATTGACAGAGATGCAGATGACATCATCATTAAAATAAAACTAATTTGTACTTTTTGTAACTGTTTTTTTTTATATTTATTGCAAAGAAACCTGCAAAACCTCACACAAAGTCAGCTAAATTATTTAAAAATTTAAAATTTACTTGGTTACCCATATGGTAATTTTGGGCCAGCTCTAATGGGTACCTGACATTAGTTGGTGAAAAGTAAAGGCGGTTGGTCGTTGTGCTGGCCACATGACACCCTCATTAACCGTAGGCCACAGAATCAGATGACCTTTACATCATCTGCCCTATAGACCACAAGGTCTGAAAGGGGAAACTTGAATCTGTTTAGTACTGATATAAAGTTTTTGAAAGCTATTTGGTTTCATGAAAATAATTTATGAATACCTAGATAGTGGCCAGGTCATGTGGTATGCACTCTGAAGAGTTGTCTTCATGGCATGAGGTTCAAACCCCACCATCCTATGAGAGGTTTGTACTAGAATGTAATTATCTTCAATTTAGAAGGAACATTTGAAATGTAAAAAATATATAATATATAACTTGCACTATGAATAAATTAATTTAATATGTTTATTTATTGATATTAATGTTTCAAGATAATTTTTTTTTATTTTAGGCTGTCCTTATTTTGGAGTTTCTATGGCCTGTCGTTATGGTAGGAGGTTTGTCACTTATCAGAAGTGGAATACCTGTTGTGAAATTTAATGACTGTAAGTTGAACATTTTATTCATCTTTGAATTATCATAAGTGGAGGCTATGCTAGAAATAACTAGTTTTTTGTGTGTAAAAGAGTACAGAAGAATGGATAAACTGTGTATTATAAAAGCATATAAATGAACAAATATTTTGTATGAAACAAGAACCACATTTCTAAGCCCTTTTGTTTGCAATGCAAAGTCAATTTTTATGTTTTAGTTGAGAACAGTAATCTTTCACTATAGCCTCCTTGACATTGTTTATTTAGTCTTTTTATTTCACTGTCACTGCCAAACTTTATTTCATATTCTTACATTTATATTTAGGTTTCATTATATTGAACCCATATTTCTCTATATTGCTTTATATTTCTTTTTCTCTTATTGCATTTTATTTCTTTAAAAAAATGTCTTATGAATGTAAAGTAAATCTTAGAAATAAAAATGTAAACAAAGAACATATTATTGGGATTAACTTAATTATGATAATAAAAGTATAAAAAATGATTTAAGTCTTATTAAAACTATCTTATATTCAAACCAGGCTATTACCAAGCTAGAGCCATGCCAAGTGCTGGGCTAGTGCCATTTCTACAGACTTTTTTATGTAACTTAGATAATCATTGCTATGCTAAAGAAGAGAGGCACAATCTAGCTGAATATAATTCCAAAAAGTATGTTTCATTACTTAAATGAGAATAGCTTACAAGTTATTTTAACTATATCCAAATTAATTTAAAATAATTCTATAATTATCTAAACTTTCTATATTCAATATTTATATCTAATTATGTGATAATGTCACGTACGTCATTTATTTTAATCCGTTTTTTTTTTGTCCTCCAGTTTTGCTCTGGTTGCCCAAGATTTGGGCCAAATTTTTGCATCCAATGAAACTTTATATTTGCTTGAAATTTCCAATACTAGCAATGGCTTAGTAAGTCTAGTTCAAAACATCATAAAAAATCAAATAGTATTTGAGAAATTAGGTGAGTGAATTTTGTATATTGTCATACTTTTTAAAATTGTAATCTTTGAATAAAAAGATTATTCTATATTATTTCAAAAAGTATTTGGACCAGTTTAATCAAAGTCAGTTATGGCATTCATTTCTTTTTTCAGAAAATATGACCTACATAAAGTATTACCTCAGAGATCTTTCGCAAGTTACAAACATATTGGTCAATGAATTTAAAGCTCTCACTGTTGACGAAACCAAAGATATTTTGATGGCAAAATTAAATTTTGCTAAGGTATAAATCAATACCTGATGAGACATTTTTATATAATTTGTAGAATCTTGAGGTTTAATCTGACTTTCAAACTATATTTCATTTTTTCAAATGAAATTTTTATTCATTAACTAAAATTAGTTAACTACATTTTTTTAATGTTTAATTATTTTTTTACATTAATTATATAATTATAGTATTTTGCATCACAGCTCTTAGACTGGTCAAGCTTCTCCAATCTAAAAAATGTCACATGTGATCCTAGTCAGCTGCAGAGTTACATTTTATTTCCTGCTAATGCAAGCATTGTGAATATCTCAGAGTCTTTGTGTGTATTAAACACATCTGAAGCTACACAGTTGCTATACAAAATTGTTCCACTCCTGAATCTGACATCTTTAGTACGAGTTGTAAGTGTTGTCACTTAACTTTAAGTCTAGATCTGCTAGCTCACACTTAGAAAGTATGTCAAGTCTTCTTCAATTTATTATTTCCATTGGAACTATTGCAAGAAAAAATTTTACCATTCTTAATTTTTCTAACCAGTATCCTTAAAGTTGCATTTCATAGTCCCTTTGGTAGAAATGTTTCATTTTGTAGAAATGTTTCATTTTGTTAAAGATTGAAAAGAGATTAAATAATGATTTAGTACTTAGTTGAGGATGTCTGTCATATTTTATTGTTGACCTGTCACTCTCCATAAAAGAAATGCAAATAACAGTTGTTGTTTTTTCTTTCTGTATTTTTTACTTAAAATCTCAGGTACAGTATATTGAGGAAACAAAAGAAAGGTTTATTTCTACAAGTCACTTGAGTTCGGCCTTGGATGATGTAGCTCAGATGACTGACATTTTGATGAAATCAGGACCAGTATTCAGAGCCCTTCAGAAATTAGCAGGTGTTTACAGCCTCTTGCAGGAGGTTAAAACATTGCCAGCCTGGATAGGAATGTTTAGCTCACTGACAGATGTTGTACCCAGGTCATTACACTTAAGTGCTTATTTATTAGTAGTATTGTTAGTGGTTATATTAATAGTAGTGTTAGTGTTTCATATATTATTTTATATAATACAGATGATAACGTCCTACGCGTCATGCATCTAGTCAAGCATGTAACCAATGACTTAAATTCTGCCAAGTCATTGGTTTTCCTGGCTGGCTCAGGCAACCCATTTCATGCTCTAATAGCACTAGGGAAAAAAGAGCATTTGTACAAATTTATCGTAGCATATGGAATGATGAATGTGCCTTTATCTTTGTGTCTTTCTAGTGTTTATATTAGAAGTAGTGTTAATGTATATATTTAAGTAGAAGTTTTATTGTTTATATTACATACAAACACAGAACAAAAAAAGCATGCCTATCATTTAAGTGTTATATTTGTAGGATATATACAGATTGTGATGATTGATATTGGAGATATAAATTTAAGTATTGATACATAATCAAAGCAATCAACACAATTTATAAAAAGTATTATTGAAAACTAATTTGATTTAGAACGATAATTTACAAATTCGAGTAAAAAAAAAGTAAAGTTCCTCTTTCAGACCTTGCGGTCTAAAGGGCAGATGATGTAAAGGTCATCTGATTCTGTGGCCTATGGTTAACGAGGGTGCCATGTGGCCAGTACAACGACCAACCGCATTTACTTTTCCCCAACTTATGTCAGGTACCCATTAGAGCTGGGTGGACTCAATGGCGCCCAGGGATCCCGAAATAAAAATCCCAGTCTCCACCAGGATTCGAACCCCGGTTCAGAAGCCAAGCGCTTTACTGCTCAGCCACCGCACCTCCAAATTCAAGTATTTTATCTTAAAAATTATTGTCAGTTTAACCCTTTTTCACCTAAAGTATATCCCCAATGCTGAATGATTATTATCTTACACAGTGTTTGTATATTCTTTACCACATTGTTATCATATCACTAGGATTAAAAGTTTTATGCTGAGTGTGAAACCTCTAATGGTGGTGGCAGGATTAGAAAATTCAACACTTTGGTCTGTTTTACAAGATATTATCAAACTTGGAGAAAACATCAATCAATTGAAGGAAGGCAACTGGACTCAGTCTGCTCAGGTAAGAATATAAAATTCTCTTGACCTGTTTGATTTCATTTTATCCTAATATTCTATTAATCAGATAGATGAAGTTCATTTATTCTGTTTATATTTTATATACTCATTCACTTTTATTTTTGTCATAATTTATAATCATAGTAAAAAAAATCATTATTAATATTTATAATTTTAAACATTGTATCATTTTTTTTTTATTTTAAGGCACAATTGGATAATTCATATAAATCGTTCAAACCAATATTCTTTTGACAGACATTTATTGAGCCTGTTACAACACTGGTGCAAAATATAAACCTACTTTCATCAGATATTGATGGGCAGACAGCTTTTCTTTTGCTGGATTATCTTACCAAAATTTCTGATGAGATCAAAAAGAATAATTCACTTCTTTCACAGTAAAATTCATTTTCTACTATAGTTAATTAATTATAAAATAGATTTTTTAAAAAGAGAGTTTTATACAAAAATATTTGCATTTGTTGTTAAACTTTTTTATTTAATAATAAATCAAAAATCTTTTTTTAGGGGAATAATGGACAGTACAAAATTTCTCCAAGAAACATTAGAAAAACAACAAAACTGGCCCTCTGTACAAGTTGTAGCTAATGTTATCAACCAAGGACTGGAGTTGACTAACACTATTGCAAATACATTGTTTGGTTAGATTTTTTTTTTCATTAGCATGTAAAGTAAATATTGTTAAAATTGTTCACGCTATGGAGAGTTAGAATGAATAAAAAAAATACTAACAAAGCAAATTTTATTTCAGATATTAAGCAGACTCTTCAAACTGTAACTGATATATATGTAAACAGCTTGAGTCAGATTAGCAATAAATATCCTCTAGTAATTCTTTCTCTTGTGGAAACAGTGCTGGATCCAACATTTTCATTAGTAAGTAATTGCCAACATTCATCACTTTTAGCATATGACAAGTCAGACATTGCAAAAACAAAAAGGGGGAGTAAATGTACACTGAGTAATAAAGAAACGAAAAAAATTCAAAGGGTAGGGAAATTAGATGTACTAATTAAATATTTCACTGTAATATTGTTAAGATAAGAGTCACTGAAAGAGGCCCAGCAGATGCTAGAGAAAGTAATTGTACTTGCTTTATAGCAGTTTTAATACTGATTATCATAAAAATGGATGTTTTGCTTATATTGCTTTATAGATTATGGCTGCCTGGTCATGTTGTATTTGCTCCCTGACTGTCATCATGTTGGGCTTTTTTTGAATACCTCCTGATTTCATTCCCTATCAATCTGAAGCATATTAAGGCTAGAATATAGAAACCTTCATTTCTGAAGGAATGCTTTAAACATATAGAGCAAAAACAATAAAATCTTAAGATTTAAAATACAATCATAACATTATAATATGTATGCAAGAGAACAATATTTAGATCCA
>JADKLZ010003886.1:6437484-6483276 GCA_021533235.1 Biomphalaria straminea | reverse complement strand
TCAAATACTCTTTTTTTTCCCTCACTGAAAGGCTTCACTAGTAAATGGAAGTGGTTTTAATTCTGCATGCAGCAAACTGTTCAACAAACTTTCAGTCATCATGAGCATCAATGAAGTGAAAAGTCTAGGCAATGTACTATGTGGAAACAGTCCGCTTGAAGCAGTTTTGAATCTGACATCAAACTTTGCACTCACAGACTTGATCAATAAAGTAAGAGAAGTAATGAGCAGCTTCAAACTGTAGACGACTTTACTGATAAATATAAAGAGAAGTGCACTAGTAGAGTGTGGATGTTTTATTGTGCAAATACTAGTAAAAGTGATTTATACTACATTAAATCCCTAAGTTATCACAATGTGTATTACACCTCTTTGTTCAGGTACATACACATTCCACACATACATTATGTATAATAATAATGGCAAAGTCTTCAATACCAGAGATTAACAATAAGTAGATGTTTCACATGTTTTCTTTCAAAAGATACCTTTTTTTTATATAAATTTGTATGAATGAAAATGAAATTTAATTTTTAATCATATACTAAGTTGAAACATATTACAACTTGTTTTTAACATTTGACTAATTGACATTTTTGTTTACAGATCAATGAAACAGTAAATAAATTGACTCCTCTGAATAATGGCACTGTCTCTGACCAAGCTGCCAACTTGACCAGTATTTATCTGCAGCTGTCTAAAGTTCTGACAATATTTCAGCTCATTACTACTAGCAATAATAATCAAACTGGAAATAATATTCTGAACAGTATCATTACAACTAATATATTACCTGTGGAGTAAGTACAACAGATTGATATATTGATTACAGCTTAGGTTTTAATTTATTAAACAATTTAAAACTATTTTTTTTTAATTTGTAAAATGTACATATCCAAAAATAAGGCTATTTATCCTTTGTTTTATTTTATCATTCTAAAGCATGCTTACTTCTGTGAAGGAAATTGTGAGCTTTTTTCAACTTCCAGCAACTCAGCAACTGTTAAAAGATCCAGACTTGGCAATACTTTTTGATTTTGCATTTGATTTTATCAGCACCCCTAACAAAGGTTAATAGCTATAAATAATATATTACCAATTAGACATATTTATTCCAAAGCAGTATAATAAAAATATGTTGTAGTTAAATTATTGTTCAAATACAATTTTTGTGAAATGGTCATGAGAGCTAAATATATATTATAAAAAAAAGTTTAATTTCTGAAGATTTCTGCTTTTAGTGTAAATTTTGTATCAGAAGGTATCCGCATATATTTAAATATTTGTGTAGGGATTAATCTAGTACATCTAGATCTCTATCTTATTTCTCAGGCTCACTTACTGTCTCCCAATTGTTCCAAACCAATGCAAACATAACCTTGTATTTGACTAACATTTTGGGACTTCCCAGTTCAGTAGTCTACAGTTTTATTAATGCAAGAATTGGCAACAATAGAGTAAGTACTTATGAAGTACCTTTGTGACCAACTATAAAATTTCTAAGAGCACAAAAATTATGTAGATGTTTTTTTATTCTATGTCACTAAATAGCTTCAATCTTACTTTTACCTTTTCAGACAAATATATTTCAGCAGTCAGTTCCAGGAATAGTTGGTATTTTATGTAATTCTGCTTATCTGTCAACAATAATTACTTTGCCAGTCAACTCTTCTGTCAGTGTCACCAATATCAGTAGTTACCTCTGCAATATGAAAGTGTACCAAACTGCAGAATACCTGAGAAACTCTTCACAGAATTCCACCATTGTTAGCAGTGTGAGTAAAATATAAGGACAAACTTTTTTTTTGCATGATAAGTCTTTTGAAAAAGTATGACATTAACAATGTTTCTGAAATAGTTCAATAAAATCTTTATTTTGAAAAAAAAAACTTATTAAAAAGATCTACATTTCACTTCACTTTATTAAGCTAAGAAGATTTTGTGATTGTACCACCACTAAAGAGATACAAGAATGGAATTACTCTTAATGAATTAGTTTACATATATGTCACAAGCATTAAACATTTATAGAATTGTCAATCTTTTTTTGTTACAGTATATAGTTATTGTTTTTTTATTGATCATTGTACTGTCTGTAAGTGTCTGTCATTTTTTTTCTCAGTTACTATTTCAAGCTACTGTAGATGATCTCACAGCATTGGTTACATCCTCAGTGCAGATGTTCACTCAGTTTTCTGATGTCATCACATTCTTGATACATTTGTTACAGAACATGAATAGTAATATCCTGAAAGACAACACTGATGTTTTAGACAAACTTCTAGTGAATAACACCTTCATTGATATGTCCAAAAGGTTGGCCTGGGTTTGTTTTTACTAAGTGCATGTTCATGCTTTGTGAGGTTTGACTTTTTCTATTGGATTACATAGAAGTCTTTTCTAGCATGTAACCAAAAACTGTTGGTGTGTATCTAGTGCAATAGACTGTGAAATGCTAATTGTTAAAAGAAATTTCTATAAATCAAATAAGAACATAAAACTAAAATGTTATATAACCTTGGTTAGGCCAATAATAGAATATGTATCCTCTGTACCCCTCAACTTAAGAAAACATTAAGAAAATAAAACAGACACAAAATAAAGCAGTAAGATTCATAGTTAACGAATATTCACATTTGACTAGAGTAACACCTTTAGTAAAGTCATTAAATTTAGAAAGCATTCAGGAAAGAAGACTCCTAAGTAAAGTAGCAATTATACATAAAACACAGAACCATGATCTTCAAATACAAAAACAAAATTTAATAAAATACTCAGAAAGACACAAAGATAAAGGCACATTCCTCATTCCATATGCTAGGAATAATTTGTACAAATGCTCCTTCTTCCCTAGTGGTATTGGAGCATGGAATGGGTCATCTGAATTAGCCAGTGACTTGGCAGAATTTAAGTCATTGATTAATATGCATGACTAGATGCATGACATGTAGGATATAATTAACTTAGATAAAGGATAGTTGACCCAAAAATGCCTATTAAGTTTAAATGTGTAATTATTTATTTGTATGTTGTTTTTTTTTCAGTGTACAGCTTATTGTGAACATTTTGGCCAAAAACAAACCTTTGAGTAGCAGCATCAACCAAGTCCTTTCAGATCTACAAAAAACTGCAAATGGTTTAGCAGCACTGGATGTTATTAAAGAATATTTTCTGAAAGAAAGTAAGAATACATGTTGTATAACATTATAATAGTGTTTTTTCAAAAGTTTTGAGTACTAAAAGAAACAATGTTTATTTATGTAGTTATTAAGGAAAGAGCGGTAACTCAGAATAAAAACTCTTATAATTACAAAAATAAATGAGAATAAAAAGAAAAATAGAACAATAGGTCAAGATTCAAAAAAATATTACCTTTTACTACATTTTGAACAAAAGCATCTTCAAAATGCTCCATTTCCCAGTTTGGCTTTATACATAAAAGTAGTTATTTTTGTTCCAGAAAGAATAAAAAATAGAAGATCTAGATCTGTCATCTAGATCTATACAAATTTGGTTTTTACTGCAAAATGAGTCTATAACTTTCTTTGTCTCACTTTCAATGAGGCATGATGAGCTCAACTTAGAAAAACTGACAGTAACTTTCTACCTGCAATGTTCTACATTAGTAGACTGCAGCAAACACATTAAAAAGTCAAAATTATTTTTTACAGTTCAAGTCAAGAACCTAATTAAAACTGCAGACAACTTGACAAACTATTTTATGAATAATTTTGGATTGAGTGGGGAAACTACACAAACATTATTACATGCTATTTTCTCATCCAATTCAGTAAGTAACTTTAAAAACTAACTTTTAGTGTCAAATAATTATGTCAGTAATAGTAAAATAGTAAACAAAACATGTAAAATTGTTGTTCTTGTGTTCTACAGTTGCTGGGAAATATCAACAGCAGTCAACACTTATGTATTGATGTCATAAAAAGACTCATCTTTATAAATGCCACACAATCCTCCATTCAAAGGTTTACTTCTGAAGTTTGTGCCTTGAATTCTACAAAACTAGTAGAACTCGTCAACTTGCTGACAATTCAACTAGATGTACAAGCTTTAGTGAAGACTGTGAGTCTATATTTGTTATATTTTTCAGCCTTTATGTAACAAAACAAGTGTAACATGCATTATCTATACTGTTTAACATTGCTCTAGTTTACCAATTGTAATGGTATCTTGATATAAGTATAATGATTATAGACTAAATAAGTGTGATTCTTATTATTTATCAAGAGAATACAATGCTTTAGCTAAGAGCAATTTCAGACACAATTATCAATTATTGCTGTCGACATCACTGTGACTAAGAATGGGGAACAATGAATAGTTATCAATCAAAACCAACCAACAGTTAAATTAAATTTAAAAAAAAAAAAAGAAATTCAGTTTAGGATGAACATATTACTCCCTGAAACTAGATCTTTGGGGTTTAATAGCTGCTTTTTATTCTTACATTACTAAATAGTAACATATTAATCCCAAAGAATGCAAAAAAAAATTGACATAATATGCCACATAGGCCTACATTCAAAGATGGAAAAGAAATTAGAGTTGTAATACTAGCTTTGTTTTAAAGCAAATTTAAAAATAAATAGTGAATTGTTTGGATGTTTTGGTGAAGCCTGCAAAATAAACACAATAAATTGAATATAAAAACTTCACACTCCTATTGCTTAAAAATAACAGATTACATATGGAATGAATTAATGTTTTGTAAAATGTCTGCACAATATTTGAAACGTTTCGGATGTTCCTTTCAGAGTTGAAGATAATTTAATTCCTAGACCGAACCTCCTGCAGGATGACAGGGATGGCAGTGGTCAGAGAATGAACCCTGAATCATTGAAATGACATAACAATTTAATAGTGCAGCGCCCGTACTGCATGGTCAGGCAGCCATCCAATTAAAATAAAAAAATGTTGAGCAATTATAACATCTTGTACTTAGTTTAGTAAAAATTTTGAAGCAATAACTTTTTTTAAAACCCAGTCGTAAAAATAATAATATTATAAATGGCTGCACTTAATATACAAAACAATATTTGTCATAATTAAAGTACAACTTTTTCTATATTGGCCACAGAAACAAATGACCTTTACATCATCTGCCCTATAGAACACAAGGTCTGAAAGGGGAACTTTACGTTTTTAAAAATCTTTATTGGCCAAAAAACATATTGACCAAAATAGAAAATTATATTGGCTCCTATTTGTATTTATATTTATATTAATAGGTCAAAAAGATAATGCTAAGCCTTTCAATAGCAGAATTATATTGTAAAATGAAAATAAAAATTTAGCAGTTTACTTTTGTAAATAACTTTTTGAGAGGCCATGTATTCTTTATTCAATGTTAAAAAACATATATACTTAGAAAACAGAAAGTCTCATAAAACAATAAATAGGTTTTTCATTTGTTGTTATTTCCACCATTGCATTGTCAATGAAAAATAGTCTTTACAGAAATATAATGTTTCTTCATTATCAACTTTTATTTTGACAGTATTTCAGCCAAATGAGCCAGACAGTACTGGAGGCCAATAACCTGACTAGTGACCATTTGGTGGAACAAGTCAAACTTCTAGGAAGTGGAATGAATAATCTGATCAGTGCTTATGACACACTTACAAAAAGCCAAGCAGAAAATGAAATAATGAAAAATCTTGCTGATGCAGCTTCAAGTGGTTAGAAGTTAACTGGTTTATCCAATTACATTTTAATCTTTTTTACCTTTCTTTTACTTCAATTTAATATTCCTGTAATTGGTTCACAAAAACTGTTTAATTTTCCCTCTATTTTCCAGTGCTGTCATTAATTAGATTGTTTATATATATACTTAGGCTGATGTCAGTCAGTATTTGCCATGACTTAAGATCTTCTCATAAAATAAAAATAAATATTAATAATTGTCTCAAAGAAAAGATAAAGTCTAGGCACAAACATAAGACAGTTTCTTGTTAAAATATAGAGTCAGAAAATTTAAAATGTTTATTTAAAAATATAATAAAAATATCAATAGATGTTAAACATAACATAATTATGTTTTTCTCACTGAACATCATAATATAAGCATACAATCAAACCAAACAGGTCAATATGCTGAGACAAATTTGTACAAATGCTCCTTCTTCCCTAGTGCTATTAGAGCATGGAATGAGTCGCCTGAGCCAGCCAGGAAAACCAATGACTTCAAGTCATTGTTTAACATACATAACTAGATCGAACTAGGAACACATGTAGGAAGTAAAAATCTTCTTTTTTGAAGTAACATCTGTATTTTATAAGATAAGTAAGTTCAAATAACATAAAATTTAAGAGATATCAATCTGACACAAATTGATATCAATGCTTAAAATGTTGCTTGTGTAGGTATAATTAATGTATCATATTTAGGAGATCTGTTGTACTACTTCAACTAGTTAAATATTGAAATGTTTTTATCTGCAGCCATAAAAATAAAACCTCAAGATTTGATTCATAAACATAGGTAACAGCAAAAAAAAAATAATCCTAATGTTCCATGTAATGGCAAGGGAGGTAAAAAAAAAAAAGAGAGTTTAAATGCTGTATTATGTGCAGAGATAATTGATTCTGGGAAAAGGTCAGGCCAGTGCACCATTAAGTGTTGTTCACCTCACAACAAGTATCTCTTGTATGTATGTTTATATTGAGTGGAGTAGACCCTAACTTTGTGTTTATACTCACAGGTCAATTAAACAAAGAGCAACTGACACGGAGTCTTTGTGGGAGAACATCCGATGATATCTTTGCTTTCCCTCCAACTCCAGGTGTCTCATTTTCTAGTCAAGAAAGTTTATTATCAAAGTTTCAACAAGAAACCAGTCAGGATACTGAAAATGAACCCCATGGTAATTACATCTCTGACTCCTATTGAATTGTTTGCATAATATGGTAGAATTTTTTCATTGTTGATAGATAACTAAACTTCAGTTCACTTGATGTTTTCTCAGATGACTTCTGTGTGGATTTCTATCGCTTAATCAAGAACAGTGAATTAGGAACTATACTTTGGTCATTTGTAAAACCTCTTTTGATTGGCAGAATTCTCTACACACCAGATAATGAAATCACAAGAACCATAATAGCAAGAGTAAGAGAAGATCATTTTAAAAGTCAAAATTGAATTATGTTTTTCAATAAGTTTACATATATCATATAAAAAATTGTCAGTAGGTAACAAGAAATAACCTTTACTGCATTCACCCATTGGCCCACTTCTATCATTTCTATCTTTAGTGGTACCAGTGATTTAATTAAACAATGTTAACTTCCA
Source organism: Biomphalaria straminea (assembly GCA_021533235.1). NCBI lineage: Eukaryota > Metazoa > Mollusca > Gastropoda > Planorbidae > Biomphalaria > Biomphalaria straminea. Next base: position 6,475,970 of record JADKLZ010003886.1, on the reverse strand, counting down.
TTAGTAGTTAGCCCATGTAGCAGATGAGAAGAAAAATTAGTTTCTCCACAAGACAAAAAGAAAAAACTTTTGAATAAGCAAAGCCACATTTTGATTCTTGCTATTAATCGTGATAGAGATCATTCAAGATTATATTTTTTAATATATGAAATCCTGGTGTATAAAAATGTTAACTTTATTCATTTTGTGGCTTTTTAAAAATCACCTATGTCATTAGTGTACTGCCAGAGTCATTGCCTGTTTTTGTTAAATGATTATTGAAATTGTTTTTAAGCTTTATTTAATGATGTACAAAGTAATTCTTAAAATCAAAAACAACTTTTCTATTTAATTAGTAAACTAGCACAAGCTTATCTAAAAGACACTAGAAACACTTTTAAAAACCTTTGTGCATTTTGCTGAGCTACCATGTTCATGATGCAAATACAAGTTGAACCTTACACATTTTTTTTCTTCAGGCCAACCATACATTTGCTGTTTTGGACCGAGTAAAAGAAATAGCTTCAGTTTGGGCAAATAAAACATCAAATCTAAGTTCTTTGATGAAATTAGCTTATGATGCAAAAGTAAGTCAATCACAGTTGTAGTCAATAGCGCAAGTCATATGCTCTGGTGTTATCTAGAAAGATCATAACGTTTACTGCAAAGGCTTAGATTAGAAATTGAAAATAATTGGGACAAGGACTAGGAATACTAAAACTGTAGAATCTATTAGATTTGTTTCTTTTTTGTTTTATTTTGTGTTTTGTTTTGGATGCTCATTCAGAAATGATTTACATCTGTGACCAAATCTCCTTCAGGGTGGCATGGGTTTAATCTTGGGACAATTGCGATGATTAAAGTGCAATCACATGACCACACTGGTTCACAATCTAATCTAATCAAACATAGAACTATACAATTATTTAATCTTTGCTAGTTTGGGCTACCAGTACTTCATTAGCGTTGCACATTTTCATTTGTAGTCTCAAAGTAATTCTTGTACATGTCCATGTCCAGTATTTGCTTCAACCTGTCCACACAGTGGTCTGAGATCCATGTTCTGTTTTCCACCATGCCATAACATATAGGATTGTATGTCTAATGGCTAGTAATCTTCTTTCAATAAGGAGTATGTGAATTTTATGGGATAGAAGGAAAGATATTAAAAAGTATTTAAGGTTGAGTGAGAATGATTGTTTAGCTTATTCCAAATATGTTGTTTTTTTCTATTATGTCTTGCATTATTTCTCTTGTCTATTTTATTTTATTTTATTTTATTGTGAACAACCTTTTCAAATGTTGACTGTTATTGCCATATCCCATGAAATGACTGAAGTTATTGTTTAAGTTGAAAAATGGGTAGTTCTTATTACAAGTATATTTATATTTCAGGATCTTCTAAGTTTAGATTTGTTCCAACAAATAATCCAAGCCACAACAGGTGTCCAATTGAACGCACTGATGTCTAAATATCTAGGAGATCAGTCAACTTTCAACACTAGCTACTTCAGTATCATGCAGTCCACCGCTAAAATCGTCATGAACTATTCTTCTTGTGTTCAGACCAATAGGTTTCAGCCAGTTCTCAATGAGAATGACCTAGAAAACACAGCATATAAGTTGTCTAGGACTAATATGTTCTTTGCAGGTTCACAGCTAGCAGTAGATTTTTTTTCTTAAGTAGAATTAAGATATTATAATTTTATAAGAATAAATTATTTTTTTAAAGAATAGAATCAAAGCTCTTTTAGAAGTTTGTTTAAAAATGTGCTATAAAAAAAAGGTCAATCATACATGATTTGAAATAATACTGAAATTATTTACAAAATTTTCAGGTTAATTAATCACTTGTGAAATAAGACACAATAGAAGTTAATCATCTACTTCACATCATTTACCTTATGCTATTATGTCACTAACATCATAATGTGGGTGGGTTTTAACTCTTTCTCTCCTGATCAAAGAGCCTTTCACACTCTGTGCCTATTATTCAGGGATGGGGAGGATGGGGCAAAGTATGTCAATATTTTGGTCTCAGGAATTAAATCTAACCTATCATAGTTTTCAATATGCATTCATGAAATAGTTAAAAGCCTTTAGAAAAAAAAATTTTGGAGAGGGGGTGAAAACGTTTACTATAAATACTATATTTAAGTATAGTGAGAAAAAAAAATACTATAAAAAGTTGTGTTTTTAATTATTATCAGAATGTCTCATTCCAAAATGGCCAGTACCAATAACAGCTGTTCCAAAACTTTTTTATTTACCTGGTCAAACTGTAATTAGGTTACTGTTAATGTTTATTCAGCTGTAGTTCCTAATCAATTTTTTTTCTATATTTATTATTAGTTATAAATAAAATTGTATATGAATTAAATTAAGTTTTTTTTAATACTCAGGTATTGTGTTCTTTAATGTGAGTGATGATAAAAGTTCTTCTAATAGACGACGCAGAGATGTTCACAAAGAATCACTTCCCAAACATGTTGGCTATAAAATCAGAATGGATATTGATAATGTTATGAATACCAGACATCTTAAGTTACCGTAAGTTGTGTTTTTGTATATCTTTTCTTATCTTATGTAATACAGATGTTACTTCAAAAAAAAGAAGATGATTACGTCCTACGCTTCATGCATTCAGTCATGCATATCAATCAATGACTAAAATTCTGCCAAGTTACTGGTTTTCCTGGCTAGCTCAGGCAACCCATTCCATGCTCTAATGGCAGTAGGGAAGAAAGAGCATTTGTTCAGATTTGTCTTAGCATTTGGCATAAGGAATGTGGCTTTATCTTTGTGTCTTTTTGAGTATTTTATTAAAGTTTCATTTTGTATTTGAAGATTATGGTTCAGTGCTTTGTGTATAATTGCTCCTTTACTTTTGAGTTTTCTATACTATTTCTTGAGTTGAGGGGTCCAAATAGAGGATGCATATTCTATTATTTGCCTAACCAAGGTTAAATATAAATAACATTTTAGTTTTATGTTTTTATTTGATATATAGAAAATTTCTTTTAATAAACTCTAATGCTTTGTTTGATTTTTTGATAGTTTTATCGATATGGGAATTCCATGACAGTTAATTAGACTTCTTGGTCGAAGATGAGTACATTTCTCATTTCCTATGGACTTGAAGATGACTGTAAAGTCCAATCCTTGCTTTAAAAAGCTGACAGCATATGTGGCATGGGTGGGTTAGGTCAGTTACCAGTCACTGGCAAGCAACCACATGGTCTGGGCCGCCTATGTGTAGGTTTGTGGCTATGGCTGCCTTTGTATTCACACCTGCCATTCGCCAGTTGCCTATCACCGCAAGGCTTTTTTGATTAATGAACATGGGAGATGAGAACGTGGTTCTTGCGATGAAAATTTATTAAAGTGAGGAAGATTTGCACTGCATAAGCCTCACTGTCTCGCCCCTTGCCAGCTGAATTTTGTAATACTTTTGAATAATGAAATATTTAAATAGCTTCCGATTTAAATGACAAGAAATTTAAATTTTTTTTTGTTCTTCCTAAAACTATAACTATAACATTTAAGTCATTGGTCAATATGCATGACTGAATGCATGACGCGTAGGACGTAATCATCTTTTTTGAAGAAACGTCTGTATTGTATAAGATAAGAAGAAGATAACCAAGCTTTACTTTAAATTTGTAATATAGTTAATAACACATCAGAACCAATTGAAAATATAATTGAAATCTGTTAAGTAATTTATTTAAAGACATCTTTCACAAACCATTAGGCAAGCATGAAAGTCTTAGTCTTAAACCTTTTCCTTACTGTTGATTATTCCTAGTTGATTATTTCATAAAGTTCTGTTGGAGTTACAGATTTTCTAACTATTCACCAATGTTTTCAGAATAGAGTATATGAATTCTGAATCAAATTTTTTGGAAGATCTTCGCTATCTACGAGGATTCGTCTACCTTCAAGATATGCTGGACACAGCTATTGTAGATTTGTTCAAAGATGAACGCTTGACAACCCCTGGCATGTATATTAAACAAATACCTTTTCCTTGTCATCACTTAGACAGGTATGTATCACTCTCACTACATGATTTTTAATATGATCTTCATATACATGCAAACATTGCTAAACACTTTTGGAAAATATTTACATCATTCTTTCCATGTTTGATTTGACTGTTTGGTTGGATACATGGTAGTGTATCAAAGGCATTTTTTTTGTAATTTTTTTTTACATTTTCTGGCATTTGAAAGTGGGTCATCCAAAAATACTTAAGTTTGGTGACCTAAGAAGGCAGATCTTTTTCAATATTTTCATAAGAAAATATTTTTAATATATTAAAAAAAATGGTTTCTTTAGCCATTTCTGTTTTTTCTCTTTATTACAGCTTAATCCATATAATAGGATCTTATTTTGCACCTATAATGTTAGTGGTTGTCTTTGTAGCATTACTTGCCATAGCAACTAACATCTTGGTTTATGATAAAGAAGATGGTCAAGAGGAGGTAATTATCAATTTCATTGTTTCACTGATTCATTTTTGAGGGGTAGGCCTATGTCATTTTCCTCTATACCTGTTATTTCTTGTTATAGGATTTAACGTAATAACTTTGTTATGGTAATAGTTAGTTAACAATGTTAAAACAATGTAGTTAGCAATGCAAAAAAAAAAACGATAGTTTCAAAATGTTTAAGACAGGAGAACATTTAGAATATTATAAAATATTATTAGATAAGCTGAAAAATATAACATGTATATCAAGTTACAAAAACTTTAATATCCAGATATATAAATTTATTATAATAAATTTTTTCTTTTTTTTTTTAAATAACATTTAGCATTATAAAATTGTATTTGAAATCATCTTATTTTTTTAAGTAACATCTGTATTTTATAACATAACCACAATTTTATAAAGGCTTTATTTTAATAATATTCTTTTTAATGTAGATGTTTTAAAGTTGTATGTTTAAGCAAGCCAATGTGCCATGTCTATATGATAAACCCATGCCAATCGATATGCTCTACCAGACTCTACATGTGATGGGGATGATGAAAGGACTCAACACCATTGCTTGGTTTATTAGCTCAATGGTCGTTATGAGCATTAACTCTCTTCTAATTGCTGTCATACTCAAGTATACAAATGTGTTCTTCCATGCTGATTTGTTCATACTGTTCTTGTTGGTCTTGGTTTTTTGCTTCAGTTCTGTGTTATTAGTGTAAGTGGCATTGCTTATTATTATTCTTTTGATTTTGATTTTAGGCACATCGGCACAATTTAGGCCATGTCGTGCCCGCTTTTTTTATTATTCATTGCTAAATGCTTAAATTGTAAGAGTCTTTAAGGAACGGCAAATGCCGATACAGTTTGGAGTCAGTGGCTTTCAGGCTCTGCCAGGGTGTAGCACTGGGTGCTGCAAACTGCCTTAGGGTCACCAGCTCCTGATTTTTCCTCAGAGTTGACTCCAGAAACCTTTCTCATGATTGGGTATACCTGCAAGGCAGAGGTTTGAATTCATATTTTTCTTTCTCCTAGGTGGGTAGCCAGCCATGGCTAATGAGCCCCTCCTGCCCAAAGTTAACTTGTTTAGATGCCAGTTACTCGCCTTTGCCCCTTCTCCTGTTAGTAAAAACAGTGCCTGCATGGAGAGGGGGAAACTGATGTGTGGACAAAACTGATGTGTGGGCGACATCCTACCACGCCTAAAGCCCAGGCATTCACGACTGAAGGAGACCATATATATAAATATGAGTCTTTGATTTTTGTATTTTAAACTGATGGCTGCATTGCTATCTCTCATGAATATCATAATCATATATATATATATTTTTTGTCCTATGGTGCACACATCAAGGTTGAAAAGAAAAAGGAATCTGGAATGTTTTTTTTTATGCAATGGCTTTTCATAGTTTCAAGTTTCTACATAGAAGAGTAAATATTTAGGGGAGATAATTAGAAATGAAAAAATTTTTCAAATTTTTGCTACTTGAAGTATAAATGTTTAAAGAAGACATGTTTACAGTGGGATTCTAACTGATCCATTCAGTCCAAAAGTCTACTTTTGTAAACCTATTATTGAATATGAATTATTAAGTGAATAATTGCTTGATATAGAGTATGTGTTCAATATTTTTATGATCTCTACAAGAAGAATGAAATTATTTTATCCAAGAGAAATTCTGTTCTCTCTTGACCTAACTAAGGATCCTGGGTATACAATTGTATACTAGGTAATCAGTTTTAACAACTGAAAATACCAAGATGTATTCACCACCCTGTCCCACAGATATATATATATTTTGATAATTCATCCTGTTTTGAATGACCTTTCAGATACATGGTGTCAGCATTCTTTACACATAGCAGCATGGCCATCCTGTTTGTGCTTATAACATTTTTGTTGACCTTTCTGCCCTACACTTTAGTTATTGGAATGGAACTGGCGATGAAATTTGAGCACAGAATCTTGGTGGTATATTGATTAGTTTGTACATGTTTCCTTAACCAGCATGTTAGTTTTTATACACAATTTATCCAAGAATAAATAGCAGAAAAACAGTTATTGATTCAGAATTTAGGTCTAGTACTTAGCTGAGTTATGTTATGAGAACATAAAAATAAAATATTATCTGTTGACCAGGATCTTAAACCCCTCATGCTACCCTTAGTAAGCATCTATATTTATTGATGAACATGGTTTGTGACATAGGCTGTATTATAGTTTATTTCAGGACCCAGGGTTTATGACATAGGCTATAGTTTATTTCAGGATCTAGGGTTTGTGACAAATGCTATAGTTTATTTCAGGACCCAGGGTTTATGACATAGGCTATTGTTTATTTCAGGATCCAGGGTTTGTGACAAATGCTATAGTTTATTTCAGGATCCAGGGTTTGTGACATAGGTTAAAGCTTATTTCAGGACCCAGATCTAAACTAAATTGTTTGTCCACATTTTAAATTTTCCATTTAATTTTTATTCTGACCTAAAATATTTGTCATATCCTTGTTATATCCTAGCTTCTTAATATCTCATTAATATAGCACAACTAAACAGAAATGTCTAGGGTTTTATCTTGATAATAATAACAAAAAAAAAAAAAGAAAAATTAATGCACTGAAGTAAAGATTTACATTTACTAATGGAACATTAAGTCACTTGCATTATAAATATTTATTACTGTACTTTAAAATGCAGTATAATTTGTATAATAACTAAACAAAGACTATGCATTAGTTTATCTTTGTGTGTTTTGCATACTTGTATTATACATACTAAATCAAAAAGGATTGTTGGGACCACATATTCATGTTAATCTTTTTTTTTTTAACAACAGAGTCTAGTGTCCACGACTGCCTTCTGTTTTGCATTTCTAAGGCTTGGCTACATTGAGGGTACTGGTGAAGGTGTTCAGTGGTCTAACATTGACCAGGCACTGGAAGAAAATATGAGTATCAACTGGTCTTTCTTTATGATGTTGATTGACAGCGGAATCTATTTTCTGGTTGGATTTTATGTCAGGAATGTAAAGCCAGGTAAATCATCTAAACTAGTTTGGATGTAAATTCTTTGTTTACAATTACAGTAATTGGAAATGTATGACTGTCTAGTCGTGAGGTATGTGCTCTGGACTCTCCTTCTGTGGTCTCATTGTCCCAGCTCTGAACTCTTCCCAACACCTTGTCATGACTTGCTTTAGAGAGTCTCCCCAAATTACTTAACATACTCGAGTTTGGAAGTGCTTCTATGTTTCCATTTGAAAAAAAAGAAGAAACACAGTGTAGAATATATTTCCATGAAGGTCAATAAAACCAGTGATCCAGTGATGAATAAAAAGTAAAATTTAAATCACTTGTGCGATTAGAATAATAACTGACAGACATATAATATTATTATTACAATGAATAAAGCATAGTGAAGATACAAATGATCAATAACTATCCATCACAGAATACTTAACACTGAGGCCCTTTATATGGTCACCCCACAAAGAATTTTCTGGATTGTTTTTTTTTTCCAAGCTTCTTTAACTTCTATCATAATCTTTGATCTTTTCCAAAATATTACTTTTCAATATCTCCCCAAGGTCTTCGAAACTTTTTAGTTTAATAATAACCAGTCCCACACATACACAGTGTGATTTACTAACTTGGTTAGCCCTCTTCTCCTGCATTGCTCACTGAGTTGTGACTAGCCCCTTCTTGCAATACTTGCACAGTTAGTCATCTTGTGGGAAATTTGGGAAAGGATTTAATCATCTTTAAATATGAAGAAACATCCAAAATATGTAAAACAAACATGTTTTTTTTTTTAGATTAACATTTCTTTCCATTTGTTTTTGACATGCCAGGAAAATATGGTGTTGGAAGATCATGGTATTTTCCATTTCAACTTTCCTATTGGAAAAGCTGGTTTATGTATAACAAACCCAATAACAATATGGTGAATTTACATCCAGTTACTACAGGTAATAAATTATCTTAACATATTAAAAATGTAACTGTCATATTATTATTTTGGTCTTAAATATATTTTCTCTTTCTTTGTTAGATTTTTGTTTAATATAATATATGATGTTTTAAAACATCTTGTGGCATTGGTGTTATCTAGGACCACTGTTTGAGCCTCCGCCTAGTCATGCAAGTGTTGGAATCGCCCTTGAAAATATCAGAAAAATGTACAGCAGAAAAAGAGTTGCATTGGAAAACTTGTCAGTCAGCTTTTACAAGGATCAAATCACAACATTGCTTGGACCCAATGGAGCAGCTAAAACAACAACAATGTATGCAACTAGAAACATTTTAGTTTGAGAGATTGTGCAACTATTAACATTTGAGTTAGAGAGTTTATGTAACTATTAACATTTGAGTTCTGAAAACTTTTAGCTGTAATTGAGCTATTTTGTACCTACTAACTCTTGATTTCAACAATACACCACACTAGAGCTTTAACCATAATTATAGTGAATTAATAAGTCTATAAATTATATACAAATATTGTAATTAAAGTTAGCGCTGTTTATTTTTTTGCAGAAAAATAATCTGTGGTTTATTGCCACCATCTTCTGGTAAAGTTGGCATTTATGGCCTTGAACCTGGAGCTATGTATAATTTTTTGGGAATATGCCCTCAGCACAATGCTTTGTTTAATTAGTGAGTTTTACTCTGTTCGTCTCATTTATTTTTTTGTGTCTTTTCTTTGACATTCTTTTCTTTTATGAAGAAAACATATTTTAGTTTGCATAATTGTCTTGTGACATTAAATACATTTAAAACTTATTCTCACCATTGCTTTTCTTAGCATGACAGTAACAGATCATATGAAGTTCTATTTTATTATTAAAAGTGGCAAAAGCAGTCAACAAGGTGACTCTGAAATTTCAAGGTGAGATCAAACCTAATCTCAATGTTATTAATTAGGATCAAAATAATTAAGTAAGTACTTATTTAAGATGTTGGCAATCAATTTTTGTTCTAACAATATATTGATGTGCTTCAATTTCAAATATCAAGGAATTTTTTATCTTCTTACAAAAGATTGCTGAAAGATGTAGACCTCTGGTATGCTAGAAATGTTGCAGTCAAAGATTTATCTTTTGGCATGAAGCGTCGTCTCTGTGTAGCTCTGGCCTTTGTTGGTGGCTCAAAAACAATTATTTTGGATGAACCAACAAGCGGTGTAGATCCTTATGCTAGAAAACACATATGGAATTTAATCACAAAAAACAGATCAGGTAAATAATGCTTTTATATTTAATTGAATTGCATAATTTAGTGATGGCCAGCGGACGAGATCCATCCTGTAATGTGGTCCATCCAGACTGAAAAAATGTCGGCCTAAAGTATAAAGATCCACTCCTCCCCTCCCCTCCGAGTTGAAAAATGTCTCTTTACCTACATTGAGCCTTCATTTTTTTTTTTCGGATTGCTTGATACCATGACCTTTAACATTTGTGCCTTCATGAATTGGGACTCTGAATGTAGAATCTACCAAAAAAGTGAAAGGACCTTTGATTTTTTGTGGAATATGATGATAAGCCAACATATTTGATTTGTAAATAAAGTAAGGCTGTTTTAAAAAAGAAAAGCATATAAACAGCATCATAAATTAGACGGCATTTTTGGTATGAGGCACGAAAAATTGTTAAACTCCATCAAGAGTTTGGAAGATTAAGGAGAATTTTACCAAAAAGAGAAGAAAATGAGTCATTGGTAAAGCTAACTTGAGTGTTGCTTATACTATTAGTAGAGAAATGAAGCTGTTTTCTGACGCATGAAAAATGATAGTAAGTACTATATCCACAGGTTTCTATTGAAATAGTTTAGGGTCAGTTTCATTTTGTTTTTGTACCTTTTTACTGCGACACCAGTGTTGGGAATTGAAATGGCCCGCCGGTTGATTTATGTTGGGTATAACTGGCATAATAGATATTTATCAAAATTGCAAAGTCCTCAGTAGTACAGTTCATGGAGCAACAGGTATTATGGTCTGGTTATATATATATATAGTAGTCTTCATTTAGTACCAAGCTGTTAGGTAGCCAAGCAGTCAATACTTTCTGTGTTAACCACGTTTTCTTTTAAAGGTCGCACAATTTTGTTGACAACACATCATCTTGATGAAGCAGATTTTCTGAGTGATAGAATAGCTGTGTTACATCAAGGAAATCTTATCTGTTATGGTTCTCCCTCCTTTATCAAATGGTCTGTGGGGGGAAGTTATCGTTTAACTCTCATCAAACAAGAGCATAACAACCTGGTAAGTTTGTTTGGCTTTTTCATACTTTTGCAGTGCTGAAGTGAAAATGAATTAGTATAGACGTAGTATTTTTTTATTTGATGTCTTATTAGGTGTTACTGCTCTCTATTTAATTAATGCTTATGGAAACTAAACTAGTTTCTCACCACTGACTACGTGTTCCTGGGTTCTGTTGTAACTAATTCAAGGAGTAACAAATCTCTTTGTCATATTGAGAGGCTCTTTATTATGTCTTCACTATCAACTGCCCTTGCACATACTTACACATTTCCAATCATTTATTCATACATGACATATACAAGTAAAATTTGATTAGGCAAAAATACACACAGTCATCTGTGACATTAGGTTTTATAAAATTACCTTTAATAATGAGCAGTAAAAGTAAAATTATATCAAATGGATTATCATTATTAAAAGCATTTAAAATTTTATTTATTATGAAAATAATTTTAGAAAAGTAAAAATTAATTATAAAGGTAAACAAAATGTTGGAATGGTTTTGTTACTTTTCAACACATTTTTATAGCCTTTTTTTTTCTTAATAATCATTTTTTTTAATTTCACTATATATGTTATCTTAGAATATTTGTTGATTTAATGATTTTCTTGATCCATTTTATTTTTTTCTCTAAATATTAATACCAGACAGGCGTTAATGAAAAAAAAGATTCAAATGATAAAAGTAAGTTATTTACATTCAAGACTAGCATAGTATAGTTAAATAGTCTTTTTTTTTTCATTTTCAATAATTCCTGTATCTTAAAGTTTGTAGTAGCCATTCATACCACATATTATTTTTAAAGGAATTTACTTTTTTCAGACTCCAGAAATATGAATTCCACTATAACAAGTTTTGTTCAGTCTTTATGTCCCAAGGCGGCACTGGTGGAACATGTTGGCACAGATCTTACATTTCACCTTCCCAAAGACCCAAAGGAACTAACTGTACCTTTTGACCAATTCTTCAGGCAACTCGACCAATCATTGGACCATTTGAAAATCAGCACTTATGGGTTGTCTGATACTTCATTAGAAGAGGTACTCAAGCTTTCATATCATTTTAACCTAAATCTAAATTATGATTTTATAAACTTATGTTTCTCTTAAGTTAATCTGAGTCTGGTCTTGCTAGGTTGATGTTGGGTTGTGGCTACAACTATTGAAAATTCTTGCTGGGCTATTGATAATCATGGCTTTATTGAGGTGAACCATTTCATGACATCATTCTTTATTAAAGGAGCTCTTCTCTTCTCCATGGGACATGGGCTAACTTGAGTAAAATTCTAGTCTACTCTTAAACAGACTGAGGAGGTTTTAGAATAATGCAGGGCCCTGGATGAGTGTCAATGTGGGGCAGACAGGATTCTCAAGTATAGTTTAAATGTGCCATACCACAACGCCTCTGAGCTTGCCCCCCTCTAATGCTGTACTGGTATAACTTATTATAGTTACAAAATGTACTTGATGCTTTATGCTGGTACCGTTTAATTCACTTAATTGGTCACTTGGTTAAGTTAGAGTTGTTCTTATTCTCATCTAAATTTAATGGCCTTTAACCAAATAAAAATATATTTTATGAAATTATCTTCGAATTAAGAAGAAATTTCAACATAGCGTATTGCAGTCTGTAACAGATTGTTGCTGTACATTAGAATGTAAGGCATATTTGTATGATAGGCTAATGGTGACTACAGAATCTCCAAATGATGGGCTTCTCTCGTGTAAGGGAGCCTGGAGCGGTTGCCCCACTTGCCAACCCCCAAATGCCACCTCTGCAGGCTGAAACCTGAGTTTGTTCTTCTGAAGGAGGGGACATTGAAAGCAAAGCTTACGTTAGAAATTTAAACTTGTCTTCATCAGAGAAAATAATTAATTTCCTATTGTCTTTTATCTAATGTATTGAGTGAAATATTGCTATACAAAGCAACAATCAAAATAAATTGACCGAAATAGGATGAGATGATTGTTTTACACTATACCCAATAAGTATTTGCTTTTGATTACTTTAATTACTTTCAATGAATAACAAAAAAATTTTTTAAGTATATTTTCAAAGTAAATACAAGTGTGAAGCTAAGTGCTGAAACAATGAATGATACAAGCATATTATATATGTAAAGGCAGCACTATGGACCAAATTTTTTGATGAATGAAAATTGGGAATAAAATATAACAAAATAAGGGACAGTACTGACAAGGGCATGAATCATTGACCCTCTGCTTTGACATCTCAACCTAGCAGTGAATAAACCCTTAGACCACCTAGATTGTTCCCCCTCCCTAAAAGAAAATGTTTTGATCAGTAGGCCTTGAAAGCAAAAATATCCACTCTGCCTCCCAGAGGTCAATTGTCACAGTAGGGTGTTCATGTCTAGGATGTAAAAATCTTCAATTCTGAAGGACATTCCAAAACATTTTTTAAAATAAACAAGATGATTTTGTTAAAGCTGGCAGTGACTTTTTGCTCTAGCAGAAACTATACAAACAAATGTAGTAGAAAAGTTGTTCTTGATTAAACTTATATTGTAAATCTCAGAGCTCGCATGCATTTTCACAAATGTTAAATCATTTCTAACTAGCCCCATGCTTAATCTCTGTTTCCTTTTTGAAATCCCTATTTGAAATGTATATGTTTTAATTTTAATGAATGAATTTTGTTCATTCATGTCAGTTTTAACAAAAAGATTCTTCAATACTATTTTGTGTCTGTTTGGACTGTGCTTGAAACAATATTCAAGGCAACTTTGACAACCTTCATGCTTTCACTTGTTACTCATTGATTTCCTTTAACATAATAGTGAAAATGTCTAGAGAAAAGTAACTAGATTATAGCACTTTATGTATTCAAGTATGGTCTTTACTTGATGTTTCAGACTAAAGAAATCATTTTACATAGTTATACATGGTCAATTTTTGATGTTTTATTTCACATGTCTAGGTGTTTCTCAAGCTGACTAAATCTGTTGATGATACTGTTGAGGACAGTATAGATCCATCTAGACTATATGTAGACTCTGGTGCTAGTGCTGCCTCATCAAGTACTGAAGAACATGAACATTCAGAAACAGGTTCTGGTAGGTTGTATTTACACTGTGGCTAGATCTACTTATCTACTTACTTTTTTTAAAGAAAAAAAAATAATCTAGAGATTTCTGTGCAGTTCAGTACCGTACTAACATTTAAATTTGACACCAACTAAAAATATATAATTAAAATTGTTACTAAATATTTCTATATAGACCCCTTCTGGTTCAACTTTACATCAACTTTGTTTATTTCTTTGCCATATGAGAAAAAAAAGATTAATTATAAAACACAGGAGGTAAAATAATAGATTTTGTAATAATTGTAGTCCTTAATGAGTAGAGGTTTTAGTTGTTTTTTTAGATGGATACATTTTTTAACTTGACCTCATTATACTTTATTTCAGACAATTCCCTTACTTCATATTTTTCACATGTCAGGAGACAAGGAATGTCATTACTACTGGCTCAAGTCATTGCCCTGTTACTCAAGCGTTTCCATCATTACAGACGAAACTGGCGGATAATTCTGTCAGCAATTCTTCTACCACTTTTATTTTTCTTAGTGGCTATTGGCATGGCCTCTGTGAGATATGCTGATCAGAATCCACCTACATTAGTATTGGATCCTTCAACTTATGGACCAAAATCATATTCGTTCTTTAAGTAGGTTGTAGCTGTAAAGTCAAATGATGATTGAATGGCCTGTTTAGTAAAAAAAGACATTTTTTTTTAGTAAATAAAATGTAACTATTAATTTCATTCATTTTACTCTATATATAGTCATTGTTTGCCATCTGACATTGCAGAGACTCAGCTGGCAATAAAATGTCCAGAAAATATTTTGAGACCATGGTCAACAGTAATATAGGTTTTGGAACTGCTTGTATGAAAGGACAGCAGAGGTATACCTTAACTGCTCTTACTACAATATCATTTTCAGTTTACTTTCAATCAGTATTAAATCTTTTGTTTAATATATCGTCTTGATTATTTTGAGTTACTTATGTTTTGTTTGAATCAAATTACTGAGTTAATTAACGAAGGACAAAATTGTCAACTCCTATATTAAATCTTGTTTTTACCAGAAATCCAGTGTGTGTGGGCAACAGCTCGTGGTACAACCACTCCCGGCAGGTTTACATGCCCAAATGTGTTGATGCTAACCAGGTGCTCCTTGACTTGCCTTTTGCCTACTCCATCAACGAGAAACACATACAGGCTGATAATTACATTCAGAACATCAATTCCGTGAACATTAATTCCTTTGGCTTTGATTTTAAGCTTCCCCCATATTTAATGATGACCTTCAAGGAGTATATGGGTAAAAGGTGAGTTGAGCTCTCCTTCTTTAGAATAATAATACCTTACAAAAAATATTTTCATTCTTTAATAGAGATACATTTTTTTTCTATTATTAGGGCCATTCGGTTGGGGCAGGGACATTAAACATTCACTACAGTCTCCGCCATGATCTAAGGATATAAAATGTTTGCCAAGTTTGATAAAGATTGGTCAAACAGTTTTGATTTCTGTGCAAGACATCCATACATACATACTCCTTACATTGCCCTTTTTGTATTAGATATAGGACATGAAATAGAAACACATTTTTTTTCCTCAAATTTGCAGATTTGGTGGTTGGTCTTTGGAAGCGTCAAGGAACAATGGTTCTGTTGATCCCTATGCATGGTTTAGTAGCAAAGGATACCATGCCATGCCAAGTTACTTTAATGCTCTGACCAATATGGTTTTGAGATCAATGTTGCCTGATGGAGAAAATCTGGAAGAATATGGTGTGTATTTGTGTTTCAACTTTCTTCATCATTTAATGTGTTCAGATATACATGAAAGTACACACAGCATGTAATGTCAAGGAAAGTCAAAGTTTTATAATGAAAATTATTTTTTTATTGATGTTATAACTCATAGATAGTCAAATTTTATCTGTTGTTATGACCGTAGACTGCAATTTTACAATATTTTATGAAGGATAAGTCATTCATTCATTTTTCTTAAGGAATAATAACCATTCTTTTTTAGACAGCTTGTAGTATCATACAGAGTCTTTTAGCTAATATTAACTAATTTTTAAACAGGTATACCAATATTGACTAATATTTAAACTGGTAAACTAATATTGACTAATATTTAAACAGGTAAACTAATAGTAACTAATATTTGAACAGGTATAACAGCTTCTACCCATCCCCTAAGACTTAGTCGACCTGCCTTAACTGCAACTGATTTGTAAGTAAACACTGGTTCTCTATTTTTTTTAATGTATTTTTCAAAACATATTATTGGAAAAAATGTTTTAAGGCCTAGATACCTAGCTGTATCTGCATTGTGCACTCTGTAAAGTAGTACCATAGCCAGGGTTTTTTTTTTAGCTTGGTCTATGTGGGTTGTTCAGCCATAGCATCAAGATAGAACTTGTTTTTGGGTAGATATCTAAAGCTTAGAGTAGTGTTTGATCCACCCTTACATCTGTTTGCTCTTATTTGTGATGTTTTCACTTCTAAATGGTTTAAGAGGTGCTGACTTATTTTGGGAGGGTTCTACAGCCTTTTTGATTCCATCATAAATTTCCACCGATGTTGCCTGTTTGGGCTGGAAGCTGAATAGCCTCACTGAGCCCCAACTAGTATTCATTTGCACAGTTCCATGCTGTCCTCTGCATTGTGGCTCCAGCATCTTTCAGAAGAAGCAGAATGAGAATATTAGTCTGCATCTTGTATGTCATGAGTCCATTGTCACTTTGTTGATAGGTGTTAGTATATTTGATAAAAAGTTGTACCAATCATTTTTCTTCCAAAGATGTCTATGTAAGTCTTTTTTATGATGGACCAAAAGTGTTCCCATTTTTCTTTGCTGTGTTTTCATGTGCATTTTGTAGTCAGACTCAAAAGATTCTGCTAACTTCTTCTGGGGAACAAGATGGCATATATTACTTTTGTGGGATTGAGTTTCCCCTTTCTACTTGAATGGTGGATATTTATAGGCAAGATGTTCATCTTACAACATACCAAGGAGTGATCTGTCTGCACTGTGAACACCTGGTAAACTTTACTAATTTAAGGCACTTGTGTCTTACCATGATTAGATGTAGTTGGTGCCAATGTTTGGAGTGAGAATCCCATGTTATTCTGTGCTGTGGTTTAATCTTGAACTAGTGACACAGAGAATGTAGTGAGAAGACATTGAGTAATCATTGTCCATATTTTTTTTGTTTTCTGACATCAAATCATCCAAGTTACTCTCCTTGCGTGGATTATTTTATTCAACGCCGGAAGTGGTACTGAGCTTAAGCCCAGCATTACCTATAAAATGCTTCCAACGGCATGCGTCTCAAATAGCCTCTGCCAACCAGTCCAACTCCTGACTTTCACGTGTGGTTCAGATAATGAGCCTGGTGGCAGTTAGCTTCTGGCAGAAGGGGCTCGTTAGCCTTGGTTGGCTACCCATCTAGGAGAAGGTAAACTCTGAATCCAAACCTTCGTTGCCTTGCGGCTATACTCAAACGTGGGAAAGGCTTCGTGAGACAACCCTGAGGAAAAATCAGGAGCTGGTGACCCTTAGGCAGATTGTGGCA
This sequence comes from Biomphalaria straminea, assembly GCA_021533235.1. Classification (NCBI taxonomy): domain Eukaryota; kingdom Metazoa; phylum Mollusca; class Gastropoda; family Planorbidae; genus Biomphalaria; species Biomphalaria straminea. The sequence continues at coordinate 6,458,625 of JADKLZ010003886.1, read as the reverse complement.
CACTGTGCTACAGCCTAGCAGAGCCTGCGGCGTTACTGATCCCAAACTGTATCGAATATTCTGTTCCTTTGGCCACATCACTGTGTGGAGAGGGGGGAACTGATGTGTGGGCGACATCGTTCTGACCATAAACAATGCCCAAGTTTTTATCTCACTCCCAGCCACTCGAGGAAGTCTGCGAGATGAACCATAGTCATTCTACGACTGAAGGAGGCCAATGATGATTACAATGAATGATTTGAGCATTAATTGAGAATAGACAAATGGTTAGCATAGAACATGCCTTTGACTTTTGGTGTAGAACTCAACAAAAAAGCATAAGTACTTATCAAGCCAGGTGCCCAATTGATGTGTTAAGCTGAAGTGACAGGAACTTTCTGAGCTATTACATATAGCTCTACTGTGTTCAACAGTGTCCTGAACTGCAAACATTGTGCTTCATTACATTTACTCAGAAACCTTCTCCCACTCTTTCCACCTTCTGGTCCAAAAAAGAGATTGGACTACAGCTCACTAAGCATTTCAAGCAATCACAATAGATGTGATATAGTAAAGCAATAAAAGAAAGAAAGAAAAGGTATGAATTAGTTAAAGTGGATTGGGAGACTTGAGCACACCCACAGATCCTAAAGGAAAATCCTGCTGGACACTAAGATGTAAACTCCTGGTTACCACAACCAAGCTTTTTACTACTCTGCCATCCTGTTCAACTAGAGATGATAAACTTTTCTATTTCATCCAGTTGGAAATGAAGTTCAATGCTAGAGAGTTTTAACTGTACAGAGAAATACAAAATCAAAATGTGAAAGAAATTTGTGTAGTTCATCCTCTGCAAGCTGTTTATAACCACAGTGAATAGATGACACCAAAATGTTCATTCTCTAGAATCCTGACAGCGTTTTGTTAACTGTCTCAAACTTGGCTACACTTAGATCTAGGTTTTAGTATTATAGAAATCATTTTTAATTACTTTATCATTTGCTTTTATAACAGACAAGGAGATGCTGTTGATGGTGGTCTGTCTATTGTTGTTGTCCTAGCGTTCAGCTTCATCCCTTGTAGTTTTATCCTCTACATCATCAATGAGAAGGTCATGAAAGAAAGACAACTCCAGAACATTAGTGGCATTGGAGTTATCACCTATTGGGCTGTAGCCTTATTTTGGGATATGGTAATTTTTACACTTTCTTACTCTTCAAATTGAGACTGATAAATCATTAAGTTATAATAATAGTCAAGAAATATCAGGTTGTACATTTGGGCTAAAAATTATGAGCCTATTTGTTGTATTATCCTTTTTTTTAAATTCAAATAATTATAGAGTCTGAAAAAAAAGCAGGAACCATTTTGAATTTGTACATTTTTATTAAAAAAGGTATCTCCTACTTCTATAAAAAAAAAATTTATTTGAAATAAAAGCTTGAATACCAGTACTGCACTGCATGAAAAAGTCTGTTTTTCATCCATCTGATAAATTCTAATAGGTGACATACATAGAAGAAGTAAAGGCTAGTTGTGACCCCCTTCCCTCATTAACCATCAACCACAAATGAATGAGCTTAACATTATCTGCCCCATAGAGCCCTTCCATTACTACCATCTAACCCAGGGGTCTCAAACTCATATCAGCATGTGGGCCGCAGTCGAAAGTAAGAACTAGTCAGCGGGCCGCACTACGAAAAGAGAATTTATTTTATAAAATTTTGCGAACACTACTTTCACTGCAGTTAAATGCTAAAATAAAGTTTTGTAATTAGTCATTACATTTAGGTTAGTTTACTACATGCACATGCAGTTTATTTTACAAAAAAAAAAAGTTGACGTTGTCTCTGTCACTAATGAAAAAGCAGAAACTCTAGTTCCCCTAAAAAAAAAAATATATATATAATTACTAGGCTTACTGCAGATGGCTCGTCACTCATGTTTCTGTCCACTCATCTGATAACGTTTGGCAGAGACCAGACCTTCGACGTTAGGCCTAAAGTCGCGTGTAGTGGCAAACCGCAAGGTTGCTCTCAGATGCTCATCAGTCAGTCTTGATCTTAATGCTGTTTTGTTGATCTCTTCATTCCGGAGAAAAACTGTTCGCAAAAGTACGTACTCCCAACATCGCTAGAATTCTAGCAGCTGCGCAGAATAAGTTTGGAAACTTCTATCTGGGAAGAAAATGGTAGAAATCTGGTACCCCCACAAGATCAGAGTATTTTTGCTTCAGAACAGTGTCACATTGCATGTCCATTAGTTCCATCTGGACTTCCTCTAGTAACGTTTTTTACGTCAACTGCAAACGGAGTGGCAACAAGGAAAAACTGTGGTTCGAATTGCTGAAAGCGGTATTCAAAATCTTCCAGTAGTCTGGAGTCTACTGTTATGACATGATTAGAGCGTAGGTTTATTTCGGGGATAATTAAGGGATAAGTTTTCATTAGTGACGAAAGTGACGAATAGTGAGATTAAAAATAAGAACGATTTAGTCAACAAAGAGACAAGACGTTGTTTATTGGAATAAGGCTACAGAAAGACATCGACGGTTCCCTCTTGAGTATTAAAGTTGATTTATCGTTGAAGCATTGTCGACTTACTATATTACTTGTTCGGCCTTCGTTGGTGGTTTGAGTTGTGACAGTTTACCTCCTGTCTACTGCATTTGTTGGATTGAACACCGCGAATAGGCATGCAACACTACGTAGTCTTTCGGACTATGAGGTTCAACCGTTATGCTCTATAGAAAAGAGAAATGGACCAGGTTTTCATCTTCCAGCTGAGTGGCCCACAAAGTCAGCTTGATTTGAATGATTTGATACGGTCAAACATCACGGTAATCAGCTGCTTTGTGACCTATAGTTGTGAATTGATAGCATTGAGATGTTTCGTGATGTGACTCGGTGATCCTGCTTGCAACTGTGTTCGCAAACAAAATTATGCCTTCCAAGAGCGTCTTTTTCTCGGGGCAGATAATTTCACACGTCTGTAGCATACACTCTTTTACAAACTAGCCTTCAGTGAATGGTCGTGATGCCTATCATCTCGCTAACAACAAAGCTTGCCTTCACAGAATCTTCGCTTGCAGTGTTGATGCTTGCAAAAAAGTGTTTTTGTTTGCTGAAAGATGCTTTTAAGTAATGGACTTTTTCCTCGCGCAGTTTGCCGGACAATCCAGCATACTGTTCTCGATGCGATGTTTCATAATGTCTACGTAGGCCTACGTTGTATTGTGCAGCTGTAAATCATTACACGGCTTATATGTGGTCATTATAAATGTTATCTTTTTTTTTTAATTCGTGGACGTGGTCGCGGGCCGCACAGAATAGTTTCGCGGGCTGCATGTGGCCCGCGGGCCGCGTGTTTGAGACCCCTGATCTAACCTAATGGGCTTATACTACTTTTGGTGCTTCTAACTGACCTACATTGTTTCTTTCCCCTAGCTGATCTACTGTTTTACCCTTAGCCTAGCAGTTGCACTTGTGTTGATCTTAAAGGCAGACTCATTTTATATCGAGGATAATTTGTCAGGTTTTGTTCTTATTGTGCTGCTGTATGGGTAAGCTCATTTTTTATTCCTTTTGTGTTGTTGGATTAGAATGTTAAATATGTATCAGACTTTCTCATTTTTATTGTTAATAATAATAGTAATAACAATTTACTTGGTCTCACGTGCCATTTGGGGTGTAAGGCAGCAAGCTGTCTCCATAAAGATCTATCACAACCTCTTCCAACCTCATGTCCACTGCTCTAATAATAATAAATCTTTATTATTCTTAAAGAATTTTGTCTTACAATTGTGCATTGCATATAAAAAAAAAATGTTATGACAAAATATATGTGATGTTTATGTCAAAAAGTTTGATTGCATTCAGTGATTTAAACAAAAGAGTTCTTATTCTTGTTTTTTTGTGAGTGTTGTCTTGTTTCTTCTATGTGATTGTAAATGTTAAAAGTCTTTTTTTCTTTAACAAATGTGTTTTTTTTTAAATTCTCAAGTGGGGTTGTTTGTTCCCAATGGTTTTACTAATAAGAATAATGTTAATGTAGACTCACATGAAAAAAAAAACACTATTTCATCACAATTTGTCCACACAGTTTAAGCCCAACACCCTTGTAAGTAGTATTGTACACTTCTATATTTACATCATTGTAAATTCATCAAAGGTTAATTTCCCTTATGTTACCAGAGAGCCAGTAGAGTTAGGAACAATGATCTTTCAGATACCCAGTAAATTTAAGTTCTATACTATGTGTCAAACACATTTTTTTCCAACTCTAGTAGCACGAAGACTAAGCAACAGTTTTTATGTCTCAATATAATAGTAATTATGACTTTTTTTTTTCCAGTTGGGCCAATATCCCTTGCCTGTATTGCCTGAGTCGTTTTTTTACCAAAGGAAGTACTGCGTATCTTGTGACATTGTGTATCAATGTATTTCTTGTAACAGTAACAATAATATCTCTCTTTATAATGTTACTGTACAGAGATATTTCTGTAAGTTTGTCATTTATTTATTTAAATTATGTTTATTCTATCATGTACCAACAAAAATGATGAAAGACATTATTTTGAAATTCTTATATTTACTTTACTGAAAGTTGTAGACTTAAATGACTTTATATGGAACCATATTAGACTATCGTAACAAACATATATATTTTGTATGATTATAGGGGAACATACAATCCTAGTATCAACTTTCAATGTATGATCAGTATTTACTATTTCTGACCATCTTTTGTAGACTGCAAGAGTTCTCTATGATTGGTGCAAGTATATCTTCCTCATTTTCCCACAATATGCACTAGGTCAAGGTCTTATTGACATGACAGCAAATACATATGCCTACAAACTCATTCTCAGGTATAAACTTTATCTACTTTTTTATTTATTTACTCTTTTACAATGCAAGTAGGAACTGTTAATATAAAAATTAGTAATGGTAGGGCCTATATAACATATTTTACAGTAATTTATGACATTTTATAAGAATTCTTTTTCTTCCAAAGGTATAATGATGTCAAATATGAATCTCCATTCTCAGTCAACATTTTGGGATGGAAGTTACTTGCTCTGGCTATTGAAGGATTCATTTTCTTCATTTTAAATATTTGTTTAGATGCTTTAAAAAGCCCAAAACTAAGGTTGGTTTTTATGTCTAACTTTTAGAAAGCTTTCTTATATTCTAGTTCTTGGCAATGCAATGCTCTGTAGACTAGTTGTTTCTATTTATACAATGTATTAAATATGAGAATTTTTAATTAAAAAAATTATTTTGAAATATTTATTTTATCATTTTATAACTATATGTAATATTTGTTTAAAAGCCTCTATAAAATATAGGGCATTTTCTTAAAGTAATATCATTAGTTCTTGGCAATGCAATGCTCTGTAGACTAGTTGTTTCTATTTATACAATGTATTAAATATGAGAATTTTTAATTAAAAAAAAATTATTTTGAAATATTTATTTTATCATTTTATAACTATATGTAATATTTGTTTAAAAGCCTCTATAAAATATAGGGCATTTTCTTAAAGTAATATCATTAGTCCAATAAAATACAAATTTGTATAAAAATATAATACATGACCCATAAGTCTGTTTTATGTTATTTCTTTTGTCCCTCACCTTTAGTATACCATCAAGAGATAATTCAAGCCAAGAAGATGAAGATGTTAAGAGAGAGAAGGATAGAATTCTCAGTGGTTCTGCCAATGATTTATTGATAGTTAGTGACCTCTCCAAAGTAAGTGTAGAGTGAAGTATTATTGTTTCTTTTATTTTAAGTGTTATTTAGAATTCTTGAAGCCTTGGGCAGGGACAAAATAGTAAAGATCATTATTTATTTTGTCTTCTATATGCTTTTTTTATCTGAGTCGTAATTTCAATGCAAGTTTTTTTATTGACTGTGGAATGGAAGCATTGGGATCTGAAAAGCAATATGCTTCTAAAGGGACTATTTTTTATAGTGAAGTTTGCTTTGTGTAGTGGGAAGGATAAAATGTACCTGACTGCCAAACTTAACTACGTACCATGCTATAAAGAACCAGTTGGCCTCTGCCCTGAAAGACTGCCAATTCAACTTATTATTAAAAGAAGGAATGTGGCTACTGTCCCTTTCTGTCGACATCCTTAGCTGAAGCTTAAGTAGGCCTCTAATCCTTGATGTCACACTGTGTAGTCATTTTATACAAGCTCATTGTGTTCTTGGGTGGCTGCAGGTTTTGTATCTGTAATAAAAGGTTGAAATCTGCCTTCACCTTGTCTTTATCATGTATTCAATTCTGTGCCAACCCCACCACACTTGTAAAAGCTGGTTATATTACATATCAAGTCTTATAACTGACATGAAAAAGTAAAATTGGTTGGTCATTGTGTTTTTTATATGACACCCTCATTAATCTTTGGTATTACAATTACTTTAAGTTAACATTATTTTCTCTTTGCACCAGTAGGTCTTTCAGTGAAACTTTCCTTTTATATAACTACTTTTCTTTTATCATACCAGTTAAGTGCATGCATCCAGTTTGTTTGGTCATTGTCTTTTTCAATTAGGTCTATAGAAGAAATGGGAAAGAATTTATGGCTGTCAATCACATTAGTTTTGGAGTACCAGAGGGAAAGGTAACATACGTTAATATTGAGATTATTTAAAATGTAGCTTAGTTAGCCCACTATATGTAGGATCTATAGCTGTGTGTAAATTTTTTGCAATCTATCATTGTAAATATGGGCCAAAGGATTTAATATGGAAATTATTTTTTGGTTTGGATATAATGAAATGGAATATTATACAGTGGAACCTCGAGATACAAGTTTAATTCGTTCCAGACCCGAGCTTGTAACTCGAATTACTCGTATCTCAAAACAAGTTTTTCCCATATAAAATAAAGTAAACCCAATTAATTGGTTCTAACCCTATATATATAGTCCTAAAATTACTTAAATGCTGAGAAAGACATGTTATAAATGAATTAATCTAAATAAAACACGTAGGGGAAGGCGGGGCGAAATGTCACAGGGGCAAGTTGTCGCAAACACTATATCGCTATAATGTGATGCGCTATCAAAAAATGCGAAACAACATTTGAGATGTTTACGGAAACATATACAAATAGTTATGAAATGAAGTCGATACCTTTTTGCATTTTATAATTATCATGATTTATTGTTTTTGACTGTTCGGAAAGTGAAATTTTGTTGTTGCGTAATTTTGTTGTAAAACACTTATAATGTTGAAATGATTTTCCAACATTACACTGTTCCATGTCTCTATGTATTAGTTACACATTGAAATGGATTTTTTTCTTAAAGCTCTACCCTATAAAATGTTACTGGAACAAATGTTCTGAAAATTGTTGTGGGGCAAGTTGTCACACAGGTTGGGGTAAGATGACACAAAGATTAAGCATTTTGAAAACAAATTTTAATATTATTTTTTGTTTATTAATAATTATTTGTTTTATTGCTTACTTTTTAGGATGATACCTAAATAGTATTATAGTATTAAGCAACTTTCTCCTTAAATAATGCTGTTTACAAAGGTTATGCCAGCATCAACATACAGAAAAGATGTCCTCCGAGTGTAACATTTAGTTTAGGAAAGAAGTTATCTAGTCCTACTATTTAGATAGGTTGGAGGTGGGTGCATTGCTGGGATAAGTGAACAGATATTTTACAAATATTATATAGAAAAACAACATTATTTTGAAGAAAAACCTACAGCTTTCCTTGTTAGATCCAAAACATTTCAGAACCCCCACATACATATCATTCTTTTACGACAGCCAGTCAAGAAAACTAATACAAGAACAAAGACTTGACTAAATATGCTATTTCTTTTAGACATGGCAAGAAATGTTGATTTTTTTAATGTGTGACATCTTACCCCATGTCCTGTGTCAACTTACCCCGGTGTGGGGCAAATTATCACAACCTCAACCCAGCCATGTTTCTGTTGTATAACTTTGACAAATAAAGAGATAAAGTTGATTTCATTTGCTCTAGTTGTAGTCTGAATGTTTAAGTTACAGCATGCAAAGTTTGGTGAGAATCAATGAATTCTAAATATGTTTAAGACATCAAAATCTGAAAATTGTGACAACTAGCTCCACCTATACATAAACAATAAAGAAATAATGAGATGAGAAATGCAGAAAAGATATCAATCAAATGTATATAAAGCAATCGTAAACGTACAGAATATTATTGGGGGGGCTGACGACTGCGGCTAACCGAGTGCGTGTGAGGAGGATGGATCGAGGGGTAGGAAGGACGAGTTGACTGCACAGAACTAAGGCTACGTAAACAATACTATTATTAGCATAAAGAAAACTCATAATTCACCCATGATCGGACCCATGATGCACAACTCTGCCTGCTCCCATCACCCGTTGTCCTGCGAGAGGTTTGGGCTAGGAAGTAAACTATCTTCAACTCTGAAGGAATATCTGAAACATGTAAAACAAACAACAAAACATTTTACAAAACATATCATAAAAAGGTTTCTAAAGTCATGTTAAAATGTGTTAATTAACAGTGTTTTGGGCTGCTTGGTGTTAATGGAGCTGGGAAAACTACTACATTCAGAATGCTTACTGGAGACTTGAGAGCAGAAAGTGGAACAGTTACAATTAAAGGAAGAAGGTGAAGCATGATATTCAAGTTACAATTTTTATTTCATATTTCAATTTTCAATAATGATTATGTAATTTAACAATGTTTTTAATAGATAAAGCCAAAAACACTTGACTACTAAGATTAATGTTATCCCAATGTTAATTCATGTTATAAGCAAGATTTGGATATTTACTCAGGATTAAAGAATGTCGAATTTAGGAACACTAGAAGCGATTGGTAATAATTTATTTTCCTATATATATTTTCTCATGTTTTGTGTTTATTTAAATTGTTTTTAACTTTTTAGCCTGACCCAAAGAGAGGGAAATTTTGGACAAAATGTTGGTTATTGCCCACAAGAAGGAGGACTTGATGAATATCTGACAGCAGAAGAAATGCTTTACTTTCATGCTCGTCTTCGTGGTTTTAATATGGATCAAACTAAAATAGTGAGTGATGGATGGTCAGATATTTAAGAAACAAAACTGCTTCTTATATGTTTTGACCTACTTTGTAAATCAACTTTCAATCAAGTCATTTATTGAATCCATTTTCAAACGAATGTCCTATTATTTCAGCTTGTGCCAGATCTACTAGAGCAACTTGCCTTGACTCAATACAAAAACAATGCTGTCCATACTTATAGTGGTGGCACAAAGCGAAAGCTGTCACTAGCTATTGCTCTACTGGGGAATCCATCTATTTTATTTTTGGTCTGTATTTAGTTTACAAAGCTGATTGTCAGATTTAACTCTTTCTCTCCTAAATGACGATATCATCGTTGATTTCGCCACATTAAATTAAATTTTGGTTTATAAACATTAATTGTTTATAAATATATTGTGACGCCTACGCACTACGCAAGACAGCAGGGTTTCTGTCCAGGGCTTTTTCCAGGGATTTAAGCCTCTCAAGCCCTCACCCAAATGGAGTTTGAATGAATGAATAAATATAAAAAGAGCTTTTAATGCTATACCAATATAATTTTTTTTTTATTACAAAATAATAAAAGTTGAATCAAAACATTGAACTACAAATGAGCAAAATAAATAGTTCTGTCGGATCATGGAAAATAATTTTGTAGAGAAAGAGTTAAAGCTTAGTTGTTAATGTTATGCAGTGTTTAAATAAACTGTTGAGTAGTTATGCAGCTTTTTTGTTTTTATGTATGCACAGGATGAACCAACAACTGGTATGGATGCTGCTACTAGAAGGCTAGCTTGGAAATGTCTTGCTAGAGCTAAAAGAAATGGTCAATCAGTCATATTGACATCGCACAGGTAGAACTTATTTTTTAAACCTTTCTCTAAAGGACATTCTTGTTTTAGTAAATATTCATTGTTAGAAAACAAAAAAGGATTGAATAGATTTACTGAGAAACAAGCCAGGAATTTAAAAAAAAAATACAAAAACTCTATAACACTCTTTGGAAATTAAAAATGTAAAAAAAAAGCAACTTTAAACCTAACTATGAAATGTTTAATGTGTATATTTTATTCTGTACTTTAGAATAGTTTTGTGAAATGCACTAGTGTAAATCAAATATAATTTTATTCCTGATTTTAATAATGTTATGATATACTGTTCTACTAACTCTCCAATCTTCAGACCTTTACAACCTTTAGGTGTGGCGCCACCTTTACAGTCCATTCCAATCACAAGTCCAAGAAGATGAAATAATAAACTGATGAAAAAATCAATAATTCACTTTATCAACAGTAATAAAATCTTATTAGGTCACAATCACACAAGAACCATATCAGAATCTATTACCCCAAATCAAAAGCATGCTTAAAATTGAAACCTTAAAGGTGTCACTTAAATAAAATAACAGATCTTCTACACAGTTCATTCACAAGTTCGTAATATACGCAAATATGTAACACTTGTAACAGTCTCATGGGGTAAGTTAGGTAATGCAAGAGTCATAGAAATAATAAACAGTTAGGGTTACAACAATAATTATTTTTTGTTATTTTAATCTAACACTTAGGAATATGCACAATAATAATCAGCATTGTCTTGATTCTTCTGAAGATTAAAACATGTGTTCTGTATTTCAAATGACCATGCAAACCCAGTTGCAACCTGCATATTTTGTCACTTTTAATAGACAAAGCCTCAAGAGATCTCATTAATTTGTTTTTTCATCAACTGTGCCTGTCTTTGGCAAGAGTCATTCTTTGAGTCTCATATGTGTTCCACTAAAACAATGAAAAACATACTACTAGCTATTTTCTATTTTTTGACAACATTACTTTCCTCAGTATGGATGAATGTGATGCCTTGTGTTCTGTTATAGCCATCATGGTGAATGGACAGATGAAATGTATAGGCAGTCCTCAGCACTTGAAATACAAGTAAGCCACTTTAAATACCTTAATTTGATTCCTTTTTTTTAAAGTAATTTGAGTGTACCTCTAAAGTGTTAAACAATTTTTATCTACAGATTTGGGGATGGCTACACAGTAATAATGCATTCTGGAAAAAGTAACTTGAAAGACATTGTCAGTGATTTTCTTACTAGATTTCCAGGGACAATTATCAAGGTATTGTGCTTTTCTCTTGGAAATGTGTGTACCTATTTGCATTTATATTGTTAATATTATCATATAGTCATAATGTAGTAAAACCAAACTTTTATTTCTTTGAACCTTTAAGGTTATCCTATCTGAAACACAAATTAAAAGCTTATAATTAAAATGGAAGTTTGATAAATTTAACTTGTTTGCAAATTTTATTCTATTGTAGGCCAACCATCACAGTAGTGTGGAGCTCCATGTACCTAAGCACTCATGTTTCATTGCGGACATGTTGGGAGCTTTACAGACAGCACAAAAGGATGAAATAATTGGATACTACTCACTGACCCAAACAACCCTTGATTCAGTAAGTAGTTCCAGCTAGTCGAAATGTTGTCTGCACCACATTAGAACAATATCAAATTGTCATTGCGTTATCTAGACTTTGTAGAAAATATAGGAAACACAAAAATTGCTCTGGCTCCAAAACAAGAAAACAAAGAGATTTAGTGTTGTATAAATTCATATGAGGCCCTCAAAAGAGTTCACCGATTGGTTATGTGTTTAGTAAGCAATGCAGATAAAGAGACCGGTTTCAATATTTTCCACATGTATATTAGAAGCTATGAATTACAAACTATCAACAACCAAATTTCATCCTCCCATCATACAAAATAGAAAAGTGCAGGGGGAAATCAATGCTGACATGACTGCATGACTGTATTGTTTGATTGTTGTACCCACTGACTGTTATTATTATTGATATTAAAAGTGTTGAATAAACTGATTGATATGTAGAAATGATTCAGTGTGAGGCTGGTCTACCCAATGTGATTAATTAACCATCTGATTCATGGTTGACTGGTTAATTACAAATAATTAATGTGAATAATTAATCTCTTGTTTATTGCCTTAGGAAAAAATGTTGTTTGGGGACCTTGATGCTAAATTATTAGAGTGTACATGTAATTAAAAACAATGTACACTGATTATTACATCTTGTTATTATAATGTATTTACAAAATAAATTCTTCTTTCTTTTTGATAACCAAAATTATGTTTGGTAGATTATTAGTAGCGTGTACATTAGAAAACACATTAATTAGTTTTATATTTTTTTTACTTCATTTTGTGTAAATAGCAAAATTCTATGAATAAATGTTATACAAAATGATGTTTTTCCTTACATGAAAGAGCCATTGCTATTTTTACTTTTAGTGGTAAATAGTTTAAAAATGGTGTATTTTTATGAAAACAAAAACAGCTTACATATTTAATTTAAAAAAAAAATGGTTTGCTTTTATTTTAGAAAATATAATACAACCATGGCACCTAAACTTTTCTAGCTGCAAAATATCATGAGGGATTTTCAACATCTTTTCTGGTTTTTGAGATCTAAATGTGACAGATGGACAGACAGACCAACCATAATAAACTAATAGTGGCTTTCCCCTTTCTGGGCCTGCTTGATTATACCTAGAAATAATAGTCTTGAAATTACTTTATTCTCTCCCCTGTGGAGTAATACTTTTGGAGAAACTCTAATGGGACTTTTAAATGACTCATGAAATAATGAAGGGAAAGATAATAGGAATAAATACTTATTGAAACTTGTCAATATAGTTAGCAGATAACCAGAAGCTCTACTTCTATCACTAGATAAGGAAGTTGATCCCAGTTCATGTTAAAAAATCATACTTATAATATTTTCATACTATTATTTTTACACAACCGAAAAATATTAGATACTATATTGTTTTCACTTGAAAACTTTCAGTTATCATATTTTTGTACTCATCTTTACAACTTGTACCTTCATGGATTCTAAAATCTAACCCCAGCAGGGCTTACTAAAAAATCTGGGTGGACACGAATCTTGAAAACATATCTAAGATTTTCCTAGAAATTTGACAGTTGATGTATATCATTGGGGAAAGAATAACTAGCTCATTGACCACACTGGGAAAACTCTGGTTTAACCATTTTAATTCATTGGCTAAGAGAAAATAATTGCTCTTTATAATTTGTTTAAATTATCTTTAAAAAAAAGTATTTTAAATGTTTTTCTTGTTTCATGTTTTAGAAATATTTTCTTACCTAAGTTTTTGCTATTGTCTTTTTTCTATTCTTTACACACCTCACCAATGTGAGTTTTTTAAAAAGTACCTTTTAGACAAATCCACCATAAACACTGTTTACTGAATAAAGGTTATACTACAAAATACATTACCCCAACCTTCTGCAGAGTGAGAACTACTGGAGGACAGGATTTAAAACCTGACACATTAAGTGGACAATTTCATTAGCTATTATGAAACAGATCCAGTGGTCAATGAAGACTATGGCTTCACCATCACTCTGTATACCATCAATTAAGAAACTAAAATCTAAAAAAAAAAGCATTGAGGAAATATATTATCTATAAGCTACTCTAAAGAACTTGTTACTAATGTAATGTTAAAACAATGTTTCAGGTCTTCATTAGCTTTGCCCAGAATCAGTCAGAGACATTCCAGGAACAAGTGATGACAAGAACTAGTTCTATAGAAGATGCAAGCGATTCTTTAGTGGAAACTTTGTCTACTTCATCTGGTTACAGCAAGTCATCTCCATTGAAGAATATGACTGAAGGAAGTCCAGTAGTAGAGAACCCTTATATCAAAGACAGTTTGCTGTTTGCTCCTGCTATTTCTTACAATCAAAGAAATTATATTGTAAACATACAGCTACATGCAAAACCAGATGTTAAGGCTTAACATTTATTGGTGATAATGATGCATTGAATTAGAATAAGTTTGTGTGCAATAAAAAAAAAAAGAACTATTTCACAACAATAAATTTTATGTTCAGTGGTTTTCTTATTATTATATATTATTGTTACCTTATGAAAATATTAACATGATAAGTTTTTTTTTAATTAAATTGAAGCAATAAAGTAATGAGCATAATTAAAATAGAAAAAAGTTCATAAACAATTACCTGTGCCATGGAAGTGTAAATATTATTGTATAGAATTTTTGTTATTTTATTCTTCTCTGTTACATCAAGAAGTTCTGTTTCTGTGATAAATATCATGGAGTTTTCTCTCTTAAGAAGTTACACTGCTATTATACAATACAAACTGAATTTGTAAATAGCAATCTTATATTAAGGCCTGTGTTTTCTCTGATTTATGGGTCCTGATATTATTAATAAGATCAGTTATGTTCTAAACTGCTGACTGCAAACTTTTCAATTATTTTATTAAATGCATTTAATTTGAACATTGAAAATGCAAGAAATGTTTATTCTAAAATTTTCAAGGAACAAAATTCTTGTGTGCTTCCTGTTCAATTATGTACCCATGAAACACTTTTCATTGTGTTGTCATTTCCTGAATCAACTATCCCCCCCTCCCCAACCATCCTTAGTACAGCTGCTTTTTTATAAGCAGCATTTCAAAAGTTTCTTCAAATTCAGCTATCAGGCATGACAGAATGGACTCTGAAGCATATAAAAGCTTTATGGACCTTTACTTTTGTTGAAATGCTGTTTTTCCTGTACAGATTTGCTCATCAGGTCTGTTGAAGTTTGTCTGGGTAGCCTAGCAGTTTACTACTTCATCTAGTTACCTTGGAGATGATGCTTCTAGACCACAAATCTAACATTTTCTTCTAGTCTCTGACCATCTAATTCTTCTTGTGTATGAATGAAATATTGTATTGAGCATGTGCACAAAAATATCAGGGTACAATAATGTCCAAAGGCTAAATAGTGTGGATGGAATTTTTTTTTTATTGCAGAGAATGAAAAATGTTGAAATTGTCTATTTGTATTAATATTGTAACCTTTTCATTTATGATGTTTGATGTAACTATAAGCTTTAGAATTAATACTTTCAACTAAACATAAGACTCTTTATTTATAAGTAAATTCAGCCCATATCTCCATATTTATGCTCACTGTTGACTTGTTGACAAAACCATTGTTTTTTTAATGATGTTTACTGTTGCTTATATCCAAATATTGTGCATAAAATGTATGTTTATTTATATTTAATGTTACCTACTTCAATTATGAGTTTACATAATAGTTTTGAGATGAAATTTCATTACAAATAATAAGGTAATTCTATTTTAACAATATATAGAATAAAAACAAACTGAAAATTGACTGTAATTTTTTTTTATTCTTTTGTATTGAAAAACAAAAACTTGTAAATTACATAAAGGATTTGATGTGTCATTAATCTGTATACATTAAAGACCTTGTATGAACAAATACACTTCATTGATGATACACAGTCATATGCTAGACACAAATAAAATTAAAGTATTTTTATTGACTTATTTTAGACTTATTTTACTGGTCTGAAAAAAATTGTTTTAAAACAATTAAAGAATAACTATTACTTACACAATTCCATTTAACAGAAAAAACAGTGCATAATTCCATTTAACTGAAAAAACAGTGATCTTGGTGATGAGCATAAACAAGACTTCCGCAGCACCATTGCATATAATATGCAAATAAATGCCAAAAAAAAAAACTATGCCCAATAGCCAACAGGGCTTTGAAAGAAGCATCAGCATTGAAATAAAAAGATGACTAGTGTCAGTAGTTTCAAATACTTCAGAGCTATTGTCTCAGCTGAGGGAACGAAACCTGAACTATGCTTTTAAAACTTAATATGGAAAGACAAAGGCATAGCCCTTGGCACCAAAATCAGACTGATCAAGGCCACATTCTTATATGCTTGTGAATCTTGGACACTAGCAATGAAATTGAGATGCTATAGAAGGATCATAGGTATCACAAACCAAGAGATTAGACGACCTGCTAACTAGCGTTAAAAAAATGCAAGCTAAAAATCTATGGCCATATTACAAGGTTTTCTGGGCTTGCAAAGACCTTCCTTCAGGGAACAGTAACAGGAAAATGAAGAAGAGGCAGATAGAGAAAGTGATGGGAAGACAACATAAAAAAATGGATGGGCCTGCCATTGAAATAGGTTCTAACTAACACAAAAGACAGGAATGGAAAAAGTGGGTTAATAAATCTTGCATGGTGCCTCAACAGTCAACAACAGACTAAGGAGTAGATAAAAGTAAAGTAAGTAAAAATAGTAATGTACTCTGTTTACTTGAAGTAATCTCCTTTCTGATTAGCATCCTATAAAAAAAAATCCTGGTAAGCAATTATAAAAACTGTACACCTTAAGGTTCTTAAAGTAAGGGAAATTGAGCTATCTTTTCCTCTCGTAATTCCAACATAAAAAACCCAAAAGTTAACATTACACAGAATATAAAGGTTTTAATTTTTTAAATTTTGATACTAGTGCCATAGTTGATGTGAATATTGAGCAAGACGTACCGACTACCTTTACAGATTTAATGCTTAGTTAATTTCATTATTGAATAGAATCAAATATTTATCCAGTTACTTTGCATTTTACAACTAAACTAATAAGCAGCTACCTGGCCATCTGCCCTAGGATCAGAGCCTGCCCAATACATGGGCTCAGAAGAATGTATAGTTTTGCTATCCCACCAATGAGAACCTCTACTGATAATTTGCCCTCTGCCAAAATAACATCTTTTCACACCTGATAGTAAGCTAGGATTGTGCTGCAATTTCTCTAAATCGAGCATAACATCTAATGGAATTCCTTCTTCAATATCTACAGCTTGAAAAAGACATTTTGGGTTGTATACAGATCTGAAATTTAAAAAAATGATTTTATGAAAACATAAAATGGCCTCTTTTTTTCCCAAATAATATTTTTCTTAATTTGATTAATATTCTAAGGAATCATTTTTTTCATTTTTGTTTGTACTGTACTGAAGTGGTATCTGGGTTATCATCAGAAATATTTAACAAATAATTTTGCAATTGTTTGTGAAAAAAGAATGCACATTGATTTCTAAATTTATAACTTAATATTTATTATTATAGGGGACTTTAAAAATATATATAGAAATAGAACAACTGTAGTTCAATATGCAATATGGAGAAAATTCAATTAAAATCGTTTTTACTTTATAATTAAAATAGGTGTAAAATAAGTGTTGATGAGAGAAAACTACAGACCTATATATATTATGTGGAAATGGAGATCTTTCAACACTACAAAAAAAAATTCAAATTTTCAAAAAGCTGAAATAAAGCATTGTTTAATAAAGTAGATATAAGAAGTTAAGTTTCTTTTTTCAACCCTAACCTATGTAACATATAATACTTCTGTGATTAATAGCCTATTCTATTTAAAAAATCTGCATTATTTCTAAATTTTGAAAACTAAACATCATTACTTTTTTAAGAAAAGATCAAATTTCCTAGATTTGGGGCAACTTCCCTTACAACTTGAAAAAGATTTAGGTACATAACAATATATATATATAGGTCTGTGATCTGATCACTATCATATTTGTATTTGTATTTGTTTTCCAGTCTAGGTATAGATCTATATCTAATAGAATCTATAGGCTATCTATATAGTCTAGATCTAGATGTATAGGTCTATGGAGAAAACATATTCGGGACATATTTGGTAAACACAGTGTTTGCACTGACACGCTAGTGTGCATATGTACATAAATACCAATATGTTACACTAGAAATTTATAATAACATTTACTCACTCAGTTGGAGAACCAAGACTTATCCTTGGCAGATCCAGAGCAGTTTGTGGATTACATCCGAATTCTAACATGTTAAGAAGGACTTGAACATGACCTTGGGGTTGCATATAACCACCCATTACTCCATAGCTCATAAGAAGTTCATCTTTTAAAACAAAACAAAAATACTGTCAAGAATTCTTTTCTGCTGCATACAGTAAAAAAAAAACTTTGTGTTTTAAAAATCTGGGATTTCTTTCTTTTAGTTTCAAATATTTCTATAATTTTCGTACTTGTTTCTGCCGATGTCACCATAGATGGAATGATGGTGTGATATGGTCTTTTTCTTGGTGCTAAAACATTTCTGTGTGAAGGGTCTAAGGAGAAACCAAAGCCTCTGTTCTGTTTGTACAATAACACATAGACAGTTACTCTTCAATGATATAAATATTATGATTCTATATTAAAAAGAAAACAATTAAATTACCAAAACAATTAAGTTTTTTTTTTAAATTGCTTTTGTATTGCCCTCTTTCGTGTTATAGCAACTACAACACAGCTTAATTCAAGTTTCTTTGATAGTGTTTATGCCACTCTGGAACACATCCCACATCAACAGTTCAAACTATAATTTGAACTGTTGCTGCACCACACACGATCTATCATCCATCCTTCTCCATTTCTCTTTTGCCTTACAATCTTTTTTTCATGATAGACCCATCCATTATTTTATGCCAATTATAATGAGACATAGCCATTAAGGTAAAGAGGGACAAACTAGCATTTCAATAATCTCTAAAGAATTACAACTTAAAATTATAAAATAATAGAGCATTCACCCAGCTTTAATGGGGGATGACAGCATGCCAAAGGTTGTTTTTTTATGAGCTTTAAGTACGATGGTGTAACAGAAGCACTCTAAAGATCAACTCAAGTGCCATTTTACCCTCACTGGCATAAGGAAAGTAGCTTGAAGCAGATGGCCTCTATGAGAGACAGTTGGAAATTTGAGCTCACAGGCTTAGAAGCCAAAAAGAAAAATTAAATAGACCCCCGTCAGACAAGGGCTTTGTCTAAATTTTGCATAGTGATGTGAAACACTGCACACATCCTTAATCTTCTGAATTGAAGACATTGCCATTATTTTTAATGGAAGAAAAATGCTTCTAAACTAGTGAACTGATGCGACTAAGTATAAAGTTTGTATATGATGGAGTCTATGTGTTTTATGTATGGAAGTATGTTATTTGAAGTTAAAAGTTGGTTTCTTTAACCTTCCAAAAATAAGTTTATCCATAGCACTGGTATCTTTTTTTAACTGTCAGTGAATATAAATTTGGTAAAAGAGAAAAGTTAAACTTTTATAGTCATTAGTACTTTGATGCTACACAATATACTTTTAATTTGAGACAAAATTAACTAGGCGACTTTTTTTTAAGTCTTTAAGAGAAAGATAAAAAGGAACTTTTCTGATAAGTAATTAGTACCTGTAAAGTAAATCCACACCCTTCAGGTACTATGCCAGTACCAAAGCCCATGTAGTTACTGTTTATGAAAGAGCAGGCATTGCCATATTTGTCAGCAGTGGTGAAGTAAACTGTATCATTCCCTGCTGGTAGGTCAAGGCCACCAGTTTCTAGGAGAGTGACTGGAATTCTTCTGAAAAATTGACACCTTTTTTTTTAACTGTTTTTTCAACACCAAACATTTTAATTTCTCCAATAAAATTCAAAATAACCATAAGAAATCTTAGTATCAAAAGTTATTTTTAAATACATTAAAAAATTGTATTGTTTTTAATTTTAAATTATTCCTAAAGCAGTAATTGATATATTTCAATGATATTCTTGCACATATTTTAATTACTTGTTACTCTCTATCAAATTTCGACGTTTTGCTGCATAATCTTTTGATAACAACTTTTCTATGGGTATATCCACCTGACTTGGATCAGCACAGTACTGCAGACCATCTGCGAACGCCAACCTTAAACTTTCTATCACATGGTGAAGATAAAGAGAGCTATTATGTCCCATCGCTGAAATGATAAATTCAAACAAAAAAATGTTTGAGAAGAGCAGGGACTAAAAAAGTTTACATACACATTTTTGAATGAATATTATTACAGCTTTTAAATAGCGCTACTTTCATGCTGATAGCATGCTCAGAGCACTTTGGTCTAATCTCATTTGTGGACCGTTGTGGGGGTGGGGAGGTATCTAGGAGTTAATTTTCCGTGCTGCCTTTAGGCGCTTAGTAAACACAATTCTGCCCGAGTCATGTGTCAAACCTCGAGCCCCCTTCTAGGTAGCCAAGCCAAGCCAAGTTCAAGCGTACTTAGCCTCTCGACCACGCTTCCCACATATTACTTAGACTTAGGTCCTCCCGCGCCGTTCGGCGCATTGGGCGGCAAGCTGTCTCCATAAAGATCTGTCATTGGCAATGTCTGAAGCCTCCTCCCATCTGGTGTCCACTGTTCTGAGGTCCTCCATGAAGGTATGACACCAATTTATACGAGGACGTTCCTGTTTGCGCTTTCCTAGTATTGGCCTCCATGTCATCGCAAACCTCATGCTACGTTCTGTCACAACCTCACTGAGTGTTCGACTTCCAGTTCGGCATAGGATTTCCTTGTTTAAGACCCGATCTGTGTAAATGACTCTCAGAATCTGTCTCAGCCATTTTTGTTGAGCCACATTTAGTCTCTTCTCAATTTTGACAGATGACTTCCATGTCTCACATGCATATGTTGGAATGACGATTGTGTTGAGAAGGTGTATTTTTGTCTCGAGTCCAATGGCTTGGCTTGTCCAAATAGGCTGCAGCTTTTGGAAAATGCTCCCTGCCTTTTCAATTCGGCACACTACATCATGGTATGCATCCCCATCATTTGTTATGATGCTGCCAAAGTAAGTGAACTTGTCCAACTCTTCAAGCCTTGACTCGCCAAGTCTGACAGGGGCACCCTTTGCCTTATATCCCACTCGCAAAATTTTTGTCTTATCCAAGTTTATGCAGAGGCCAATTTTGGGTTCATCTCTATCTAGGCTCTCCGTCATTTCTTGTATACTTTTATTTGTAGCCCCGAGTAGTGCAACGTCATCGTCGAAGTCCAAATCCGTCATTCGGTTTTGTTCACACCATGGAATACCAAAGGCAGTCTGGCTCATTGCTTTCCTCATTATGTAGTCGATGGCTAGGAAGAAAAGGAAGGGAGATAAGATGCACCCCTGTCTCACACCTGTCTCGATGCTAAAAAACTATGTTGTTCCTCCTTCTGTTTTAATGCAGCAACTAGACTGACTGTATAGGTGTCGTAGGATCTTGACAAATTTTTCTGGGATGCTGTATGTCACATATATTAATTATATATTTATTTATTTACATATATTATTTAAATAATATTTATAT
>JADKLZ010003886.1:6413288-6430253 GCA_021533235.1 Biomphalaria straminea | reverse complement strand
TATATATATACTTGTACTTTTCAACCATTTCACTAGAAATAGTTTCAACTTGCAGCTAAGGTAAAATGATAATGACATTAAATTATTTCTCTTGCATATATATATATACTTGTACTTTTCAACCATTTCACTAGAAATAGTTTCAACTTGCAGCTAAGGTAAAATGATAATGACATTAAATTATTTCTCTTGCATATATATATATACTTGTACTTTTCAACCATTTCACTAGAAATAGTTTCAACTTGCAGCTAAGGTAAAATGATAATGACATTATTTCTCTTGCTGGCCTCAAAGGTCACTGTCAATGTCCATCAAAGAACCTGACCATTTCTTCCTTGAGATTCCATAATGATCTAATCATTGGCCAGCGAATACTATACTGTGTTACCGAACATCTGAATGTTTTAATTCCAAATCTTCACATACTTATTTCGGAACTGCCAGTCGGGCCGGCATTGGATAATTGGAGGCCATAGGAGAGGTGAATTTGGTGGCCCCAAATAATATAGAAAAATACAAAATAAAAGGAAAAATAAAAACTAAATTATGCAATTTATTAAAGACCTAGTGTACTTCGACAATGAGTACAAGATTCGCTATTCCTTCTCTATAATATTACAGAACATTTCCATTGCGAGGACCCAACAATCAGGGACCATAGCAACTGCATACTTAGGGAAGGCGCTGTGCATAATTCTAAAGTAGAATATAAATAATTCTTCATTTACTTTGTCTTAATACACACAATTTCAATGTATCTTTGTGTAAACATTCCAGTTACTATTTTATGGTTTGGAAATTTTCTTTATCGTATTAAAAGGTTGTTTTTCTCAGTCAAAGCTCATCATCAGTTGTTATATACCCTTGCCATCTTGGACAAACCAACCCAACTCTATCAACACAGTTTTCATAACATTGAATAAATACTGTCTTGGTCTTCTATTGAATTTATGGAAATATTGCTATTAAATATAATCTTCGTTTACTTTAAACTTTTTACAAGGACGTTTACAGACAATATTTCTTTAGCCTCTTCATTATAAGTGATAAGAATAAAAAAAATTTCAAGATTTTCTATAGATTTTTACAACTATTTATTTTTAATATATTTGCATTTCAATATGTGTAATGAGTGCCAGTGGGTACACTTGATTTATTTAGGTTTTCGCGGGCCGCATAAAACACTTCGGCGGGTCGCATATATGTGGCCCGCGGGCTGTAATTTGCCCACCCCTGTACTAGATCTATAGATTCTAACCATATAGTCTATTTCTAACTGACTATATCATGACCTTTGATATGGTGACCTTATGCGCAGTATAAATTTTAGATCTAATAATAGATCTAGAGACTAGACTCTAGATCTAGTTACAAATAGATCTCTTGATCTCGATTCTAGCCATTATAAACAAAATAATAATAAATGTAGATCTAGATCTAGAATATCTAGATTTAGTCTCTAGGTCAATTGCGTTTTTGTTTACTTTAATATATTGGCTACATAGATCTAGATTCTAATTATTAATATAGACTTCCATGGAACTAATCTATACTAATATTAGTGACTAGTGATCTTTCGTACAATAGACAGTCCTACTTTTGCACTGGATTCTGGGAAGTAAACATCTGAAAAGGCAAGAAGTGGTAATCTAGATTTTACTATCAACTCTAGCTAGATCTGTGTACTAGTATAGATCTAGATTTATCATCTATGTATAACTAATAGACCCTACTATTAACTATAGTCTATAGAGATAGATAATTTTAGATATGCACATCATCATCAGTGCCACATCTAATAGTAAATAGATTATCTAGATTCTATCATTCTAGTGTGGAATCTAGACTCTAACTCTAGACTCTAGTCTAGACCTATTCTAGACTCTAGTACTCTAGACTAGTCTAGTCTAGTCTAGAGTCTAGACTCAGTAGAGACGAGTGACTAGAGTCTCAGTCTAGACTAGAGTAGTCCTAGACTCTGGAGTCTGGACGTCACCTGGTCTCTAGACCTAGTGACCTGTCCTACTAGTCCTAGCCCCTCTAGAGCTAGAATCTAGCACTCTAGCCTAACTCTAGGACACTCTACTGACTCTAGTTCTATAGTAGAGTCTTGTATAAGACACACCTCATCCGATTCTTGTTCAGGAAACAGGTCGCTTTTTTTGTTTATAATTCATTTGTTTTTATGTTTGGAGCTAAAAATGATGTTTCAGGACTGCGCATGTCCAATTTTAGATAAGCTCCTGTATTTTTGTTCCGCTTTTCCAAAGTAGAGGGCAGTTTTAGAGATTCTCGGAAACCATGTATGTAAAGCTGTTGTTTTAACCTCCCCCGGCAATTCATACCCATATAAGGGATGAAGGCTATATTATGAGCCTATTTGATCGTAGGCTGATGGATATATCAAAATAAGCTTCCAAACATCTTTAGAAAGACTTTCCAATCACATTTATACTGTTAGCTGTTAAATACAATTTTTAAAAGGGGGTGTTTCCTCAATAATGATGAATTTAACACATTCTCCTTTAGGGCACACAGTAAAATCGTAATAAGAAATATTATTGGGATTAATAAATCTATGATTTTTTCAATGAATAAACATGACCTAGATCTAGATATCTAGAATATATAATTTACGAATGAAAGCAAAAGTGAGGGCTGCTAATTTGAAGCCAGAGACCATACCCACTGCAGGGGATCACTCCAGGTGAGCATGTAGTGTCACAACCTATCAAACAGGCAGCGGGGAGAGAGTCATGAAAAGAAGTATAAGCCTCTATGGGAGGGGAAAATATCAAATATGTTTATTAAATTATAATAATTAATGTCTAGATCTATAAACCATATTATAACAGAGATTTATTTTTGTCTGTTGCTACACATAGATTACATAGGTATATAATAATATAATATAAATAAATAAACTATAATCGATATATATATATATAAAGGCTATAGAGAGAGTGAGAGAGAGACAATATGAGGCAAAAGACTATAAATACATATTGCATAAGTGATTCTACTTCTTTTAATACAATCTAAATAATTTTTAATTAATAAAGATGTAATTTATTAGCAATTACATAGTGGTGTTTCCTGACGGGACTCAGTGTGCCCTGAAAGGGAAAGCACAAAAACTGTGTGCCTTATAGGAGCATGGAGTGGCCTATTGTATTTTAAAATAAAATCTTCAATATGAGTGGTAATTAAAAAAAACACTGCTATCTTAATAGTCCTTTAGTTGCAGAATAATAATATGCTTTCAGTTTTTTTTTTAACTTAAACCTTGACCTAATAAAAAAATATTTTAAAAAATTGACCTAGTTCCCAAAGTGGGTGTGTCTTATACAAGACTCTACTATAGTCCTAGCCACTCTAGGTTATTTAACTTTTAAGTTAAAGTTAAGTCACAGTTAAGTCTTAAGTAACAGTTAAACTTAAGTCTTAAGTATCAGTACTATCAGTATCTTTAAACTTTATATTTTTGTAACTTTATCTTATTTTTAATTTATAATCTAAGTTTAAGTTAGTCTTAGTCTTAGATTAGTAACTACTAAACTAGACTTAACTCTTAACTAGAGTCTAACTAGTACTCTATGATAACTGGCTCTAACTCTAGCTAGGACAGGACAGTCATAATTGTCACAATCTACTGACTACTCTTAACTAGGACTAGAGAATCTAGTGTCTCTAATTCTCTAATCCTAGTGTCTCTAGTGTCTCTACTAGTACTAGTCTCTAGTCTAGACCATCACTCTTTGTAGTCTTAGACTCTAGCCACTCTAGGGCCCTGGGTTCTAGGATGATTCTTATTTAACATTTTATAATCTAGATTCTAAATCTATCATCTACTTCTAGACTAGATTCTATAACTCTAGATGTAGAATATTCTAGATATCTAGATTGGATTTAGTAATATTAATACTAACTTACTATCATTATCATCTAGACTAGAATCTAAATTATTTAATGATTAATCTAGAAATAGATTATTTATATATTAGAATTAGATTTAATTAGATTCTATATCATCTAGCTAGAGGAGCAAAGCTGCCTTATCGAACAAGTCACTCAGTGATTTTTCGCTTTTGAATTGTTCTATTTCCATATTGGCTTGAAAAAAAATGAAAATATTTATAGTAATCTATACTATCCTAGCCCTAGGCTAATACTAATACAGATCTAGTGATATAGATAATCTATAAGACTATAAGCTAGGAATACAATGATTGGTCAATAAAATAAGATCTATTGCTTAGTTTCAACACTCAACACGCAGTTAAATAAAATCTGATGTCAAGGAGGGGTGGCGTAGGTGTATCAAAGTGTAAGCTACATCAGACTTTCAGACAAATTTTTTTCCCCTGACGATATCGAATGCCTTGTAAACCATATCAGACAAAATGCATTTTAAAAATGTTTAATCATCTTATAATTCTTTCAGTTCTGGTATTTTCTGGTCAAGCAAGAGGGGAACTACCAGGTGCAAAAGAAAAGACAAAACTAATTGCCATACACGTCACATTGATATTCAAAATTTTGGCAACGTCAATACTATAAATAGATATAGCAATGGCAGGGGAGAGCATACCTAATATAATTTATTTTGGTGGGAAAGGGAAGTAATTCTGCAAAAGTAATTTTTATTATTTATACAAAAGAATTTGTTTTTGTTTTTTGTTAAAATAATGTTTTATAAAAATTAACTGCTGCAGGGGTAAACGATTGTTCCATTTTTTGTCTGGCATGGTCACATATTATGCATATTTATCATAATGTTTAATAAGCATGTGTTTATTAGGGGTGTACCGGATAGTAATTTTTGATATCCGGCTGGAACCGGATATGACCAGATAGTAAAATTAGATATTCGTCTGGAGCCGGATACCTACAGCTCGTTTTACAGAAGTTTTTGCAAATCTTCTAAGCAACATACCTATATATTCATATTATTTTTTTTTTATTAAATTTCTTGCTTTGAACTCTATTACTGATTGATAAATTAAAATTAACAGAATTTTTTAACAGATCTTTGTAACATGAGATGTTATGTGTGTATGTATGAGGCCGTCGATTATAAAGTAGCATGTGGGATAGCTCAAGTAGAATATATAAACTTGTATTTAACTTATGTAAATCTTTGAAAGGTAAGGTTCCATGTCAGTTGCAATCATCTTTGCTATGGCCATGTGAATGCGTTTAGCATTATCACTATTAATATCCCACAATTTAGCTTTGTCTAAGACCTCTTTAATTCCTGGTTGCTGCTTGTGTGTGAGGCTTGACGAATCACTGGAGCTCGTAGACGTACTGGCAAAGGCAGAGATATTACTTGATGCAGAATTTTTAACTGCTGATTTCAATGCAGTCATATCGTTGAATAGGTCTGGGTGTTTCGAGCGTAGATGATTAATCATAGTGGTGGTTGAGAAGTCTTTAGCTTTGCCTGGTTTACCACGTGACAGTACTATTTTACAATCATTGTAAACTGCTTTAGAGTTGTCCATTGTTTTGACATTAAAGTAACGCCATATAAGTGATGACTTTTTATCAGTCATTATTATCATTGTTCAATTTACTAAAGGCCCTTGCAAGCCACTTTTATACCCGTGGCTTGTGTAAGAAGATACTTGTAGGGGGGGTGTCCTGTAGTTGGGCGGCCTAATTGACATTTCTCTCCAAGTAAACAAACTTAGTGTCATCATCTAGTGACCTCTAGACAGTGTCAATATGTCTTAACAATTTGCGTTAATCCATTCTGGCTTAAGAATGGTCAATGTCTCCGTCATGGACTAAACAAAAAAGCCCTCCCTTTAAAGATACCCCTGGTCAGTGTCTGTTTGGCTTTTTAGTCCAGCCTCCTAATTCAGACTTAACTCAAAGTAAACAAACTTATTACCCTGGCTTTGGTCCAGACCCTTTGATTGACAATCTTTTTACCCATCCAATAGTATAATAGGCATGGCTTGTGGTCCAGACCCTTTAATTGACAACCTATCTAATAATAAACAAACTCATACCAGATCAACCTTATAGAGGTATGGCTTGTAGTGATGTGACCTTTAGACAGTGTCAACACGTTGACATCTGGCTTAATGTGGTCAGCTGGCTATCTGTGAACTCAATGTTATGGACGAAACAAACAAAAGGAGGTGGGGGTTGTTCATCTCTACCTCTACCCGCACATCTAGACAGATTATCAGCATGACTTAGTTAAGGAATATTAAATGTTTACTCGAACACTCAAAGGTCAAGACAAGCTTTAACTTTAAGACTGTGTCAGACATCGCTGCTACGTATGTAATGCAATGTACAATTTTATTTCTATTTAGTAGAGATGGGAATCGAACCCATCTTTTAAAGTTCGGGTTCTGTTCGGTTCGGTCAGATTTAAGTTCGGGTTCTGTTCGATGACTAGTATAGTTCGGGTTCGGTTTGATGACTAGTATAGTTCGGGTTCGGTTTGATGACTAGTATAGTTCGGGTTCGGTTCAGTTCGATGACTAGTATAGTTCGGGTTCGGTGACTAGTATGGTTCGGTTCGGTCAGATCCAAAGTTCGGGTTCGGTTCGATGATATGAAATTATGTAATAATGAAATTAAGATTTTAGGCTTAATGAAATGTATTAGTTAAAACACTTTCATTTGAATTTTTCATGCAACAAATACTTTGCACCCTTAGAAAAGAATGGTACTCTTTTTTTTTATATAAATTATATTAGCTTATTAGGCTATTTAACGTAAAATCTTATGCCGGTAAATTTTAAAATCTTTTTAAATAACATAGATTTAGAATTTCACATTTAGATTAAGTAACCATAGAAATAGAAACAAAATCGTTGGAGTTTTAAGAAACATTTGACCTGTATAACTAAATTATAGTGTAAAGTACATGCTTGACTAACCATGCCGATGTGCTATTTTATTGTCTGACCACTAAAAATACAACTAACACTATTGCATAACCGTTAAACGCTCAAGGGAAAAAAAACGAGGTGGTCTTGTCATTACTGCACACTCAGTACACTATATAGACCTACACGTGTACGTCTATCTGGTCAGGTTGTTAAAATCAGTCGGACACACCGTCTATTTACTTTTTTGGCCGGGAGGGTATGTAACTATTTTAGTGTAAAGATAGATCTTCGAACATGCTTGACTAACCATGCCAGTGTGTTATCTTCTTGTCTGACCACTCCACATTAAGCAAACACTATTGCATAACGCGTAATGAAAAAATGCAGGGTAGTCTTGTAGTATCATCGACTACACACGTACAGACAAGTGTATGTCTAGCTGACCAGGTTGTTAAAACCAGTTGGACACAGTCTATTTACTTTATGGTCAGAGAGGGTGTGGATTAACTCTTTCGGTGCGAATTATTTTTATCGTTTCCGTAACGAACACAAATTTTCAAGGGGGTAGAGTTGCTAAAACATCTATAACTTTTTTATTTTATTTAATAATCTAACATATTTGATTTTCTTTTGAAGGAAAATGAATGAGCTAGAAATGTAAAGTAAATTTAAAAAATTATACAAACGAAATTTTTTTTCTTTAATTTTAAACTGAGTACGGAAAAAGAAAATATTTTTAAAAATTCATTTAAAATCGATATATTAAAAGATTTGACATTTTAATTAAACATTTAATCTATAAATATTTTTAAAATCACAACACTAAACACATTTAATCACTTTAATTTCATAAAAGATAAGAAAATGCACTAAGAAATTGAATTATTTACATTTTTCGGGTCCCGGGAAATAAACTAAAAAAGAGGAACCATTAACATGATTTTGTGTATTTTTTTTAAACGCGTTGGATATTGCATCAAATTTATTATCAAAATAAAGAACAATCACTCCCACATCCAGTAAGTTAAAAAAAAATAGAGAAATAAAAAGTTTAACATAAAAAAGATGGTGAAACAAATAGTATAAACCAAGTTACTCGCTGAGAGTAACGCCGCACTGACCAGCGCTTGCGAAGTTACTCGCTGAGAGTAACGCCGCACTGAAAGAGTTAAGTTTTTTTTTTGCTAGAGTTGCTTATCCTAATCCTTTTAGATTGTTAAACCAAAAAAAAAAAGAATGTTGAAATTGCAAAATTAGTTCGGTTAAGATAAGGAGGGTTCGTTTGGTTCGGTTCGTACAGAACAGTTTCAAAGTTCAGGTACGGTTCAGTCATAAGTGAGGTTCGAGCTCGGTTCGGTAATAAGTGAGGTTCGAGTTCGGTTCATTTCCCATCTCTACCATTTAGATTAACATGCCTTGTCTTTGTACTAAAAAATATTTGGTGCATAGTCATAGTTTGGGTTTATTGTTTTAAAAACACATTCATTTATTTGAAACAAAAAAGTTAATGTATTTCAGAACTGACATTATTTAATCATGTCCACTTTATGAATATTTGTATATTTTTATCAACATGGAGATTTAGTTTAAACTTCTTGTTGGACATCATTTATCAGCGTTGACAACCATTATATTGTTTGTATTTCACCTGTGTTGTTTCGATATTTAAGTGTTACCTCCGTTTGGTGTATCTGTAAAAGACTTAGCGCGTGGAGGCGCCTAACAATTTTAAAAGAAATACAGGTACTACGCTGTAGGTTTTACTATCTGGTAGTGATATTCGACCGGAGCTGGATATTGCCGGATAGTGAAAAAGTGCTGAATATTCGGGCGGCACCGGAGCGACTATCCGTTAGACCCCTAGTATTTATAAATTACACACGTTTTGTTGTCTTTTAGATACTATAAAAAAAAATGTAATGATCACATTTTTCTAATAACTTTGATAAATAAAGAAAACATTACATAAAAATACATGAAAACTCAAAACAAAATAAATTTGTTTGATATTTTTTTACATTTTCTAAAAAAAAAAAAGTAAGCCTTGTATAGGAAATCTCCTATAATTCTGAATAGATTTAATGAAAAGCAAGGGAAGTGTAATATACATGTTCTCCTTTCCTTGCTTGGCTAATGTGCCATGGGGCTATAAATTACCCATATAACCGGAAGCACCCCCCATTAATATGTATGAGGTCAAAATAACACACTTTCATTCTAGGGTACTTTATGGCCTAGAAGAAAAATGATCTTGCATAGGAATACAAAACTAAATGTGTTAAAAGTGAGAAAAATGGATCACACACCATACTACCACACAGTCTTTCTGTAATAACCATCAAAATAAAGACGCATTAATAAGAATACAGTGAAATGTACGATATCGGATACAAAAGGGGTGTGCTCAATAAGGCAGGTTTACCCTAGCTCTAGTCCAACAATTTAAATAGATCTATTATTTATTCATTCTGATTCTCTTTATGTACTATTATTTATTCATTCTGATTCTCTTTATGCAGCCCAATGAACAGGACTAACTGCCTAAACTGGTGTTTCACTGTTTTCAAGAATTAAAAAAATGAGTGCCCTAGAACTTAGAAACCAAGGCAATAAGTTGTTCGCTGCACGAAAATATGATGATGCAATAGCTTGTTACACAAAAGCAATTGTAAGTACTTCTAGATTGATCTAATCTACATACTATAGATCTATCTATTGTCTAGGACTTGAGTAAATGTGAGCATATCAATCATAGAACAAGTCAGTCACAGAGACTCAGTATAGAGTTCTTCACTCATCACTGTTCTATAATTCAAGCACTGTTACTGGTAAAACGCTACATCTAGTTGCGCATAAAGGTGTGGGTCCACTTTGTCCATGACTTTGCAAAATGCTATCCTTATTAAAATAAAACAATTCATTGACAATGGTTTCAGTTGATTGCATGATGTGGTCATATTGGACTTTCTAGATCTAGATTCTCTAGAGATATAGAAAAAAAATGAAAATGCATGCCCACACAGGTAGTTACAAGGAACTTTCCAGTGAACAAAATCAGATCATGAGAATAAATAAAAAAAACACAAGATTACATTTCAAATGCAGCCTAGTGCTAGATTACGTAAAATATTTAAATTATAAAGATTATTATCTAGATCTAGACTTAGAAATTTAGGTCTGTCTATTTAAAGGCAAGATTAACATCTTGAGAATCTAGACTTATAGTTAGTAGGCTATATTAATATTTATCAAAGACTAATGTATTGTTTATTTTATCAAATTAGTCTAAGTAGACTTAACTTGATCGAGGTCAAGACAAGAAATTTAAAGAAGTAAAATGTACATTAAATATTTTTAACTCTACCTAATCCCAGTGGCCTTTTATGTTGTTGTTTTTTTTTGTTTTGTTTTTGGAGAGTGTTTTAATAAGAGGTTCTCTTAATTCTGAGTATCTTTGGTTTCAAAATTAACACAGTTTTAGTTAGGAGCTGATAATATTATTACCCTTGAGGAAATTGATATTTCAATTTCTGCATTACACAAAAAAAACATTTTAATTCTAGAAGACTAAATACCATTTCACACCAGTTTCACTCGAACATAACGTAAAATGTTTGTATTAGATATCTCCTTAAAATTATTAAATATTTACTTTAAGGAACAATAGGGTAATATTATGATTTGGACTTTTTTTTTTGTCAGATTAAAAATCCAAGTACAGCCTTGTTTTTTACTAATCGAGCTCTTTGCCATTTAAAACTAAGACAGTTTGAGAAGGCTCACCAAGATTGCCAGCGAGCTCTTGAAATTGACCGGTCATGGGTAAAAGGACATTTTTTCATGGGCCAAGCTTATCTAGAACAGAATTTGTATGATGAAGCCATTGCTTCATTGAAGAAAGGTAAAAGATAAATGAAATTTTTGTCTTAATGAGCATATTTAAATTCTTAATTTGTGTATTTTTTAATGTGATTTGTAAATAGAGTTTAAAAGCTTTTGAATTTCCAGCTCATGATTTGGCCAAGGAACAGAAATTAAACTATGGTGATGATATCACAAATACACTGCGAGTCGCTAAGAAAAGGAGATGGAATACAATAGAAGAAAAAAGGATACAGCAGGAAGTTGAGCTACAAACATACTTGAATAGACTCATCAAAGAAGACAGAGACAGGTTTGTTGTTTCTTTGCATACATCATGTCCAATGTAATACTGTAAATCAATTCAACTACTATCTAAAAGAATCATCTTTTCACCTTGCTTATATCAGTTCACTCCGTCTATCTGGTCAAAATCTTTTACAAGTTCTCCCACTTCCCATTCTCTGATCAAGTTGAAACTTTACAAAATTATTTGTTGATGACAACACATGAATCAAGAAAAAAAAATCAATAATTTCTATTTAATTGATTTTGTTTGAAATGGAAAGTGTTATAAATTATAAAACATGCAGTGGGCTAAGGTAGAAAATTTGATAAAAATATTAAAACTAATATATTAATGGACTAATAAAACCTTAAATTTTTATAAGTACTTGAATAGCTTAGTGGCAAAACACAGTGGCCTTCTATCATGGAGGCTCAAGTTAAAATTCCTACTCAAGCAGACTTTTGTTTTAAATAGCTTTTGAAAATGCAGAACTGAAACCTTCTCCCAGTTGATTCATTCAAAATAATTGATTCAATTTCATTTTTTTTTTATAATTAACTTGTTTTCTTTTTACAGACAAATAGAATCCTTAAAGAAGGATGGTGAAATGGCTAGTTGTGAAGATGTTGAAAGCATTGTCGATCAATCTGTAAGTCTGTGAACACTTTGACGAATACCACAGCTCTTAGATAAATACCACAGCTTATTTATATTTGTACAGACTGTTTTGATGAATGCCAGGCAATTAAAATAACATATTGATACACTCCTTTATTTGGAATGGGCTTTTTTTTATATTTTAAAAATAGTTTTTATTATTGAAATTGTGGTAGAAATGAGACTAGAGTTTTAAAATTGAATATAGATTAGTGATTTGAATCATTCTAGACATCTAGTTCCTGATTATTTAATTTGAATATTCTCGATCTAGACCTAGAATGGCTGCCTGGATGTGTGGGGTCTAGGTTATATTTAGATTTTTTTTATACAAAACTAATGCTATTTAGTAGGGCATACTTTACTTCTCTTTACAAGTAATGTCTGTAGTCTTTAAAATAAGATGACAAATGCAAAAAAAGAAAAGCTTTCAAAAGTTCTCATCTAAATGTACAAACAATATGCCTTGCAAGCATTTTTGTGTATGTGTGCAGAACATCTTGTGTAGTGTAATAAGTTTGTAACATTATTTAAGGAAAATACTAAAAATAATTTCTACAAAATTTAAAAATAATTCCACTTCTTATTTAGGTCACTGTGACATGGGGGGGGGGTGTAGAAAATCTCCTAAAATTGTTCACTGATCATAAAGTTATTATTTTCTTTTGGAAATTTTACCAAATTAAATTTGAGATAATTGATATTTATTGTGTTGATATTATAGGAATATAACAGATAAATGTAGATTAGAACATCAAACATGAAATAAATGTAGAAGATTCAATATATAATTAATCTTTTTATTCTAGGAAAAAAGATTGTCTGAAGTGAACAGTTTATTCTCACAACTAGATGAAAGAAGAAAGGTAAAGTTTATGTTTTTTTATTTTTATTGAAATTATGTACTTTTGTTTGCTTACAAAAATTTGAACATTACTTTTTAAAAAATTAAATGAAAAAAAAAACAATTGGTGGTGGTGTTTTTTTTCTTTTCTATTTTTATGAATTGTAAAGTATATTTTATTCATGTTTATTAACTTAAATCTTATAGAAAAGAGATGTGCCTGATTATCTTTGTGGAAAAATAAGTTTTGAAATCATGAGGGAGCCAGTTATCACACCCAGCGGGATTACTTATGACAAAAAGGATATCATTGAACATCTTCAGGTAATGATTCTACATTGTCATATGTGATTTATATACATTTTCCTGAACTTGTATTATGAATCATTCTTGAATTGCATCTTTTATAGGATGTTTCTTTTTTGTTGTTTTTTCTTACAGAGGGTTGGACACTTTGACCCAGTAACGCGTACAGATTTGACGCAAGAACAGCTTATTCCAAATTTCTCACTTAAAGAAGTTATTGACACTTACCTTGAAGAAAATCCTTGGGCAGAAGAGTATTGAATCCCAAGCATCACGTCTGCTCAGTTTTTCATGTTCTCCTTTCAGATTCTTTTTGCATTTAAAGATTTTCTACCATTAAAAAAAATAGATTTTGCTTCTAAAAGAAAATGAATAACTTTCATTTTTACCTTTAGGAAGCTAAAAATACTAATAGTATTTCCAACTGTTTTTTTATTAAGTTTAGTTGAGATATAATCAATCAAAGATTAGTACTTGTGTGGCTATGCTCAAGTGATGTTACTGAAAAAAGTTTATTTTCTAACAAAGCACACAAATATTTTCATTTGTGTGTACAATAAGGCACAGTGTAACCAATGTATACAAGATAGAAGATGCTGTTAACATTGTTTTAAAATAGCAGAACGTTGGGTTATTGATTTTATACAATATCTAAGATCTACGCTCTGTATTCTCCTTCTGTTAGCTCTACAAGTATTCCAATCAGCATGGTACTTCTAGTTCAGTGAACTAAAAAATAAGTACGAACCTTTTGACATACAGAAATGTGGATTGGTGCAGATTCTAATAAATGTCTGAATTTCAAATCTAATAATTATGCATTTTATAGTCGAAAGCATTACAGTTGACAATAACATAAAATAATTGTTACATTTTAGTCCCTGGTAGTTTTGAAATCTGTTGTGGCAGAATAATAATTTAAAAAGTTGTTTCGTATGCGTTTTAGAAAAGTGAAAATTTGTTTTGTTTCCCTTAATTTATATTTCATTAACTCAAACATGTAAATATTGAAAAAAACAAACACTTTATGATTGTTGTAAACTATGTACAATGTGAATGCACTACAACTCATCAATGTGTTCTATTTGACTGTGATCTAAAATCAACATGTATATATTATAAATGAAACGATCTTCATTGGTTTTGACATATTACATTTAAATTGCAACATATTTGATTTACTTCTGACTTTGTTTACTTAGAAAACAAATCTGTTTGTTCATTTCAATTTCTTTTTAGTTTGTATGCCTTTTTTTTATAAATCAATTCACATGCAACCACTAACAGTACAAAATAAATTAGTATTAGTAGCAATGACAATGTATAGAGTTTATTTGGCTAGTTGCCCTAGCAGATTCTTGTATTGGTTACATTGATTTCTATTTATTTTTAATCAGAAATAATCCTCATCAATTCACATCCGTCTTCTAGTCTTATTAGTTTTAGCTATTTTTTTAATATTACCTTATTAAATTGTAAGAATTTACCTTCAATGATGTCTGAATTTTAACACTACATTTTGCTTTGATATGTATTATTATTTAATGTCTTAGCCCATCCTGAACAACCAAAAAAAAAAAAAGCATGAGTCTGGCTGATTGTGCCGATGCATTGTGTGATGTGTTTTAGATATGTTTCATTTCTGTTGTGAGATTGGGCCTAAGCACTACTGGATTCATTCAATAAGCATTGAAATTATCAAAAAAAAAAAAATGATTTATAAAAATTATGTGTTAAGTTCAAAAAATTAAAAAGTGAGTATAGAATGGCTGCATGTTTTTAGGGGTTTGCACTTTGGATTGGTGTCAATGTGGTTTTTAGTTCAAACCCTGCCCACACCCTTCTCCTTGCAGTCCTGTTTAGGCTAGTTCATCATAGTCTTCATTTTTTGATGGAATGTCCAAAACATAAAACACAGTGTATTCATTGTTCTTAGAATTTCCAGTACTGGTAGGAATTGATATTAAATTGTGATTCCATTTTAAAATTTTATTATAATTTAAATTAAGCATGCATATCAAAAAGATAATTATTTTTCATATTAAAAAAATGTTAATATTGTTATTGTTTGTTTTTTCATCTTTCAGGTTCTGTAGAGTTCTAACATTATATTTTGATCATTTTATGTTGTGTAATTAAATAATGAGTTTTGTGATTCCATTTTAAAATTTTATAATTTAAATTAAGCATGCATATCAAAAAGATAATTATTTTTCAGATTAAAAAAATGTTAATATTGTTATTGTTTGTTTTTTTCATCTTTCAGGTTCTGTAGAGTTCTAACATTATATTTTGATCATTTTATGTTGTGTAATTAAATAATGAGTTTTATAAAAAGAAGTTCTTGTGTTGACAGTAGTCTTTAGTTTTGTTCACTGTTGAAATTGTTAACAGCCTCCAAAGTTTATAACCAGATTGATACAGTGTTTTACAGGATGAAATCTCAAAAGTGTTTTAAGATACAATTTAAATAATATTTATTGCTTTTCTCTATAAACATATGAAAATTAAAGTGTTTTTTCTTATTACAAATAATACATCTTAGAAAAAAGTTTATCTTCAACACAAATGTAATTATTTATTTTCTTTGTAAATAATGTATAGAAAAACATATCTGTATTAATTGTTGTTGTTTTTTTTGTTTTTTTTTTGTTTCGAATTAAAAAAAAAACTTTTTTTTAATGCATCAGTTTAATTCAGTGAAATTCTTTGTTTTGTATAACAAATCTCATTTAGATCTATGCTTTTGGTTCAAACATTACAATCTTCTTTTTACTAGAATATTGGCTGACTAGTTCCCAGACATTTCACTATTCATACACTTGGTATTAGTTTATTTAGAGAAAAGAGACTTACTGACTACATATAATCTATTTATGTACAAGTAACACTAAAATGCATATACATTGACTGCTTAGCTGATAGGTATTTTATTTTCTATTCAGTTTCAACCATGTGTAAGTATGTATTTTTTGTCTACTAAAGTATACCCTCTGATGTTAAAAACAGTTAAAAATAAATGATCCTTATTGAAGTCATTTAGCACCTCAATGCTTTACAGCTTGGCCATTATGTTTAAACCCTGGATTAGTTTAAATTTTTTTTTTCATTTCAATATGCTTATAGCTCTTGTGCAGATTTTTTTTTTTTAATTAGTCTAAATGACTCGAATATCAAAAGTATTTTAAAAATTAAATTCATTTAAAGTAACAGTCATAATTATTTCAAGTGTGCAGACAGACAATTACTTTGTGTTAAATAGCATCACTAAATAGGCTCTCTTCAGGTGTTAAAAATGTTTTAGTTATAAATAACACACAAAGTAATGTCTTGATTTGTATGACATCTACACTTTTAGATAATTGTACTTCTGTTACAACTTTGTATCTATTTCTGTTGGTTTTACTTCAAATCTTCACTTGCCTTTGAATGTGGTGGCATTGGTTAAACAATGTCTAATGTCAGCTGTCATTGTGAAGTGGGGGCTGAGCATATATGTCCTTTTATTTTGTTTCTATTTTTTCATCATCATAAATTATGCTTGTATTCAATGACTTTCTAAGTGACTGACTGTAAACTGATGAAGCAATAAACAAAACAAAAAAAAATAATAATAAGCTTTGTTGTTGCGGCTTTCTTTATGAAACAAAGTTGGGAGTGGAGGAGAAATGTCTTCATATGTTGCTTTTGGCTACATTTGTATCTCAGTGTTTAATGATTAATTTATTATGTATTTGTAAACTAGTTGTAGTTATATGGTGCACAGTGGCCAAGTGGTTAAGCGATTGGCTTCCAAACCTGGGGTCTGGGTTTGAATCTCATGAACACTAGGATTTTGAATCTCTGGAAATTTAGGGCGCCCTGAATCCACCCAACTATAATGGGTTGCTGACTTAAGTTGGGGAAAGTAAAGACAGTTGCTTGTTGTGCAGGCCACATGACACCCTGCTCGTTAACCCATTGGCCACAGAAACAGATGACCTTAACATCATTTGGCAAATAGATCACATGATCAAAAGGGTAATTTGTCTCATGAAATATTAAGTTTGCCTTTTCTAGCTACAATAATATATGAGTGTACATGTCAGGGTCTGTGTGTATATATATATATCCCTACGATCTATCTAGATCGGAAGAGCGTCGGTAAT
>JADKLZ010003886.1:6357498-6413188 GCA_021533235.1 Biomphalaria straminea | reverse complement strand
GGGGGGGGGTAGTAGTATTGTAGGAGGCTAGTCCAGCACTATTAGACCTCTGTTTTCTACCAACTTTAAGTTGCTGAGCTGTCAATCCTTTAGATATTTACACTCAGGACAACACGATAACTATCTCTTCTGCTATAGCCCCTATGCCATAAAGAGTCTTTGACTAAGGTTTGTATAAAGAAATACATTGCAATAATAATAAGTTTGTTTTCGAGTCCGAAGATTAATGAGGAATGCAAATATGCAATATTTTCCGTGGATACGCAGCCCCAGCTGTGACCTACATATTTTACCACATCCAGGGCAAGCATAACCATTGTCCGCCGGTGGTCGATTAAGATTTTCTTTTCGCTGTCTGCTTCTGTCTTCGGCAGCGGATTTTCTTTGGGTCTCAAATGTGCATCCCGCGGCCATTGTAAGTGACCTCCAGCTGTCTCGTTTGACACAAAATTAATAAAAGGGCGTTCTAAGATTGTGCACACAAATAAAAGAATTGGTGCAAGAAAACTACAGAGTGATTCTACGCATCAAAGACAGCCATCCTGTGGATTAATTTTAACACCATAAAGACATCTCGCGCCTATGTTTGTCTGTGAATGTTGAAAGCAAATATTCCTAAAGTTTATTTAAAATATCTAACAAGCAAGTGAACACGAAGTTGCAGACGATGACGTTCAGCCAATACTGCATGACGTAGCGTCTGCAAACAATCCAGGGCAGTTTTCTACGAAAATCAAGACCCGATTCCGCTACTATTGTAGCCTAACTCCCGTACAGTGTAGGCCTTTCGGTATAGGCCTACTCCAGTGGCTCACAGCCACAACAACAATTGCAACAACAAATCGATGTATATCTATAACGATGAAATGCCATCGTACCTTGCATACCGTGAACTGCTATGACTGATAGGATCACCCCATATGCCCCTCAGAAAGCCTTGCGCTCCAAGGACGTCGGCGCTTTTTTAGTTGTGCCGAGTCCCCACTACCCCCCACCCGACCCGCAAAAACAAAAAAAAAAAAAACAAAGTGGTTTACGGGCCTTCATCTAGACCAACACGTCAAAAGCTATTTTGCCATTTCAAGCATAAATTATGTGTGTTGACCTGCATGCATGATCAAATCATCTGGTATTTGCTTCGAATTTCAACACAATGGACCGAGTTCGAACCCTGGCTGGTGCCACCCGAGGTTCGGGAGTAGTATGATTTATGAAGGAACGTCCGAAACGTATATAAAAAGGAACAAGTAAATATAAATTAAATTATTATTGTAATTTAGAATCAGAGAAATAAACGAAAAATGTTAGATTTTAATTGTATCTAGATCTATAACTATAATACTAGATATTGATTTCTATTAGGCTACATTGATATTAATCGACTTCTTTAAAATCATAAAATGCATTAAAAACTAGTTGTACACTTAGAGCCTTAACCTAGATCTATATTATCTACATTCTACATATAAGACCTATTTCTAGATCTAGAATCTATCTAGATCTATAGATTCTAGATGATAGATCTAGTTCTATGGATAGATCAAGTCTAGTCTATTAGAATCTATATAGATCTAAATATCGAGTTTAGCACTTCTCGTAACCGAAAGTAATTTTTTTTTTCTTGCTCTTTTTCATCCATTGTAATTTCCAATCTGGCTTTTTGAGTTTTATTGTTTCATTACAAACTACTGAACTTTTCATGGCTGTTTTTGAAACCGCGATGTCGGCGATAAATCATCCTAAGAAAGTTCAAACTTTCGATGTGTATATTGGAAATTTACCTCTTGATGCTGACCAGGTTTATAAATACATAATATTTCGTTTGATTCCTTTCTTTCAGAACAAGAGTTAGATCATCTAGATTCTAGACCTGACATTGGCATAATTTAGCTTACCCACACACACAGTGACAGTGACGACAGACACTGAGAGTCTGAGTAGACAGAGTAGTGACAGTACAGCAACACTAGTAACAGTCACTACAGTGTCACACAACCATGATCATCTCTAGATCTAGATATCTAGATCTAAAATCTATTCTAAATCTAGATCTATAGAGTACTATCATAACTATGGTATACATAGATCTAGAATTTCTAGACAATCATGACCAGTGACAGTCAGTGAGTTGAGTGAGTCACTCAGAAGTTCAGTCTTCAGACACTTCAGTTTCAGTGACTGACTCACTGTTGTGTCTATGACAGTCTCATGAGTCTGTCTGAGTCATTGTCAGTGTCACTTGTCAGACTGTCACCACCAAGACTCAAATTAGACTGAACTGAGCCACTGACAATGACATGAGTCTACTGCAACTCTACTCAGTCTACTGCAACTCTACTGTCTCTAACTCTAGTCCTAGCTAGAAGATTCACAACACCAGAACAACATGCTAGTGAGCCTAGTGACTAGATTTAGTGACTGCAGACTAGTACAGAGGCTTCTATTCTAAGTAAAGTAGTACTAATAAGCATCTACAAAAAATAAAAATCTATGGCAATCTAAGGATGTAGGCCTACATAGATTAGGTCTCTAGAGATAATAGAGACTCTCTACATACTCTGTATAATATAATCAACAGTACAGATCTAGATTCTAGATCTAGTTTGTGGTGGCAAACATTAGAAGATGACTCATTTAATTACCTAGGGGCTAGGGTCAAACACTAATCTTTAATTTAAGAAATAAAAACCTGTTTCAGCCATTGATCTGTTAGGTAGGGATCCAAGCAGAGAAGTAAATTTGTTATGTCCCTCACTAAGTGGCGTGTGTCCCAAGATACTTGGGCTACAGGTGAGGTCAAAGGCTGATCACACCAGGGACTTCTCCCCATATATATACCGGTATATATATATATATATATATATATAATATATATTCCTTCTCTGTACTACATGTGATGGCATCTTGAGGCACTGTGTGTGGATAATGACATTTTATTAATCTTTTCCATCCCTGCCAGTGCAATGGATTCTGTCCTTAAGCCATCCCATGGGGGTTTCGTTTCACTTCCCTTTTGGCCTAATTGTCTCCTCTAGCACCAGTTTTCACCTGGGTGCAACATTGAGAGTGAGAAGCATTGCACAGGAATTAGACTACTTCTAAAGACCTTTGAAAGCTTCCTAAGAGACTGTTGACTTAGCTCATCAACACCCAGATTGATAAATTCTAGATATCTAGAAACTAGAATACTTATAATGACTTTACCTTCACTTATCCCTTAATGTCTGTTTACCCTTGTGGGCACTACACATTATCTATTGACCATCTTCTTCCATTCCTCTCAGACTTTGCTATCCACTCTTTAATGTTATCTTCCCATCACTTTCTTTATCTGCCTCTAAATTTTTTTCATGGTACTGTTCCCTGAAGAAAGTTCTTTGCGAGCCCTAAAAAAAAAGGACTTTGTGATATGACCGTGAAGCTGTAGTTTACAATATTTTGACAGAGGTCAGAAGGTCATAGTAAGCCCCAATTGCCATTGTGACCCTGTTCTGAAACTCTTCATTTGTGATGCGGTTTTTGCTGGTGATACCTAGGGTCCTTCTGTAGACAGCTTTGTCTTAAATAAAAGTATGAATTAGATCTAGTTAAGTAATACATTTAGAATTCTAAAACTGAATTTAAGACTTGATTTCTGATATTGTGTCTCATTCTGTTTGAAATATAATATATATATATAATTACTTGCTTCAAATAACTATTATTTTTTATAACTTCCTTTTATTCTTTTTTAAAGAAAAAGATTGGAAAAGTATTTTCAAAATTTGGTGAAATACATGGTATATTTACCAACAATGGTCCAGATGGCAGCAAATTTGGGTAAGTACCTGCACAATGTTACTCAGACTTTGTCTTTAATATGCACAATATACAGTAGAAACATTTTTTCATAAAGTACTTTTCTTTTAAATATAACTTGAAAAAGGAATCATACAAAGGATTCTTTTTTTTTTTTAAAAGTCAGAACAGGTAAGCTAGAAATACAACAATGTTGCTATACAAAAAAAGTAAAGTATAAATTGAACACTGG
The DNA here is from genome assembly GCA_021533235.1 of Biomphalaria straminea. Taxonomy (NCBI): domain Eukaryota; kingdom Metazoa; phylum Mollusca; class Gastropoda; family Planorbidae; genus Biomphalaria; species Biomphalaria straminea. The sequence goes on along the minus strand of JADKLZ010003886.1, from coordinate 6,409,158 downwards.
TGTTTTTTGTTGTTTTTTTTTCATTTGAATAGGCTGGTCAAGTTTTTTTGTGAGACTGATGCATTAAAAGCTATTGAATCAACAAATGGAACTGTTTTTGAAGGTGGTAACAAAATTGTTGTTAAAGTGGCGGGTAAAAGGTTTGTAACAGTTACACAATTTTGAACAAAAAATTATGTTGAGACATAATTCTGATGTTTAACCTAGAATATATATAAATACATTTTTTGTTTGTTTTTAAAACGTAGAAATTCTTATAAAAAAGAAGATGCTGAAGTAAAGCTTGATAAAGATGACATCAAGGCTGCATTGATGAAGCAAAGAAATCCAGATATAGGTAGACATACATTATTTTTACATTTATAACTTTTTTTGCGGAGTATATTTGTCAACACCGTTTTTTGTTTTCTCAAACATTTAAATATATATATAATATTTTTCTTGTAGCAAAACGGGTTAACTTGTGTTCAATTTTTGTTTAATAGTTCCGACATTTGAAGCCAATCATGGACAAGCCAGGAGAGACACAGAGGTGAATGTGTGTGTGTGTGTGTGTGCTAAATTAACAGTTAATGATTCAGAATGTTGCACTATAAAATTTAGCATTTTTTTACTTTATTTACTAGAGTGGCTTTTACTTGTAAAAAAAATATAAGCAACAGTCTGTCAGCAATCATGTTAGTATTCTTGAAAACAAAAATCCCTCTTCCTTTTTTGATCTGTTGTGGCTATTATGCTGCAATTTTCCTCAGGATGTTACAAAATCAAGCTTTTGTTAGCAAACTCTTCCGGCTTTCTTTATGACACTTCTATACTGATATAAAAATAGCCTTATAACATTTTAGTTGACATTTTACATTTTCTAAGATAGATCTTTTGGTGACCTTCCTTTGGTGCCAAGTAAGCACAAAATCCTCTTACTACAGTTATGTTATCATTCTATAAAAATACACTTTTTAAAAAATATTTTTGTTTAAGTTTGTTAATAGTACAATAAATTAAAGTTAATATTGTTGTAAGTTTTTTATTCTTTTGTTTCAAGTTAACTAATTTTTTTTATTTCTGTTAAGCACAGGCTTTTTTTTTTAAATCATATTTTTTATTTTACTGATATAAAAAAAAAAAAAAAACTTGTTATTTTTATTTCAGAAAATTTTAGTCTCACATGTGGAGACACCAATTATGCTGTGGGGTCAAAAAATGAGCCAAGAAAATATCAATGAGTTAAGCTGTATACTTGACCAATTAGCGTTAACTTGTCCGGAGGCAGCTAAAGTGTCAGGAAAGCCTGACTTGGAGAAGGTCAGAGTTTAAGTTTGTTTATTACGTCTATAAAAATAATCATTAGTTATTTTGTGATATTGTATTTATTGTGGGAAAAAAAAAGACACATGAGATATGCAGGCCATATGTTGTATTTAATAATATAATTGATTGATTTAATTTCTTCCTTGTAGATCTATGGTGGACAGTACTCTGAAGATAAATGCTGGTATAGATGTGTCGTAAAACAAATCATTAGCACAGATAAGGTACCAGAAGCTAACATATTTTAAGTTATTTTTTTAAACATTTTTCTTAAATAGTTTTTTGAAAACTTAGAAAAGTCATTGTAAATTATTTTTATTTGTAAATGCTGGATACGATTCTAAAAATACTATCTAATAGGTTTAACCACAAGCTACTAACTTAGTAATGAGTAAAAAAAAACAACAACACATCCTAAAGTATTCTGACCAACAAAAAGTATTTTTTGCTTATTTGTTTTCTGCATTTGGGTAAGTAATTTCTTCAATATTTCTGTGCAGGTGAAAGTTCAGTACATAGATTTTGGGAACACAGAAGAGCTGGATCCATCCACCCTGGTAGAACTACCCAAATCACTGACAGCATTACCAACTTGTGCTATGAAGTACATGCTCCACTCACTTTGGTGCAACAATATTCAAGACCCTACAGTGAGAAATAGTTGTAACATTAGTGTCACATGATTAATTAGTACTTAAGGGTTAATTTGCTAAAGATGTTTTGGATTAATTTGAATGCACTGAAGTGGAATGGCACTGCCCTTGTCTGTTGAAAAATGTTAGACACTATGAGGTAGGGGAAAATGGGGTATATAGAGGTAGAATACCAGTTGTATTTCTTTATTGATTTTGTTTTTGTGGCTAAGAAATTAACAAAACCACTATGCTACTTAATATTTGGACATATTCATGTGGCTAAAGAACTAACTAAACTACTTAATATTTGGACAATTCATGTGGCTAAAGAACTAACTAAACTACTTAATATTTGGACAATTCATGTGGTCATCTTCTATATTGTTAATTAGAAGCTTAAAGATTAGTTAAAATTCTTTTTTTCTCTGTTTCAACTGTTTTAAGGCTTTGAAGTATCTACGTGACATGGTGGAAGGCAAGGAGGCTGAAATCTTTACCACTGCTAGACTTTCTGATCACACTGGTTTCTTTGCTGATATATTTGTCAATGGAGTCTGTGTGAATGAAAAAATGCTTGAGTCTGGATTTGTATTTAGAAAGCCAGGACTAGATCAAAGAGGGCTTAAGTCTAGAATTCAAGGAGGCCCAGCAGGAGATGGAAACACTTCAAATAGGTAACTCTTACACTTAATTATGTACAAAAAATGTTTGTTTCTCTTCTCTTCCAATGCTATAATATTAATACCAATCATAATCTTAAGTAACTTAGATAAAATTTTCTTTCTTTCTTATTTAAAATAGTTGTTTCATCAAGACTTGTATATTTTGTACCTGTTATAAATTGATTTTGGTTAGTTCTTTGCTTTTCTGATCATTAAAACCTTTATGGCTTAACTATCAATATGTAAATTTTGTCTGATAAAGAATAATTTGTCAAATAAAAAGCAGTGCCTTGATACTCATATTTCAAGTATTCATTATTTTATATATATATTTTTTTTCTTTGTTACAACAGTAATCATATTTATATTCTTGAACAGCTTTAATGTCAAAAGTGGTCCTCCGAATATTCGAGATGGTTCAAGAAAATTTGAGTCTGATAAAGACGAAATAACAAATTTACGTTGGAAGCTAAAGGTTTTTTAATAGCATTTTTTTTTAAATTGTTTTTTTTTTAAATATTTAATGTTAATGTACAATCATGATTGTTATAATGATATACTGAAGTCATTGCTGTTAACACATTTGAAGTATTACAATTAATTTATGTTGAAACATACATATTTTGTTTTTGTTTTTTTAAGCAAAAAAAAAGAAAAAGGTTGTACTCTGCATACATTGAGCTATATTGTATATTGACGTGTCTCTTCTTTTAAATCCTCTGCCAGAATCTGCAGACTGAGTACACAAGTCTGTCCAATAAAGCTCAAGAAAATGATTTATCAAGCCAGGTAAACTTATAGTATTTATGTATTTATATTTTTTATTTATTTATTTATATTTTTTGTAACATACAATGATTAACTAATTCTTTTCAGTGTGAACAATTTTTTAAAAAATTGTTTAAATATATTTTATTTGTTTTAGATTAAGAATCTTCAATCGTTGTCCACCCATGTTAGAAAACTTAGGTAAGTACACCATTTCAAAGACGTATAAACATTTTCTGGTAGTAAAAACATTTCTTATTACAGTCTTTGTGTTCATTTATTCTTACTGAAATGACAAGTTAGAATTGAGATAACCATTTCCCTATTTTTGCAACACATGATAACACATGTTCCTTTTCACATTCTAGAGTCTGAGTTAGGGTTTCTTGTTGTGGTTAATGTTGTGTTGTAAACATTGTTTAGTATAATGTAATGTAAGATGTATGAAATAGTCTTTGTAATTTATTTCTTTTTAAACACAGGAACCAAATCCCTCTGGAAAAAGAAACTCCATTAGATAAAGCATTAGCTGTGGTACAGAGCCCAAGTAAAATAACTATTCATGTTGCTAAATCTGTCCCTGAAGTGTGCCGATCTATCGCTGATTACAAAAATGCACAGGATGAAATATGCAAGTGTCAAGATAAAGTAAGTTTTAAGAAATTGTTTTTATAATTGATTAACAAATATTGTGTTCTTTTAAAATTAAAAATATCCTTCATTGCTTTTTTTTTTTGTTAGGTTGTGCTGAAAGAAAAAATTGAAGCCAGAGAAGAGTTTAAAAAAGAGCTTGTTATCAGGCTTTCAGCAGCAATAGAAGAGTTAAATAATGTACCTTTAATGGAAAGAAGCCAGCAGGTTCAGGTACAAGTTGTTTTATAAACTCCTTTCCTTTGCAAAGTTTTCTGAAGTTTGAGTGTAGGCACAGCTTTCTAAAAGCTTTCTAAAATTTATGAATGTTTACAAACCATTTGGATCAATAATTGAATGTATACATCGCTGTTAACAAAGATGATGTAGGCTCAAGGTGCTGATGATAACATAACAAAAATAAATACAAGAATTATAATGACAGTGAATCTAAAAATGTTTTGAACAGATAGGTCTTAAGTTGTTCTTGAATGTAGTGACGCATATTGTTTGAGATCAATGGAGAGTGACTTTCAAACCTTTGGTAATGCACTGAAAAAATCCAGCAAACTGTAACTTTGAGGGAGAATTATGTCAGGACTAGAAGCATTGAGTCCATGGCTCTCTCCTTGACATCATCAGGCTGCTGTCATTGTTCACTTAATTAACCTTGGTCAGTCAAAAGGGAATGCAGAGAAAATAGTAGTTCCATCCCTTAAAAATGTATCAGTGTGTTATTTCTATATTTTCTCTCAGAAGAATACCTTCAATTAAACCTACACAAATGTTAAAGCAAAAACGTCTAGCATATAAAAGTTGTTAATTAGAGTTATTACAAATTGTATTTGTGAAGTATTATTGTGATTTTAAACATTTTTCCCTCTATAAAACCAAATGTGTTTTTATTTTTTTTGGATACAGAGTAATGTTAATAATATTAACTGATCAGCCCTATACATTTATAGTTCTGAAGCTTACTTTACAGATAATTTATTTGATAAAATAAACTTTTAGTAAAAAAATTGGGCTAGAACATACTCCACATTTTTCCAAATCCTTATTTGTTTTTTGTTTTTTTTGTTACTGTAATGACGAATGTTTGTTTCAATGTTAGGATGCAATTGTGCTACTCAACAAAAACTATGACAGCTACATTAAACTACCAATTCAACAGCCACAGAAAATAGAAATTTTACTTGCAACATTTGAGGAATGGAAGGTGAAGAATTGATTACTTTTATACAATTGTTAAATGTGTAGTTATTGCTTGATTTCATTCTTTTTTCCAAGTATTTATTGGTGTTTAAAATTGTAACCAACAGGTCAAGAAGAAAGTGGAGATAGCAACTGCAAGATTTGCTAGTGATCAAATTGAAAAATCTGTCCATTCTGCCTTAGACAACTTGAAAAGTGTAAGTTTTGGTTGGGTGCTTTTTAAAGATTTTTTGTCCAGATTTCTGAGTTGATAATGAAGAATTTATTTTTAAATTTAATGATTTTTGCTTATCACATAACTATAGCTATTATGGAGACCCTTGTTTGATAGAAGCCATACATTTAGAGCCATTAAAATGCATATTTACCCACTGTGACTTAACATTATAGAACTTCACCCTTACATAAACTCTTAACATTCTAATTTTTTTCTATTTCCAGTCCATTTCTTTGAATCCTGATTTGAATGAGGATGAATTAAATCAAGATCTGGATAGCAATTTGAAAAATTATTCTCGAGCTCTACAACAGGAAATATCACTAGCAGACGTTGTAATTCACCTATTTATAAATCTATGTTTGCATTTCACATTTATTGCTTATAACTGTCTTAACATAATTCAAATTAAGTCTGTAAACTACTAGATGTTATTTTAATTGAACTGAGATTATATTCAATCAACATATAGAATTCTTGAGTAAAAATCTTCACTAGTATTTGAACTCAAGATTTTATCTCGACTGTTAAGTGCTTAGTAATTACTCTTTTCCAATCCCCCAAACAAAATCTTTAGTTACTTTCTGGAAACCTTGTGAGGATAGGCACCAGAATGTATCTGCTATATTTCTTCCCATTCTGTTGGATCATCAGGTCACCACACAAGATCTATTGATGTCTTTCTCCATTCCTCTCTGTCTTTTGCCTTGGATAGAACCTCTTTCCATGGCAGGCCCATTCATTCTTTTATGATGTCATCCCATCGCTTTCTCTCTCTTTTTTTTTTTTTTTTTTAAGACCCACTATAATTGTGACAAAGCTGTTTATAAGTTCTATTTTCACATTAGTAGACTATCTCTTAGCACGCAATAGTTTGGACATTTTAGATGTTTTTCTTAATGATTGCTTTCATTTCATAGGATAATACCCAGGATGCAATACTACTTGCATCACTAGTCCAAATAGTTTTAACTGAACTCAGGGAAGAGTCTAATTGTTTAGAGCACCTGACCAAAGTCCTGAATGAGTTCACATCCTTAAAGAAACAGATTAGTCCATGGATCAACAAAACTCCATCCACAGCTGAACTGCAGTCAGTCAGAACCAAATTGAAAAGTCTCAAGTCCAAGTTGAGACACAAACTAGCTGACAAAATGGATGCTGAAGAGGTTTGTTTGTTTTCTGTCTATCTAGTGTTATATTAGTTTAGTTTTGAAAATAGATTAATTCATGTTCCTTTTTTTCCCCTTTAGAATCATGATACTAAAGAACTGGAAGAAATTGCTCAGGATTTAGAAGTCATAAGGAATAACATTCACAAAGCTCTTAAAGAAGAAGACTTGTTAATGGTAACATACATTAAAGGCTATTTAACTTTTTGTGAGCTAATGATATTGAATAAGATTAGGATGAGGATTAATAATTAAGTTTGTTGTATTAGTTCTTGAGCTTAGTAATTAGTTACACATTTTCTAGACATAATCATGATTGGAGTTGTAATGTAACAATATTAACATCTAAAGCTTAATATTTTACACACAAGTAGGTATGTGAAAAAATAAATGAAGATTTGTATTGCTTCATGGTTTAGATGTGGTAATGCAAGAAATAAACGTCACATTTTGATTAGAGTTAAAACAAGATTGATGTGAACATAGCAACCCTAGACTCTTGAGGCTTTGCCTAACAATACCTCATTTAACCATTCTTTATAAATATGTAGTTGGGAAAACAGTGGAAGTGACTAAAGCTGATTAATTTGAGTAAATTTTTAACTTATAACTACAGTACAAATTAGATCTAGATCTTTTTTTTTTTTAATTAATACTTTAAATAAACATTTCTAAAAACATATTTTTTTATACAGCTGCAAAACACTATTAGCACTAAGGTCTTTAATTTGTTGTTTAACTTGGGCATAACATTTTCTGTATTTAGTTAATATAATTGATGTATCTTACTACTACCAGATTTTGTTTCTCTAGGCTGAGCTTAGTGAATTGGCGAGTGCTCACTTCCCAGAACTAATCAACGCTGAGGCAGATGCAGGATTCAATACATACATTGTAAGATGACCTATGTTATGAACTTTAGGTTTCTATTTATTTCTAGCAGCTTACATGGTTTTCATGATGTTCATGGCTCTATACTTTTTTTGTTCATTTCTTAGACATATAAAGGTTTGGTGAAACTGTCTCATGCACCAGATCAGTACACTTTGACCAGCCTTGGAAATAAATTAAGTGGATTATATGAGTCACAATTTGATGGTGAACCAGTGTTTATAAAGGTATCATTTTAATAATATTCTTGAAAAGGGCAGCTAACACTTTTAAGGACTTAATATTCATGAAATATTCATCTTCAATTGTTTTTTTTAATCAATGCATGATTTGTTCAGTGTAGCCAAAGTGGACTTTTTTAATTTCAGGAATATTTCTTGGGTAGTGCAAATCGGTTGGGAAAAGATGAGTTTCTGTTGCAAATGTCCACTTATTCAAATGCTTTATCACCACATCTTGAGCCTATTTATGCAGTATTTTTCGACAAGGTTAGTACCTTTTTTTTTTAAACAACACGGAAATGAACTAAATTGGGTACAATACATTTCAAAAACATTGTTTTGACTTCAATTTTCTAGTTAACTTGTGGTTCTTTCTAATTCCAAACAGGACTATCGTCATGCTTATGTGGTGATAAAAAAACAAGGAGATATTTTGTCAAGCGTTATTGAGGCCACACCTTTAACTAAACAGGTAACCCGCTATAGATACTGTTAAATCTTATTAGCTAACATTATCTTGAGATAGGGTTAGGTTTATATTTTAAATGTTTTTATAATTAAAAGTAAATTATGACCTAAAAAGGAAATGCTTTGTTTTAGTTGGCAATGTGTGTGTGTACTAAGTTATTATTGTTTTATTCATTAAAATTTTTTTTCTTTTTATCTCACTTGTTAGCAATGTCAGTCCATAGTCAGCTGTTTATGTAAAGCCCTCCACAGTTTACATGTGTCCAGTTTCGTCCATGGACAAGTGCAGCCTGACTATGTTGTCCTCGATGACAGTGGCAACGCAAAACTTTTACCTCCTGACTTTTCTATGACAAATGTAAGTCAGCTCATTGGTAGCACAGAGCTATTTCAATCTTAAAATCAAAGCCTTATAATTATTTGTTTGTGGTCATTGTGACTATCTGTTGAAGTTATATTTCCTAATAGTGTGTTGGTATGATTTGACAGGTAGATAGATGTACCAGTAAGTACTTAACTAGTAGTGGGCTGGAAATAATGGCAGCAGAGATGAAGCCAAACAAAAAGTCCTCAGACCCAGCACCTTCTGTTGATGTTTTCTGTCTTGGACTACTGACACTTTGGGCAAGTCTAGTTTTTTTTATTGTTTTTACACATTGTTATTTGAAATATTTTAAATCTGCTTAAAATTTGTAACTTTATTTTTTTATTATTTCATTATAATAATTGATATTTAAAAAATGATCTCATGTTGATAGTTTAAATTAATTATTTTATTTTTTTTTTTAAACTTTAATTTTGTGTAGGTTTCATTGTCTTAACATCATAGAATGTTGTTTTTTTCAGATGCATCATCCAAACATAAGTTTTTCAGAAACCAGAGATGGAACAGTGGACTTTTCTACAGTGCCATTGGTATACCTTTTAATGATTTTCAGTTTTACTTCATGAGTAATTAGTTTTGGTGTACATTTAAAAAATTTACCCTAACATTACTTACTGTGTTTGCCTTTTTATTTTTTTCAGGATAGAAATTTAAGCATTTTCTTAATGAAACTATTACATCCTAATCCTTTATTGAGACCTACATCTGAAAATTGTCTTCGGTCTGAATATCTGTCCCAGGCTGTCACATCTCAGGCATTGTCTTCCTTTGAGTGAGTAAATAATAAAACTAAAACACAGTCAAATAGTGATTTTCTAATTTCTCTGCAAAATTGTAAATAAACTAAATTTTTTTCATAACAATTTGTAAAATAAAAACAGCCAGTTTAATTATAATAGTAATCTAGAAATATATAATAAAGCTTTTTTAACTTCAGCAATACCAGGTATTAATAACAAACCATCTTTATACCAAGTTTGACCTTTATATTAAAATGTATTTTCCTTTAACGCCTCTATTGAATAAGTTCAAGAGGAAATACCACAATTCAGCTTCCCCTCATCACACTATCTCCCACAATGTTTCAACCCATCATGAGTTCTAGTAGCCTAGTAAAATCAAATACTTGTGACAGTCCAAGGACAACCTCCTCATACCATGATAACTTAATGAGCCAATATACTCACATGAATATCCTACATCATAAAAAAATATGGTTCTGAAAACAAGTCTCCTTACAGAGATAAAAAGTAAAGTTCCCCTTTCAGACCTTGTGGTCTATAGGGCAGATGATGTAAAGGTCATCTGATTCTGTGGTCTATGGTTAACGAGGGTGTCATGTGGCCAGCACAACGACCAACCGCCTTTACTTTTCCCCAACTAATGTCAGCTACCCATTAGAGCTGGGTGGACAAAGAGGTGCCCGTTTCCAAAATAAAAATCGCAGTCTTCACCAGGATTTGAACCCGAGACCCCAGGTTCAGAAGCCAAGTGCTTTACCACTCGGCCACTGCGCGTCCCCTTACAGAGATATATATACAATAGTCATGTTACAGAAATACATGGACAATCTAAATTTAGAATTGCTCTAGACAAGGGTGAAAATTCCCTCAGAGTGGCACAAACATTAAATAAAATTGACTTTGGTCCATCCTTCAGTGTAAACAGTTCTTCAGATAAAATGGTATTAATTGTCTTTATCACATAGAGTTGCTGAAAAGTGCAATCTGTCCATCGCTGAAAGTCATTAAAAGATTATATGATGGGATTGTGAGAATCCATTGTGGGCAGGTGTGGCTTTAGGCCTGAGTGGTTAAGGCTTTGGTTTCTTAACCAAGAGGTCTCAAATTGGGATTTTTAGCATCTGGAACTTCCCTAATGGGTTCCTGATATGAGTTGTAAAGTAAAGGCTGTGGATCATTATGCTGGCCACATGGACCCTTCTTAACTGTCATAGAACTAATGAGGGTTACATCATCTGCCACCATAGATCATACTTTTATTGTGGGCAGGTGTTGATAGAATGTGAAAACTGCTTTTTAAAAATATTTATTCAATTCAAATGATTCTTTCATCCTGCAGGGAAACTATTTTATCTCAAAATGGCTCCTATAACAGTAGTCCCACGCCTATTAGTATTTATAATTGCAATGGTAGTGATGGTTATGTCTATGCTGAAAGTAGTTCAGGATTACAGGTATTTATTTTTTTAGTTCACAAAATTTGAATTTTCATATTCTTGAGTTTGCTATGTACAATATTGAAATAGTGCCATAAGTTGAGCTGAAGACATGCTGACATAATCTTTCCAATATTAATGCAGATGATTGCTAACACTCGAGTTCCCCCACCGCCGCTGATGGAGACCCTAGTCATGGTGCCACAGTCCTCAGCCAGCACATTTAATCCTGTGCTCCCACCAAGCTTACAGCCACCCAGTACTCAGCAACAACAAATGAAATTTCACCAGCAACAGTTTCAGCAACAGCAGCAGTACCATCTCCAACAAATTCAACAGCAGCGAAGTCCACTTCAGCAGCAGCAGCTAGACCAGCAGCAGTCCAACGATATAGCTGACAATTCCACAGATCCTGAAATTTGTCTTCACAGAGAAGACAATAGAGAGGCTTCTTTTGAAATAGGAACTTTTGACCCAAATGCTTTTGAGGTAATTTTTTTTTTATTTAATTAAAATGAGCTAAGCCTCTCTGATAGGGAAAAATGTTTCAAAAGATTTGTGTAGATATTTAAAAAAAAAATTTCTATATTTTATATTATACCTTACTAGAAATTTTTAAAAAATATAAACATATTTATTACAGCTATAGTTTAATATATTCAATACAAAAGAAAAAAAAAATTATTTGGCTTGATGGAGAAATGGAGAACTTAATTTGGTACCATTGGAATCATTTCCATATCGATCTGTTATTTTAGATGAATTCTTGTAAGATACATTTTCTTACCAACACTACATTTATATACAAATATTGTGTGTATGTACAGGTTGTGACAAGTCCCCATTCCATCAGATCATCTGTAGATCTATCAACAGACAGTGGTGCTAAAGAACTAGCTGCTGCTTCAGTAGACAACCAAGTGGCAGAGGATGACAGTGAATGGGTGGATGAAGATGAGACATAACCAGTTGTGTTATTTTATAACTGGCATAATTTTGAAGGAATCACTTTCTTATTAAGGATAAGACAAAAAAAAACATCTTGCTTCCAGGAACTCTTTGGTGGTCATGTTTAGTTGTAACCATTCTATTCAAATAAGAAAAGTAGTTGTTTTTTTTTTGTTTTGACTGAAATAGAATTTTAAATGATTGTTATAGTTAGTAGAGAAAACAGATTTTGTTTTAATTGCATGGGAAGCCCAAATATATTTTTTTTTACTAAGCTACACTGCTAGCTGATTGTCTCATTGGCATAGTTAATTTGAAAGATCTAACTATTTTTCTTTGTGTTTTTTTTCATGCGTTCTCTTACATTTTGATCATTATATTGTTAATCCAAATATGTTAGCGTAACACAAAATTTTCAAAGTTCCCTATTTAAAATTTATTTTATGTTGAAATGTCACTGATCTGTTGATTCTGTATTGGTGTTTTGCAGTTTTGTTTGGACAATGACTGTAGATTAGAAAATTTAGTCTTCATAATATGATAGTTGATTAACAAAGAATATTTTTGATCAAGATTTTCAAATTAGCAAATTTAGTTCAAAGCTAGTTGTAATTTTGTTGTTTGCATTGATTTGATGCATTATTTATGTTTGTTTATTTAATGAAGTTGAATTACTTAACAAAATGTGTTGCCATACTTTTTAAAGTATACTGTATGACTGTTGCTAATGAGATCATTCATTAGCTGTTTCATCTTTCATTTGTACAAACTCTTTTAACATTTCTAAAATTGTGTTGTTGAAATAAAGGCTTCACTTTTTAAGCTGAGAAAACATTCATTCATTATTATTATTATAGCTTTTATATAGCGCTACTTTCATGCTTATAGCATGCTCAGAGCGCTTTGGTCCGATCTCGTTTGTGGACCAGTGTGGGGAGGGGGGTATCTAGGAGCTGGTTTTCCGTGCTGCCTTTGGGCGCTCAGTAAACACAACTCTACCCGAGTCGGGTGTCGAACCTCGAGCTCCCTTCTAGGTAGCCAAGCTCAAGCCGCACTTAGCCTCTCGACCACGCTTCATTTCAAAATTATTTTTAAAAATTTTGTTTGTTTGTGTTACAAAAGTTATATCAACTCACTCTGTCTATCTGTTTAAAAGTTTGTACTCGTTATTTCTCCCACACCCAATCTCTGATCATGATGAAATTTCGCACAATTATTTCTTTTACCTGACAATGCAAGAATCAATTTTAAAAAATTAAACAATTATTTAACTATTGGTAATTAATTAATGCTAAATTGAGATACATAATTAAAATAGCTTAAGTGCTAATGTGCTTTTATCCATTTTTAGCATCACATAAAATATGGCTTCTGAACATTTTTAAATATACTGGTATGTGGAATATAAGTTACCGATATTCCTAACTAAAATCCCTAAAGTGGCGGACATTCAACTCCAAAACCATCAAGGCGAGTCAACGTTTATATGTACTATAGCAACATCTCTGTATTATTTCTCCAATATCGAACTCATCAATCTAGGCTGTCTTCTTGTCTTTTATATTAAGGACATCTCTTTTAAAAAAAAAGGATGTCCATCTCATTTTCCCAAATAGCTGAAGTCCTCTCCCCCCCCTCTCTCGTAATTTTTTATTTATTTATTATGCTTAAAGTGTTTGTCACAGACAGTTCACTGATTATTAACACCAATCAGCTAGGTAATTTGAGGTGAAGAAACAGTGCAAATTGAAGTGTTTGGAACTGTTATATTAAACAGTCAATATGTGGGCCCCAATTCTAAAAGCAAGTTTAAAAAACTTTTTTTTTTGCATGTATTCTTGCTTTCTAAAGCCATTATTCTATTCATTTCTTGCAATACTTCACTGCTGCAAGAAGTGTTTCCTGTGAGCTTTGCATAATCAGGCTCTAGTTAAAGTCCATCTAATAATTTCTACATAGGAGGTGCCAAAATGTTCATGTATGCATTTATTTAAGCTCATTGAATACAAAGAAACACATGAGTGTGGGTGGGATGAAGTGTGTTCAAAATAAAGACAATCTCAATTTTATTTTAAGATGATAAGTGGTAATAAATTAATTGTTTTCCACTAATTGATAATTGGTTCCATTTTTAAAGTTTTGGAGGTCTGGTGGCTGAGGGGTAAAGGGTTCAAATCCTGGTGGGGGACTAGAATTTTTTTATATCAGCATGTTACGGCACCTTTAGGTCCAACCAGCTATAATAGTACCGGAACCTGACATTAGTTGGGCAAAAAGTAAAAGCGGTTGGTCATTGTGCTGGCCACAACACCCTTGAAAGTTGGGCCACAGAATCATCTGCCTTATAGATTGCAAGGTCTGAAATGGGAACTTTATTTATTTTAATCAATTGTTTTATATAGAAAAGGAAAGATAAAATGTGCAGTATTGATATTTATGGCAGTTGTTGTGCAGTGCTTTTCACAGTGTGACCGATTAGAGAAAGGATTTTTTTCTTCCATTTAACTCATGAAGAGTTGGCAAGCTAAGAGGACAATAAAAAGAAAACTTATGAATTCAACTGCAACTTAAACACAAATTATTACAACTTAAACACAAATTATTACATCTAAATTGGCTAAGAAGATGTAAAAGTAAAATTGTTCTTTCAATTGATTTAGAAAAGTGGGGAGGACAAAGACTATGAGCAGAGTATTGTGCTCAAGTTGTAGGGAAGTTCAGCTAGAAAGTATACTTGTCCTGTAATAATTAGCCAATAGTGATAAAAGACAAAAACAAAATTGATCTGATTGTACATTTTATTGAGTTGATTAACTTTTCAACACTCAAGGCAGTATAGAAACTCATCTGTTCCAAACAAAGAGAAATCAAGTTTATAAAAACCCAAATAAACCTGAGAGTGTCATTAATGCCCTTCACCCTGAACACAGTTGCAGTACAAAAAAAATACATATTAATATCTGCATAAACAAAAAATTTCTGTTTATTAGTAAACTGGATAAAAGACCCTAGAAATAATGCTCCACACTGAAGAATGAGCATTTAATTGAACACAACAAAGTTTTTTTAGACACAATTTTACAAGAACATAGAATTGCTTGAAACTTTAGACAAGACTTCTGTCGCCACTGAAATGTACATTGAACCATGGCATTTACAATCACATTACTAATTCATCAAATATTCACATGTATTCCAACAGAAACAATTGATTTGTCCTCACTGACACCCTGACAGACTAGATTTCAAGCTTGACAGACTTGACCAAATTGTCCTTGTACTTTTCTAATACTTTATCCACTTCAGATTTAATAAAATTGTCAACCTACAAAATGGAAAGTTATAATATAAGCATAAACATGATAAAGATTGAAAAGGATTATTAAGAAAATGAATATGCTGCTGAAATATAAAATAAATATAAATATGTCAGTGGTAATTTGAAAAACATTTCACAAATTGAAGCTATCAGAGTAAAATAAGATGATATATACATAGGTAAGTGCTTCTGACTTAATCAGTACCTATATACAAATAGTCACTTTGATACAAAAGAGAAAGAGTCAAAAAGCTTAGACTATTATTAGATAATAGCCTTGCTCGGTTTAATAATTTCATAAGAAAGGTTATATACCCGAAGTCATTTTGGGATTTTTTTTATAATTACGAAAATGAACGATCGGATAAAGACTACGAATCTGAAGAGTTTCTTAAGTGTTCTGTTTATTCTAAATGTAAATTGGTACGTTCAGACATTTAATTTTGGAATTAGTATATTCAATTATGGCTTTAGTACGAAACATCGAGTGACGCAAACTTCTACGTTATTGGGTAAAACTGCAAAGACTTTCTTCCAAGCCAATAATAGTAGGCCTACGATACTATTACGCTGTCTAGACGGTAGGAGGACTTAAGAGACTTGATGTTTAATCGCCATGTACAATTACATATAGAACAAACAGAACACTAAAGAAACTCTTCAGATTATTTTACGGGATATGTGCCCTGCTCAGCCAGACTGTCAGACTATAAGAAGTTCATACCGGCTTTTGCCATCCATCTATCCCAGTGGTGTTACTGGTGCTACAGCCCATGGAAGGATATGGCCTGCTTTTACACATCCCTCCATTCAGATATCTCCTAGGCCTTTCGTCACCACGCCCTAACCCCAAGTTTTTTACTGAGGTTATAGTTAAATCAAAAGTGGCTGCAGCGTACTCAAACTCGACCGCTAGCTAGATATCTTGTTCAGTGTGAGAAAGTATAAGGCATAGAGCAACTTGTGTAATCACCATTTCCTTTGTTTTGGTACGGGACATTAGACACTGAAGCATGAACACATGGTCATAATTTTACCAGCAAAATAATAGTTATAATAAGGCTTGACATCAAATCCGAAGATTAATGAGGAATCTACACCGCTCTACGCAATTAAAGTGTTAACAATATTAAGCACTTAAAACGCAATAACTAATCATACATCGGTACATTTAATTTCATGACTTTCCTTCCATAGTTCTATAATAAATCAATCTTCAATAAGATGGTGCGCAAATGTTTAATTAGGTCCATTGATATTTTACGTCATGAAAAACTTTCATTCATAAATTGGAAAACTTTCATTCATAAATTCTCCATGTCATTCATAAAACCTTCAAACCAAAATAAATTTTTCGATAATGAGACATTTTTAAACCGATATAACGGTCAAACTCGAGTTTTCCCGATGTGGCCAATGAGTTGAGAATTTTTTTCTCACTAACATTTAGATACGTAGAAATTTTAAAGAAAATCGTTAGAGCCGTTTTCGAAATAGAAGAAATATATATATATATATATATATATATATATATATATATACAAGAATTGCTCACTTAAGAGTATAGGATTATAGGAAAGGCCCATCAGCGAAATGGCACATAAAGTGAACACCTCCAGTATTTTTATCCATTCTAATTTATTTCGAAAGTAACTGCTGAACTAAAAATTGGTATCACAAAGACTCCATTTTTCTACATTTCCCACATATTCACTTTCGTTTTCCCTCTTACAATAATAATAATAATAGGCTTGTCTTCGAGTCCGAAGATTAGTGAGGAATACAGTGTACAATAAAGCATAGTTGAAAGTCAAAGTTGACATGTATGCAAATTTCATTGTCAAAACATTTCAGGATAAACAAGAATAGGTCTGAACTTAAGGCGATTTTAAAACACCAATGGACAGAGGCCGAACAAAAATCACATAATATGCTTCTAAATAGATGAGGAAATAGATAGATCTCTAGCTATTTTGCTGTCCTCTTTTTTTTAAACTGGCTGGTTAACTTTTTGTTACTAATTAATGATATTAATATGTGTATAAATGTTTAAAAGAAGTGCAGAATTCATTTTTAGTTCTTTAATACATCTTTCATTTTTTCATCATGCCACATAAAGGGCAAGAGCACAGACTAAAAAAACAGAATAAGATGAACCGACTTAAATAAGGACGGTTAGAAAGTAACAACCTACCGTCTATGTATGTGCCAGCCCCATAATAATTCGGTTATATGTGGTATGGTATTTAAATGAACTAATTTATTAATACAAAGGATGATTTATTTGGTTATAGTTCTTAAATTGTTAGGTAGGAATTTTTATACCAATTATATGAAGCGGTGGCTAAGTGGTTAAGCACTTGGCTTTTGAATCTGGGGTCCTGGGTTCAAATCTTGATGAAGAATGCGATTTTGAATTTAGGGTTCCCCTGAGTTCACCCATCTCTGATGGATACCTGACATAAGGGGGGAGGGGGTGGGAGTTTGGTAGTTAGTCGTTTTGCTGACACCCTGCTCGGTAACCATTGGCCAAAGAAACAGATGACCTTAAGATCATCCACCCTATAGAAATGAACTATACTTTACTTTATATGAAGACCCACCAAGAGTGGTGGGAAAAAAAACTGACAATGTTGGGAAGGTCACCTTGTAAGAATGTCAGAAAACAGAGTATTTCAGTTAAAACCAAAAGAAAGGCAACTATAAATGCAATGGACTGATGAGGCAGAAAAAGAGTCTGGGCATGTAGAAAAAAGCTCAAGAGAGATCTGAATGGAAGGAAGTTCTGAAGCAGACAATAGCCCTTCATGGGCTGCAGTGCCACTTTTTATGCATTACATTTGTTTAGGTGCATGTCATTATTAAAAACAAAATGATGTACCTGAATTGAAGACATTCCAATAAATGTTGTAGGATTTACACAGCTGTCCAGTTTTGACAAAATGGGCTTAAAATAGCTGTCTTTTTTTATTCTGTCAATCAGATCACAAGGAAGACCTTCTTGTTTCATAACAGAAGCACTCTGTATTGCTAAACTGCGGAGCTTCTCGTGACATTCCTGTACAAGTTTGAATAAGAATGATTCGTGTATTTAATTCACCAGAAAAATAATTTGCATGCTTAATTCATACCAAAAAGAATGATTCATGTTTTTAATTCACAAAAAAAAATAAATAAAACAAGGTTACAAAGACAGTTTGTGTTGAAACACAAACTTAAAATTGGCCCCCGAAGTGGTCCACCCAGGCAGGTTTCAATATTTTCAGAAAGAACATCAGAATGAAATTATATCAAAGATAAATGACAGATCTTATATAGTGCCCCAGCGGTCAAGATATACACCTTCTATGCTTTGATCTCTCAACGTTTGCCTTGAAAAGCCGGCATGTTCTACACAACTGCCACTTCTCTTTTATGAATGGGTAACTTGTATAGTATATAGCCTACTCATATGTTGGAACGAAACAAAACATGAAATGTGATGCCATTTATAACATTATTAATTGTCTTAAATTAGGTCTCATTTATATTGCATACTAATTAGGTTTTTTCTCTTTAAATACTGCTTGCATAAAACATTTTTAAAAATTAGATTTTGAGCTTTTAGAAAAAAAAAATTAGCTGTTGCATCAGAACATTGAATGATCTATATTATCGTGATGTCAGATTTTCATTTTCTCTTCTACTTTCTGAGCACTAAACAGGACAGACGGACAGACAGGCCACACAAAACTAATAGCGTCTTTTCCCCTTTCGGGGGCCGCTAAAAATATGTATATATAAAAAAAAAAAAATTATTATCAACATTTTACAACAAAACTTGTGTTCATATTTTGGAAAGTGTAACCAAATAGTTTAAACTTTGTTGTTCAAAATGAGTGATGACTTTTGGTCTAGTAGCCTCAGAAATCAGATAAAAGAAAATAAAAAAAAAATTAATAAATGTCATTCTCAACAGGCTTTTTCCTAGACTTTTGTCAATCATCAAACCTCATTATGCTATAATTCTAAACTAAGTTAAATTAAATTAAAAGAAGGCACACTCTTACCTGTCTGTTGCCACCTTCTTTGACCATAGCCATTATAATATTCTCACTGGCCATGAAGGGAAGTTCATCATCCAGTCTTTTAGCTATGACCTAAGAAATATATTCAACAATTCTAAATTTTACTGATGTCTGCTGATGAAAAAAAAAAATGAATCTGATATCTGAAATTTGATAACTACTGGTATAAGATTTACTTCAAATATTAGCAAAGACTAGGAATGATATAAAGATTAATATAACCTTAACATTGAGATGTAGAAAATCAACTTAATAAGCAGTTACAAAAACTTTAAAATGCTATCTTCTGATAAAGCTTTTATTTTCATCAAGATTTTTCAATTTTACAAGTGAAGCAAAATACATTTTTCTTTTCAATTCTGACTAATAAAATTAACAGCAGGAAAGCATCATAATGATTATGGTATTGATGTTTATCACATTACCATTGTTTCTGTTGTTTTCTAGTTGTTGCCTAGTGGGATCAATAAGGTTATGTCTAAGTTACTTTAACAAAAAAAAACAAACATTAAGATATTTTTGTAAGATTCTTGATTTTTTAAAATAAATTCTTTTTATCTGTTGTCTTTGTAAGTTCATTATAACAGTAATGGTGATACTTAGGCTGGTAGTAAGTCATTAAAAATATAGTTACAGGGGGAATGCATATTTTTTTATGAAAAATCGTACTTGCATATTTTTGAAGTTCATTTGTGTACTAAATACACAACATGTGTACTAGTAGGTATCTCTGCTTTTATACATTGTGGTTTACTAACATTCATTTGCTGACCAAACAAATATCAGTATATTTTCTCCCCGAAATAGTTATGGTCAATGAAATGTCAAGTGAACAATGTAAATTTTCTGCAATTGGTATTAGGTATTCTGAAACCCAAGGTCATCAAATGTAATTTATGTAAAGATTATCTTTCTCCCTCACACAAATAAAGAAATTTACAAAAAGTTTTTTTTTTTTAAGATGGAAGTCGCACAAGTTTATAAAAAAAAAATGTTTGACTAAATTTTTTTAATATTTCAAAAAAAAATGTGTATTTGGGTGTTTAAATAAGCCGGTTTATTTAAAAAGCTTTCAATAAAAACTAGAAAAGAAAAATTCACGTTAATAAAAAAACTTTCTAGCTCCTTCAGCACAAAACCATGAAAGAAAATTCAATGATGAAAGTTTTTTCCCCTACAAGACTTACTTTAGGGTAAACAACAAGGCCTTCAAATATGGTCTGTAAAGTCATTAGAATAGCGTCTGCACCAAGGTAGGCTTCTGGAAGAACAACACGGCGGTTGGCACTGTCATCTAAAGTACGTTCCATCCACTGAACTGATGCAGTTTGTAGAGGGTTCATGACCAATGAGATGAGAAGCCTTGCAAGAGAGCAGATTCTTTCACAGCGCATAGGATTTCTTTTGTAAGGCATAGCACTGGATCCTTAAAAGAGACAGTGTCAACTAAAAAAATTATATAACTATATAATACACATATATTTTATATAAACTAGCCAAAGAAAATTGTGTTACCTATTTGCTCAGCTTCAAAAGGTTCTTCAAGTTCTTTAAAACTTGACAAAAGTCTAATGTCAGTACAAATCTGTTGAATAAATAGAAGTCAGGCAAAAAATTTGAAACATTTAACATCAGTCACATGGAAACTGAAACTTCAAAAGTACAAAGTTTCATTAAGTTTTCAATCTGGCCCGGGATTAAATCTAATCTAGATTTAGCCTAGTGTGACATAATGGGGAGTTAACTATTTTTTTTATTGTATAGTTAGGAGTGATTCCCCTTACTAAGTTAATATAAGGCCTTGTAGACCGTGTTTAGTTGCCACTTGCTCCTGAGTCACCAGCTTGACCACTTGACCCGTGTTATGACTTGAATGTATTTTTTTTCTGTTATTGGTCGTGTGTCTTGGGGTACTCGGAGAAGTGTGCCCTGCTCTGGAGATCTTTGAGCTAAGTATATCTTTAGTACTATTATATTTATTATAATGTATGTATTATTTAGTAGATATAGCCTCAAATGATTTCCAGACAGTATATTTTTTGCCCTGATGTTCTGCATCCTGGGGTACTCCCGAACTGTCATTTTTAGTAACTTTCTCTGAGGGGTTCAACCTGTATTGAACCATCAGATGGACTTTACATATTTTATAGCCTTGTCTCTGAGGGGTTCAATACAAGCCCCCATGTGACCTAAAAAGTGTTCACAATGTACATTACCTAGTAGCGGGTATAACTAAAAAGATCCAAATTGGACTTATAGCTAGATTTAGGTATTTACAAAGGGTATTTAGGTCGACAGATCAGTGTTAAAGATGTGCTGGCACGTTCGTCCAGAGGTACATTGGTCCCTACTTGTACTGCCTAGGTTATTAGGTATAACTTCCAGGTATACAATTAACTAATGTATGTAAACAGGACTAAACAGAGTCGCTATTTCTTTAGTCCCATCTCTGCTATTTTATTCCCTTTGTATCAGCTGATAAGCAAATGATTTATAGCATTTTTTTTTCTACTGCACCATGACCTACATTCCCCCCCCCCCTTATGCAGTGCTTTACTCAATGTGCTAGATGATTTGTGTACTAGATTTGATTCTAGATCTACATCTAGATTAAATCTACAGCCTAGCAGTAGTGTCACGAGGGATGTATGGATTTAGATTAATATACATTTTATATTTATACCTGTATAAGTATCCTAAACGTTACTTTACATTACAGTTGATATCGAGGCTTGTGGGTGGTCTTTTTTTTCTAAAACAAATAAAAGCGGTTCTATTTGAAATGTCGACCTAGTTATTCCATATCTGAATATTAATAAGTATAAACAGCATTGTGGTGACACGGCTACTATGTGTGGTCAACCGTTGGGTACCAGGGAGTTAGAGGACTTTCAGAAGTGAAGAGTGTGTTGTAAACAAGAAGAAAGGAAGTCATCTAGTGGAGTTGGTTATCTGTAGATAATGTTAGCCTTGTAAATATGTTATGTTGAATACTTCTCAATAAAAGGCACTTATACTTAAGGGGACTTGTTTCTTCACAAGCATTTTTACCAATGTTTAAGAAATCAAATAAAAATTTAATTAATGAAATCAGATAAAAATTTAATCTAATATATAAAAGGATAAGTAAGGCGTATGTATGTATGTATGTATGTATGTATGAGCTGAATGGAAACCAAAACCGCTTGACCAATGTTGATAAAACTTGGCAGAAATGTTCCTTGGGTACTAACGTAGGCCGTAGTGTATGTATTGTAGCCCTAAAACAAACGTAAGACCCTTAAAAAAAATAAAGTTGACCAAGTCTATTACAACTATACTATTTTATGGATCTAGGCTTTGTTTAAAATGTTGACATGAGAAAAGATCGAAAGGATTTAGATCTAGATCTAATTTTAAGAAATACACTTTGCACTTATAGGTTTTTACTTTGACGCATGAAAATACAAAATATAGTCTAATGATTTTATTATTTAACAAAATTAAGCTTCAAATTTGTGTTTCAAAAGGCTTTTTACATAATTTCGTTCTTTATATCAGCAAGCGTAGATATCCTTACGCACATTCGTTCATTAGACATTTCACGGAATGTTACACATCGCTCTATTCCTAGCACAGCGAACGTGAAATGAGGTCACGCCCCAAAACTAAGATGATAGAACTTCTCTTCGCAACGATAGTTTTATACTTTAGCACATGAACACACTTATTATAGTCCATTCATTTCATATTTTAATCAAATTAACATTGAAATTTGTTTTTCGAAAGCATTTTTCATGCGTTCGTTCGCGAAGCCGTGTTTAGATATATTCTAATAGTTTCATTCATAGCGTACATCTTATTAAAAAGGTCATGCAATGAACACATCGTGAAATGAGGTCACGTCCCTAGGTCTAAAACTCTAGGATGATAGAACTTCTCTTGGCAACGATAGTTTTATACTTTAGTACATGAACACACTTATTATAGTCCATTCATTTCATATTTTAATCAAATTAACATTGAAATTTGTTTTTCGAAAGCATTTTTCATGCGTTCGTTCGCGAAGCCGTGTTTAGATATATTCTAATAGTTTCATTCATAGCGTACATCTAATTAAAAAGGTCACGCAATGAACTCTATCCAAGCCAATATTTAACTCTAGAGATTACTGTATAGTTTAGATTTACATCTAGATCTATATTTAACTCAAGATCTACCTAATTCTTTAACACATGAACATACCAGTACAAAATTAAGTCTATTTATTTCTAATTTTAATCAAATATAGATCTATGTAGGCCTACAAGCAAATGTTTTTATTTGAAAATATGGACTAAAGTCGATCAGCTATTTTAAAAGCTTTATTCATACTATTTTACATTTACGCATTCCTTAACTTATAACATTATTATTTCGTTTAATTGTTTACATAACACTCTCAGTGATATACAGTTAAAGGCCCGCGGGCCGCGGGTAAAATATGTCTAGTTAAGCAATAAAGTGACTTTTTTAAGTAGATCCTTTATCTACAAGATCGATTAAAAACCCTCTTTTGAAAATATTTCGATTCAATTCTATAATCTACTTACTTCCTTTTCACGTAAAAGCAGACGAATTTCTCCTGAGTAAAGTACTTTTGTTCTATTATAATTATCATCTTTTGCACAAAAAATAACAATTCCACTACAAAACGTCTTCAAAAAGACAACGACCCTAGTAACGCCACTGCAGCCTAGTAGATCTAGTTTAGACATCTCTTTCAATGTCTCACTGTTGTAGTTATAGTTGAATCTAAATCTATAAACTAGATCAATCTAAATATAAAAAAAAAACTACTCTAGGAGCCTACAAGATTCTAGATTAAGATCTTGATTACAGCTCTGTAGTAATTGTTATGAATCTCTTTAAATGTCTCATTACAACTGGATTTACCCTCTTTCTCAATAAAAACTAAAGTAGATTCGATCAAATAACTATTCAACTTGACCACATACAAAAAATAAAATTTGTTAACATTATTCAGTGTACCTTGTGAACTGTGGCACCAAAACTTGCAAAAACTGACAGAACCTCTGCATCAACCTTCCTGGGGTAAGTCTGTCCACAGATGATGAAGTGACTGAAGAAAAAGTGAATACCTTGACTTAATGGAAAGCCTGGGAGTGTATACTAAGTGTGTATATCTCTAACTTTAAGTGTGCAACTTTCTTGATACACAACCGTCATACTTTTTTTTTCATTGTTGCATGCTATGTTCATGACACAAGATCTTTTAAAATGCCCTTCAGATCAGTAATTATGCATTTTGATTCAACTCCTATATTCTACCAATAACGTGATGTCACTTTTTAAATCGTGCCATATTAGTAATTTATCTATTTAGATTAGATATACTACCAATAACGTGATGTCACCTTTTAAAGCCTGCAAGATCAGTAACCTTCCTATCCAACTCTTCAACTTTTGCAGTATCTCCATCGAATAAAGTCAAGAAACTAGCCTGTGTGCCAGTTGTACCCTTGACTCCTCGAAAACGAAGTTCACTGCTGACTCTTTCCATGTTCTTCAAATCCATGAGAAGATCTTGTGCCCAAATACATGCCCTCTTACCCACAGTAGAAACTTGAGCAGCTCTGTTGATATAAATATTAGGGAGGACATATCTAACATTACAATATAACATGGTACTCCTTTCAGACCTGGGGGGAAAGGGGGGGGGTAAGTTCACATCTGTTTCAACAGCATACAGTTAACAAGTGTGTAAAGGGACCAGCACATCAACCAACCACCTTTACCTCCCACCAAAAAATCAGGTACTCATTAGAGTCTTCAGTGGAATTTGAACTTTTTTTTTGGTTTGGAAGTCAAATACTTTACCACTCTGCCACTTGCCCCTTCACAATGTAACATCAAATAAACAATATTGTAAGCTTTAGTTTAAATGTATTTTGACCTTAGCTGTCTACAAAGTAAGTTACGAGAAACCTAACTTGAGAAATGCAGTTTACCAATATGGTTTTGTTAAGGGGAGGCTACTTACTGTAAATGTGTGTACGAAAGACATGGGAGATCCTTGTGTTCCATAGCAAAGTTTCTTAACAAATGAATACATGTGGCAAGCTGAAAGACATTGAGCAGACAAATTATTAGGTGTTTCCAGAATATCATAGTAAATAATAACATTGTACAATGTAGCCAAACAAATTAAATGCATGATTTTATATATATATATATTTTTTTTAAAGGTAAAGATGAAGTCACCTTTGGTTTAAGTATTTCAAATCCATCCCTGAGTACAATCAAATCCTGCAAAAGGAATAAAACCATTTTTTATAAACCAATTAAACACATATTTTAAATACATTTTTGGCTTTCAATTTATTGAAATTATTAATACA
Source organism: Biomphalaria straminea (assembly GCA_021533235.1). Classification (NCBI taxonomy): domain Eukaryota; kingdom Metazoa; phylum Mollusca; class Gastropoda; family Planorbidae; genus Biomphalaria; species Biomphalaria straminea. Next base: position 6,383,693 of record JADKLZ010003886.1, on the reverse strand, counting down.
AAATAATTGTGATTACAAAATGCATGATTTTTTACATTTACCTAAAAGATTTAAAATATTAGAAAACACGAGTGCTTAACGTGACAACTGTAGCAATAAAAATTTGCAGACCAAAAATTTTTTTAAAGTGTCATTATGCTGAATCCTGGATGAATCTCAAATAGTGATATACACCAAAGTTTAGATAAAAATTGGGAAGTCACATGCATTTTTCAAAGCTTTTTTTTTTTCAGCCATATGATAAAATTGTGGAAAGATAAGTAATGATATAAAAATGCTCAATTTAAAGTTAAGGTTTTACCTGTTACACATTGCAAAACTGGCTTGAGACAGTATTAAGTATCAAGATAAATAGATATATAAATGATTACATACTGTGTTATCACCGACATAGCAGGAAGTGGCTCCAAGATGAATGATGGGAGCAGCTTTTGGGCAAACAGCCCCGAATGTATGAACATGAGCCATCACATCATGCTTGAATTTTTTTTCTTCCATTGCTGCCTGCTTGTAATTAATGTTAGTCAAATTTTGGCTCATTTCCTCAAGCTGCTCGTCAGTTATATCTAATCCAAGTTCCTGATAGATTACAAGAAAACAATATATTTATGAATAACATTTAAAAATTTTTCTAGAACTTCAGCAAGAAAAGTTTATGTTAAAAGATCAATTTATAAACCTATTATCAGTATTTTTTATAAATGTACAATAACAGCATCTGTAAAAATCTACAATCAGGACTTCTTTACATTATGCAATTAGAAAATGTTTACTTCATAAAATTTAGTGACTTTGAATACTGGAACCTGTATTTAAAAAAAAAACAACTGAGAAACTCTACTTTTAAGTGAACTAATGGGTATAAGACTTGTATAAAAAAAAATATTTTTGAGAAGATTCTAAGCATGAAAAAAAGAAAGTGAGAGAATAAAGTGAAGGGACAATATGGCATTTAAATCTATCAATTAAAAGGAAGAGAGGTAGATGCAAGGAATGATGGGTAAAAAAGTGTACAAGATAGATTTGTTTTTTAATGAGCGACACCTTAGGAATGCAAGAACACATGTAAAGGGAGGTCAATAGATAATGCTTAAGTGTAAAAGTATATCAGTCTACAAGACAAGGGAAAGTGAAGAATCAATTTTAAAAATTCATTTACATAGTTTGATAACTTGCAAGCAGAAATTATATTTTAAAAACATATTTTTCATGACCCCTTGAAGAGAATATTCTTCTAAGTTCAAATAAATCAATTTAAAATGAGCAATGCTTTCAATAAATACTTAGTTCAAGTAAGCTTTATTCCGATTTAATACTAAACTACATTTTCACAGTTCACATAAGTTTCATTCATTTTACTACTTAACAATATTTTCAAAGTATTCTCAGTGCAAATATTCCATTGAACATTAAAAATACCTTTTCTGCCTGAGCCAAATAAAGCCATAACTTTCTCCATGTTGAAAATTTTTTCTGATCGGAAAAATTAATTTTCATTTCTGTGCTTGCATAGCGAGATGCAAGTGGAGTCCTATAGGTGTTGTAATCTGGGCTGTCTTGTGACATTTTCGGCTGTCTTTTTCAAGTGGACAAGGCTAAACAATAAACAAGTAAATATAATGTTTAATGTACATCAAAATGAGTTAAGTAAATAAATAAGAACCAACATGGTCATTCATTTTATGTAGGAGCAGTTTTATGTTTAAATTTTAACAATGAAACTTTTTCTCACTGTGTGATTGTAAGATCTTATAAATATTTTTGCATGCAGTTTGAGAAGGTTTGAAGTTTTTGCAGCACTATGGTATGGTACGACAATTTGTTCACAACTTTTCGTTCACCCGACAATTCGATCACACGACTAATCGCTCACCTGACAATTTGCTCAATGACAACGTGTTCACCGTCAGTTTGGTTCATGACAAATCATTCACACGACTAACCGTTCACTGACAATTGGTTCACAGGATAGTAATGTTAATATTATATATTCTCGACTATGGTATGGTACGACAATTTGTTCACAACTTTTCGTTCACCCGACAATTCGATCACACGACTAATCGTTCACCTGACAACTTGCTCAATGACAACGTGTTCACCGACAGTTTGGTTCATGACAAATCATTCACACGACTAACCGTTCACTGACAATTGGTTCACAGGATAGTAATGTTAATATTATATATTCTCGAGGCGTATTTAATGTGTTTATATTAAAACTTTTGTAGCTATTATTTCCGAAAAAAAAATATTTAATTGCTAGGGATCGGGCCTAATCTGAGTTTCTTTGTTAAAAGAATAATCTATAGATCAAGTTGCTCAGGTAGATAGTACATCTAGATTATTCTAGATCTAGATCTACTTCATCTAGTTATAAATCTAGTAGAGATGTAAATGTTACTAAATTCTAAGTAAAACTGTATAATTAAAAATTATTATATTTATATTATTTATATAGATTCTATCTATAACAATATTAACATAGATTTATATATTATGATTATTTAATTTATAAATATCATGAGGTACTTTGACTTTGGACTATATATCATTATCAGGGAAAATAAAGGAAAAGCCTCTGAATAGTCTGACTGAAAGTGAAAGGGATACTTTATGATATGATTATTTATTATGAATGAGTCGATAGACCTAGTGCTAGGCTAGATTCTCAGTCTGAGAGACAAGTGACAAAGCATAGAATCACGAATGTCTAGGAATTAGGAATGTGGAATGGATAGAATCTAGATCTATTTACATCATAGATGTCTAGAGTCTAGTAGTTCATTAGACGATTAGTGATCAGATGACCATGAATGATGAATGACATGCGTGAGCGAGTGATACCGAAGGCGAAGTTGACTGAACTGATAATCTGATTGAATCATTCAAATTCAAATCTTAGTCAAAAGTCAAGACAAGTAGCTGTAGATTCTAAATTAAATAAAGAAACGTAGATGCTAGATCTAGATCTAAAGCAATACAAACATGTGTCAGGGGCAATCTAGAATGTCTAGAGTAGATGTCTAAATTGAATAAATAGATCTAGGTCGACTGGTCATATGGCCTGGTCACTGGTATACTAAGTTGTTTTGTTTTTTTATAGTTTATATAGGTTATGATTGGGAGTAACGTCTAACTCATTTGTCAGTAACAGTAACAGCCAGTAGAATCTAGATCTGGATCTAGATCTATATAGATAATCTAGATCTAGATCTAGAACTAGTAGAACGTATCTTAAATTTTTATCTTATATAGATCTAGATTAGATTCTAGTCTATGCCTATATCTAATACAGACGTTACTTCAAAAAAGATGATTACGTCCTACGCGTCATGCACTTTGTCATGCATATTAACCAAATGACCTAAATCACTGGTTTTCCTGGCTAGCTCAGGCAACCTGAGCATATGGAACGAGGAATGTGCCTTTCCTTTATCTTTGTGTCTTTCTGACTATTCTATTTTATTAGATCTATAGTATAGGTCTAATATTATCCAACAATATGAATCTACAACATACTGAAATCGTCCATTGGAAAAGTTAATTGGAGCTGACATGATGGAATTGGAAGTGGATGGAAAACAATATTTGATAACTATTATCAAAAGACAGGAACAGAGAAAGACGGTCAACAGATCTTGTGTGGTGCCCCAGACTAAGAGATAGATCTAGAAGAAGGAGAAGAGTAATAATCCATAATATAGACAGACTCACTTTGAGCTTGGATGGAATTTTATTCAATTACGGGCCTGTTATTCTTTGACGTTGTTGTCTCCCCTTCGCTTTCTCTGTCTGCCACTTCTTCTTTTCCTGATACTGTTCCCTGAAGAAAGGTCTTTTGCTAGCTCTGAGGATCTTTCTTTAGCATCTTAGTTCCTTTGCTAAGATCCTCTTCTCGAAATCTGCTGCAGTCAGTGTCCAAGATTCCTAAGCATATAAGAATGTGGTCATATCCGGGGAGCGCATCAGTTTGAGTTAACTGTTGATGGCTATATGCCTTTCTATTTCCAGATTGTTTTGAGTTTAAGTACTGCTGTGTACTGTGCTATTCAGGCCAGTAGTTCAGGTTTGGTACATTTGAGACAATAGCTCCAAGGTATTTAACATTACAGACACTTGTCAGCTTTTCACCACCAATGCTGATGTCCTCTTTAAAGTCCAGTTGGCTTATATTGGTCATAATTTTTTTTTCTACATTGATTTGCATACCATATGCTGCGTAAGTCTTGTCTATGCACATCATCAAGTCATCTAATTCTTCTTTTGCCCCTGCCAGAAAATCTATGTCGTTCCAAAGCGTAAGTCAGTAACTTTTCTTTCTCCAGTGCTTACAGAACCTTCATAGCACTCGAGAGCATCTTCTATTATCCTTTCAAGGAAGATATTGAAAAGAGTTGGAGAAAGTATTATAGGCAGCCATGTCTCACTCCAACTGTGGTTTTACTCTAATTTCAGATACATATATCACATGACCAGGTCAGCTATATTTAAAGGAGGCAGTGGCATCTTTGAAAATGCGGCAATACATTGTCTAATCTATCTATAGCTTCTTAAAAAAAAAGAAAATATGCTAGGCACAAACTAATTAAGTAAATCTAATTTCAAAAGTAATTGACTTTGAAACATTTTTAGAAGGCACTAAAAACAAATATTGAGTTCAGAGTTGTAGGATTTCCATTTTTAAGTGCGGCAGAGTGTCCACATTGTCTAAGACCGATTTACAGACATAAAAATAAAATAACCATATGCACAGTATTAGTCTACTCATTTATTTATTTTTGACATTTCATTTAAATTGTGCTCATTTATTAATGGTTAATATTGCTACACAATTATTTTCTCTTTGTTGAAAACAAAATTGGCCAGAGCTAGAAGTAGTTTTTTTCCTTTTATATCTTTTGTATTTTTCATTTCTCTTTTTAAATTGAAATATCATTATTAGCTTGAGGTTGTGAAACTCAGTGTAATCAATTGAGAAAAAAATTCTGTGAAAAAAAAAATATGAAGAGTGAGTAAAACAAGATTCAGCATATAAAATGTAAAAACATTAATTTTGGCAGATGGAAACAACACTTTAGGGTTCTTTTCCAGATGTGTCTTTTACCCTAGATCTTTAGGGCACTTACATTACTAGCTTAAAGTACACAGCCTTTACTGAGTCAATATTTGTGTGTTGTTGTGATGGGATAGAACATAACATATTTTTGTCAAAAGTATTGTGGGTAGCATTATAATATATTAATATATATATATATATCCATTTAAGGATGAAAAAAAAAAGTTCTAGCATAACTAAACAACATAGGTCCTAATATAAGCTAGTTAGTCTACATATGAGTTTTAAAGTAAATTATTTTTAACTGTAAAATACTCTGGTTGTTTTGTCAGTTACAGTGTTGAATGGTCCCAAGTAAGATGATATGGATCTTTTAGTGACAGGCAGTGTTGTTTCTGAATTTAGATCAGTAGGCTATATTTAAAATCTGGAATATTCATTGAGTATCCATACAGCAGTTTCTTTTGTAGACATATAATCTGAAAAAATAAAATATCTGAAACAAATATCATTATGTCAAAATATAAAATATAAATATAAAAAGAAAGTTCCAAAATCCAATTTAAACCTTTGTATGCATTGTCTGTCCCTTCAAAGGGTATTTGTAAGCTTAAAATTAAATAACTATTATAGAGCCATGATTACATCAAATTTTGCTGTATTAAAATGTAAAACTCTTATGCATACCATCAGAATAATTATCTTGCCATGGTTGCTGATTTAAAACACTTTCACATTCTAAGATTAGTTTTTTAAAAAAAATGAAAGAATGATCATAGAAATACTGACATAAGCATAATTGATTTTCATAGATATAGATATCTACATGAAAGCTAAAACAATGACTAATTGTGATTTTCTCAATCTGTATCATTGGTAATTAACTGTAGGCCTATAGACAACTAAATTAACTGAATGCTACTACAGTTTGATCTATAAATCTTTATATATAATCTTGGAAGGAAAATATAATAAATAATGTTTTTAATTAAGTAAAGTTATACCCTCTACTAGTTGACAGTGAGAAGATAGTACATCATTAGTAAATGTTGTATTTTTTTGTGTTGAAGGTCATGTTCCTGCATCTTTGGATCTCTCACTGAGTTATTTGCATACTTGCTGCTTTTTATTTTTCTTGATAGTTTTTTTTTGTTGTAATCATTTATGTCTCAGATCTTTCTTCCTGTAGTCTTTGCACCTCTTTTCTAACATTCTTGTGAATTTGCTCGAAGTTGTATTAAATTATTAAGGAAAGCTTAGATCTAGAAATATACATAGGCCCTGATATTGAACATAAATGAATAGCAGCACCAGGGGCCAAGTTTTGAAGAGAGATTCAGAGAAAGTAGTGAATTAAATGCTAAGAAAATAAGGGACTGCACCAACCGAGGCCCGAACGCTGGAAACGGACAACTTAGTTTCGCCAATGAAAGAATATTTTAATATTTAGATCTAGAATATTCTAGAATAATCTAGATTCTAGTGTATAGAGTCTAGTAGGCCTACATAGGTATAGGGCTGGCCTTAGATAACTGGAGGCCCTAGGCGAAGTTACTGTAGTGGCTCCAATAGAAAAATACCAAATAATAATATACTATAGTTAACTATAGTATAAGTTACTATAGTATAATACATCGTAAAAAAATAAATTGCGCAATTACAGCGTTGAGCGTAGTCCAACAATAATATAATTGAGGACAAGTTAAAGGTTTGATGGTTCTTCTCTAAAAAATGTTTAGAAGTCCTGTGGAGGCCTCAAAGTAGTTTGCCCATGTCTAAAGCAGGCCCTGATAGGAAGATGTATACAAAATTATTGTATCTCTTACAAAACATGTTCGAAATGCGAATGTTCTCTTGAATTGAAACAACAGCAACAACCATTGTTTTCAATGACAACAATCATTTCCGGCAATAATCCAGCACATATATAGGTCTTTATTTTATAATTTAAAAAAATGCAACCACAGACCTATATATATTTTTATGAAAACGTTGGCTTGTGTATAGATCAGGGGTCTCAAACTCATATCATCGTGTGGGCCGCAGTGGAAAGTAACAACCAGTCAGCGGGCTGCACCATGAAAAGATAATTTTTTTTCATTAAATTTTACGAACACTACTGTCACTGCAGTGCTAAAATAAAGTTTTTATAATTATTAAATACATTTAGTGTAGTTTATTACATGCACAGGCAGGTTATGTTACTAAAATAAGTGGACGTTGTCTCTGTCACTAATAAAAAAGCAAAAACTGAAGTTCCCAAACAAAAAACAACTATAATTACTAGGCCTACTGCAGATGTATCATCACATATGTTTCTGTCCACTCAGCTGAAAGCGTTTGGCAGAGACCAGACCATCGACGTTAGGCCTGAAGTCGCATGTAGTGACAAGCCGCAAGGTTGCTTTCAGATGCTCAGCAGTCAGTCTTGATCGTGATGTTTTTTTGTTGATCTTCATTCTGGAGAAAAACTGTTCGCAAACATACATACTCCCAAACATCGCTATGTAGAAGACAGGCGCATACAACTTTTAAATAGACTCCCATAGCACAACGGCTTTGTCCGCATCACATTTGGAAAATATCCAGGTAGCAACTGGGCTTGCGTAGCTTTATCTTCGGAATTGAAGACATTACCATTAAGGCAGCAGTTCTCAACAGCGATCCTTTTTTACTATTCCCACCATGTGTCAACCCTCAACCGTAAAATAATATTGTTAAGTAACTGCGCTTTTGGTAATATTATAAAAATTGCAATCATAATGTAGATATCTAATAAGCATTGCTCAAGCTTTATGTTTAATTATGAAATAATATGAAATTATATTTTGTCTAAAATATATTTCTGCTATATATGTAATCAAATAAACAACAAGATTACAAAGAGAGTTTCTGTTATCACACAAACTCACAGGCTGACCACATCAAATTCACCAATGGACCAGGAATATTCAAAGGATATTCTTGTTTTGATCATTTAAATTAAAATAATAAAATTAAAAAAAAAAAATAATTAGCCATTATATTTCACATAAAAGCAAACAGGACAACATGTCATCTTTGGTCAGATTCCTCGAACTCTTCTGGAATAAGTAGAGAAACGTTAACTGATCACCTAAGAACAGCATGGAAGCCTCTCAGACAGTGTGTCACCTGGTGCAGTAGCTCAGGGTGTCATCTCTCTCTTATTAACTTTCTTCAAATATTTTTTCTTTAACACTATTGTTAGTTAGTTATTTTTGTTGAACCCATACAGTGAGCTGATTACCTACTTTTATTGATTGTTATTCAAATTTAAAATGAGTGTTAATTTTTATTATAAAATCCCATTGTTTATTCAATTGTTATTGCATATTTTACAATAGTATTTAATAAAAATTAGAAAAAGACTTAACATCACCTGAACAGGTTTCCTTTGTTATACTTAATGTCAGAAATGGTATAATGCTATTGTGTCATTTAAACTTTAACTACCATCTAGATGTGTCTAGACATATTTGGGCATATATCTAGAGATGTTAATATTATTATCTTTTGCCATGATATAATTTTTCCAACTTCGTTGTCGGACCCCAAAATAGTGTCACCCGCAATTAAAATCCTGGTCTCTGGACATTTTTTTTATTGGCAGTTCATTTTTCTGTAAATGTTTACAGAGTGGAGACTTGTCTTCAAAATGGGATGGCCGGGGGGGTGGGGGGTGGGGTGAAGAGAGACGAGATACTGCCTCCTAGAATAATATTGATATGACGTATTTAAAATAAGTTTTACAAAATTTATTGGCAAGTAATCCTTTTTTTTTTTTTGTTAATATTTCATATATGTTCCAATTATTTTAGAGTTGAACACATTTCTATGAATGCACATTTTTCAAATACTGTTCTATGTGTTACTAGTTATAAAATTTGCATTAGGCTTATAGAGAATTATGTCATAAACAGCATATTTAAGTTTTTTAAGAATACAATAAACAAAGTCAAGCAAATTTGTTCCCAAGATTTTTTAAAAATATATTTAGATTCCCAAATCTTGCTTTGATACTGTCAATACTATAGCTTGATTCATTACAATTTTAAATTGACTTTTTTGATAAAAGAAACAATATAGCATTGAATAAAAAAAAAACATTGATCCCACTGAAGAGAAAAGATGCAGCAGACAATCAATAATTTACTGGCACTTAGATGAAAATTCTAAATGTAACACAGTCAGCCTTACAGCTCAGCATTTGGACAAACATTTTAGGTGATGACATTAACAAAATTTTTTGTGTGTTTGTGTGCATAATTATTGATATGAATGAATAGAACAACAATACTTTTGTTAGGAAATGTAAATTTATAGATCAACAATACTTCTGTAAAAGCAGTGTAAATTATGTCATTATTAAATACTAAATGTAGCACATTCCTTTTTAAAAGTTTTAAAAGAAACTTTTCTTTGATGATTAATAACTAACAGTCTTAATGACATCATTATTCATTTGAAATACAAAGTGTGAAAAAGAATTTCAGCCCAGTTCAAGAAGACTTAACAGATTTGTTATTTAGAGCAGTGTTTCTTAATACATGACTCCTATTCCCAAAAAGTTATGTGACCCATCAAGATCTTTCATGAAAAGTTTGGAAACAAGTTGTCTAAAATTTAAACCACAATTTTTAAACTCCAAGAGTTGAGTGAAGAAAAAAAAATGACTACCTTGTTCTGTTATGTCCAATTAAAAACAGACCAAAAGAAATTAAACCTTTTTAAGTGTCTTCATAAAGTTTATACAAATTTTTGTTAAATTAATTTTAGAAATTTTCAGAAAAAGAATGATAGATGAACAACAACAACACTTATCATTTAAAAGTTATGAATAAAAGATCCACCTTTAAATTATAAATAGTAAGTATACATTAAGCAAGATATGATAAAGAAATGAATCACATAGTTTCTTCTATATCTTATCACTACTTTCTCTTATCACAAATGCATATATAGATAGAGTTTACACAGATACAAATTTGATATTAGTAAAATCATAAAGAGTCCGCAATATAATGTATTTAAGTTCCGAGTATTTAACAATCAACAGTGTTTTGAATAAACAGTCATAGTTTAATATTTAAATATTTTTTTTACATATGTCAAAATGACACCCACTCAATTATTCCTATAAAAATACTTAGGCTGGTCCCAATACAAACTTAGACACATCTAGAAAAAAAACAACATGATACAAAATGGCTAACTTTTGTTTTTAGTCTAAGGAAAATATAATTTGAGACAAAACAATAGTTTTCAGACAACTTATTTTTAGAAAACAAATCTCTATGGTATCAGTATTTAAGAATCAATGATCCAAGTAATTTTCAACAAAATAACCAGTTAAACTAGACAACAGCGTAAACCTAGTCGAATAAAAAACAACTCGTAGAATAAAAAAAAAAGTTTGATAGTGGAGAAAAGGTCAAGAGGTATATTTGTTCATACATTTCTTTTCCTGGAACAGTCAGGGTGATAGCAGATGAGCATGAAGGCTTGACCTAGTTTTCCCAGTCTACTGCTTGCCAAGAGACTGGTAGTACTCCACCATGACCCCCCAGGCTTTCTGGGACATGAAACCATCTGGCGGGTCGATGTTCTCGCGCGCCATTTTTCTCATGCGTGTACCAGAAATGAACTCAAAATCTTCCTTGTGTTCTGGGTCAAAGAAATCCATAGCTCGTTTGCGGTTGTTGTATGCTGCCACTCTGAAAGGAACTATCTCTAAAAGTGTTAGGCCTGGCGCCATGGTTAAAACCTAAAGAGGAAAAAGGAAATTATTTCACTTCCTGAATTAATTAATGGAAAAAAAAAAACAATCGTTCTCCTAATACAGTAATTCTATTACAAGTGTTCTAATATTTCTTTTTTTTTTGGACAAAGTTAACAAAGTTTAGGCAAAGATTTTAGATTAAAACAATGCTATTATAAATGAGGAAGATAGTATTTAAGAAGACAATGAACATTTAAAAAAAAAAAGCTGAGCTTATTTTCAGTTAGAGATGTGTAAAGGTCATATAATGGCCAACCATTATCAAGGGTACTATGTGGTCACAAACATTTTTTCCTGTATTTTGAACTTCAAAAATGCATTTTCTAAGGTGTTTCTTGCTATTCTACTAAAAAAAAAAAGGGGAAGGTTAAACATAAAATGTACTATTCACTGCACTCTATTGGGGACTGGTAAGAAATAGATCAATGTGTAAAAATTTTACTTGTGGAGGGTTGAACTTCAAACTCTCTGATTATGCCTACAGTGACTGTAGTTTGTTTTAGTTTTTCACAGGCTTTTGCTTGATAGAATTACTTCTATCAATGTTAATGGTTCCCAGCAACTGAGAGGAAAATCAAATAATGTTTAAGCCCCCCCCTTTTTGGAATTTTGTGACTATTGTTATGCTTAAGGTTTTCTCAGATTCTTGGCTTGAATTCTCATAGATTTACTTTATTAATGGATTCAAGATGATTCTATTTCGTGGGAGGGAGGGTTGAACCTCAAGTTTCCTTCTTTTTGATGATTGTATTTTTGCTTAAGTTTATTCTCAGGTAGTTTCTTGAATTCAGGTAGATTTACTTTACTAATGGGGCCCAGCGACTGATAGACAAAACAGGTCAATGTGTTTTATTTTGGGGATGGTGGTGAATTGAGAACTTCCCATGACTACACCCAAGCAATCTATTTATTTACATACAAAGTTTAAACTATAACCTTTGCACCATGTGTGGGGTCATATAGATCTCTTCCTCCATCTGGATGTGGCATCCCTGCTGGATCTCTACCCACTATGTAGAAATTTGCTCCTGTAGACATTCTAGCCTTGGCATGCCACTGTACCTGAGAAAGAAAATGAAGTTTATTTGGATTACTTTCCATACAAGCCAATGAATATTTCATTCATAGTAAATAAAAACAAGATCACCACAACTATGCGAAAAATTTTGTTACTAAGAGTTAATAAGTAAATTTTGTTTAAACTGAGTTTATATAAATTTCCTTTATCTCTGGCTAACCTCTGTTGGTCCTGCATACATCATGGGTGATGGAAAGATGGCTATAACTGTGGACTCTGGATCTAAAATTTTCTCTTCCAAAATAGCCTGATGTTGCTTCATTCTCCATGGTAATGGGACATCATCATCTTTGGTCCAGCCACCTGATGACAATTATATAATGTCTATTGATAATTTATAATCAAACACTATTATATCTAGTCAAGTGCAAAATTTTACCATTAATGTTACCAGCCCTTTAGCCAAAAACTATGAAAAATGTATCCCTTCCCGTTTACATACATTATTACACCAAACTGTGCACTACACAGAAGTACTACTCTTTAGAAGCATATTTTAAAGTTTGTGAATCACTGATTTTATAAAGTTTTAAAGGCAGTTTAAAAAATTGAATATTTCCTATGCATTGGATGGCCGCATGGTTATGTGACTAGTGCTCTGGACTGTTGCCTTAATGCTCCTGGTTTCAAATCCTACAGGCTTACAAATTCAACATTAACACATACTTCTAAAACTATGTTTCTCTTTTTATTCAACAGCTTGGTGAGTTTAAATGAAGCTAAAATGTATAAAATAAAATGGTTGTGAATTACCTAATGGATGTAGCAGTAATACTGGTTTCTTGTAGCCCCTAGCTAAAAGTTTTTTCTTGGTATCTGTCATGAGAAGTGCATGGCCATTGTGCACTGGGTTTCTCAACTGAAAGGCAAAAACTGCATCTGCCTGAAATAAAGAAATGCCATTCAATCTAAGTGGTAATCAATAATATGGCAATCAATCAAAAAGGTAACAGTATATAAGAAGACCAGACACCTGCTGTATGTATTAAATTAGTTGTCTTTTTTTCTAGTGAGACTATTAACTATATAAATTAGATAAATAGATGGATAATTCAATTATAAAATATTTCATCATTATTTGTTGAATATGTTAATGATGAGAAATTAATGTTTACAATTAAATAGCTCAAGAAAACATGTCATGATAACTGTCCTATGTCAAAAGAAAACCAGAAAAATAGGCTGATAGTGTACTCTGCTTCTTTCCAGTGTGATCAAAATGTGAAAAAATGAAAACAATGAAACAGTTAACACTAGAGTTCATAAAACATAGTGAAATAGTTACCCCAATTTCTCTGAATCTTTGTCTTAGTTCTTTAGGTGTGAGTCTATACTGATCTAGACCATCATTCCAATAAATCCTGTCTAGCACTTCTAGATCACCACCAACTAGCCAATCACCACTTTCCATTATCATCTAATGGACATTAAAAAAAGTCATTTTTCAATTATAGCCTGTAACACATTTTTATAGAAGTACATTTCACTTTTAAGTGTATTTTTTTTAAATTAGTGAATAAAACACTACAATTAATTCCCCCTTTTCAAAATACACACTTTTAACTGAACTAAAAATATAATCTGTATTTTTCTAAGTTATGAAACAAATAAAATGAGTAAAACCCCCATTCTGTTTATAGACTTGGTTTATGATTATAAATCAATCCTTTTTTCACTAGTATACAAGTTATTGTAACATCAGATTTTGCCTTACCTTGACATACGGATGCCCAGGATTAGTTGTACCAAATTGTCGCCCACACCGCTCTTCTTTGTTATGTGGATAAAACTCTGGCTTGCGTAGAATGGCTATATCTTTTCCTTCATATTTCAGTGTAATGGCCTCACATTTGTCAAGTTTTTCTTTATCAGATGTTTTAATGGGTAGGACCAAAGGTATAGACTGGTTTATAACACCATCTGAAAATAATATTTGGTTATCATAAAGGTTTGTAACAACATTTTCAAAGTGATATTGACTTGTTAAAAAACACCACCTGAAAGTCATTAAGGTAACTTAAAACTCAATAGAATTTTGTTATGGCTTCTTATCTTTTGCTAAATGTTTATTTATTATTTTATAAATAATTATGTAAAAAATTTTATTTTTTAAAATGAGTAACTACACACTTTTTTTTTTTTTTTGCATATCTAATAGAGGGCTAGAGAGATGAAGGTGGCCCAGTTTTCAGGCATACCGATGTATGCAAATGAGGCTCTTCAAAATTGACACTATAATTTTGAAAAATGAGTCATTGGATGGATCCAAATAGAAAGCAAGCATAAAGGAATGGGTCCAGGATAGCAGATGGCGTACACGCCAGAAGTAGAAAGGTGAGTGAAAGTGCTACAGCATTTTGTGATTTTGTGTATCAAGGATTGAGAAAATGCAAAGGAAAAATGGCACAGCATGTCTTTCAGGACCAAATGGATTATGAACTAATCTAATCTAATGTCAAATACGTTTCTGCATAGTTACACTACATCAAAGATTTTTATTCCCAAATGTAAAATCATAACTTTTTGTTACCATTTTATTTTTGACCATTAAATGATGGAAATTGTGTCTTCAATTCTTTGAATAGATGTTTACTGTGTCATTCTACTCTGATCAGTGAATAATAAATAATAACTTTGTGATTTAAAACCTTTAATTATTTAAAAAAATATTTAAATATCATCCATTGATATTTCTATTCCTAAAATAAAAATCTGAATATTTGTAAATCAATTGGAAACAAATTGAAGTCTTATTTTTTCATTATCTTATGTATATGCTTTATTATCACATTTATATTCTTTCCTTGATTCTTTGATTATATTTTTTTTTGGGTACATATAACCGTATAATCGTATAACCGTTGGCCAAAGAAACAGATGACCTTAACATCATCTGCCCCATAGATCGCAAGGTCTGAAGGGGACACTTTACTTTAGAGGGCGCGGTGGCTGAGCGGTAAAGCGCTTGGATTCCGTACTGGAGGTCCCGGGTCCGAATCCTGGTGAAGACTGGGATTTTTATTTCGGGATTTTTGGGCGCCCTTGAGTCCACCCAGCTCTAATGGGTACCTGACATTAGTTGGGGAAAAGTAAAGGCGGTTGGTCGTTGTGCTGGACACATGACACCCTTGTTAACCGTGGGCCACAGAATCAGATGACCTTTACATCATCTGCCCTATAGACCACAAGGTCTGAAAGGGGCAACTGGGTACATATTATGACTAGCTTTTGGTATGAATTTTGATTTGAAATTGGACAACTCTATGACTTTTCAAGACTTTGGTAAAAATGTAACTTACTATCAAGTAAACATCCAAAATGTTGAGATTGTAGATATTCTTTTTCTCTCATAAATCCAGATATTGGTGTGGCCCATCCTTCAGCTAGAACTTGAGTCCACTGAAGATCTACCTATATAAAAAAAAAAGAAATTTTAATTAAGATGTTTCAATTTTATTTGAAGAGATAGACTTGCATTGCACTTTCTCAGAATACATCTGACACACACTAATTTGGAGGTGGTGTAATTATTGTTTACCCATTTTAAGATACAATAAAGTAACACAGTGCTGATAAACTTTTCTTGAGTTTAATGCCTTTAAAACTCAAACATGATACAATATACAAAGTAGATAACCAACTTTGTAATTTTAAATTAGCGACTTCTAGATTTAACATTCTAGCCAATTAATTCCCAGCTCTCCCTATCTCAGTGTTTATAACTTTTTTTCCTAGAATCTTCTAGAATCATTACCTCACATCATGCCACCCCAATAACCTTTATCTTGGCTTTAAAAAACTTTTTCTTTGTCCCCTTTTACTTTGGTCTATATTAAAATTAAATTATATTTTTCTGCTATAACCTTGAACTAATTTTCTATCAAGGTCTGTCTCATATTTGTTTTTTTTTTATGCCCCGTAATGTGTGAAGTAATTTGAATACAGCAAAACTGTCCTGCATTTTGTGAATGACCTTGGGCTGTCTACAAAAGTGTGAAATAAGAACTACATTTGGTAATGTACTCATTTGAAAGTTATTTTTTTTTAATAAAACATGATGACCCATCAAAAGGGATTATTTTAATAAAAATTGTAAGAATCTAAAGTTTGATTATTTTAACATTAAGCTTTGTTGGCAATACATGATCAATATTCTCATTGAAACAAACACAAAAGTTTCTGAAAGAGACACAAAATTATCTACCATTCCTATTTCTACAGATGGAAGAGTGGCAGCTTCTGCCATGGCAGCCTCCTTTTGGGCTTCTGGAACAAAGAGTTCACGAACAGCTTGTAAAGCTCCACGTGGGACTATATCCTGAATGGTACAAGAATAAATACCAATTTTAAATATTGAATTAAACACAGCACAGACTTAATATTTCAAATGTGATTAAATAGTAAAAATCAAAGGTTAAAAAAAGTGTCATATTATTAGCAAAAAATAATTTATGTCAAAAAGCTTTTAAATAATATATAGATTAGACAAAGGTAGTTTAAAATGAAGTTTTGAATTTATTTCTTTTTATTTATATGCAAAGAAGGATATTTAAAATAAGTTACTTTTTTTAACAAGAAATTTATTTTTTTGCGCATTACATTTGCACTACTGGTACTTAATATGTAAATCTATATTTTCTTCCCTAAAAAACAAGAAATAAAGACAGAAACTCAAAATATATATCATTTTACAGATTTAAGTAACATATATCAAAATGTGATACAAATTTTCCCATTCTATTTTCTCTGCTATGGTACATCAAAAAAAATTAGCTTTGGCTTACATTGTTTGCCAGCATAGTGACTACTTCCTGTACACATTCGTCAACAGAGAGCTCTCCAGCACGTAGATCAACATCTGGCTTTTCTGGCTTCTCATAAGGCTGGTCTACACCAGTGAAACCTGGTGAAAATGGCAGAAAAAAGTTGTAGAACACAAATGAAATATAAAGCATATCAATCAGTTAGTAGAGTAACCGAAGAGTCCAGCTCCCGTAGCCTCAATGTAGTGGAAACGCCTATTAGTGGAACTAAAAAGGCCATTAACAAGCATGGAATTGTGGTGGTCACAGTACAAGAATATGAAGATATTTCCTGTGGTTAGCGCTGCCTTTGGCAGCAAGTGGGACGCATTCTGTGGCACAGCACACCACGTAGTTAGTATGACCCAACCCAGTAAAGGTCGCTACCACTGTAGAACCTTCAGTCTTGGGGTGAAGGGGTGAACAGCCTCGGGTCCACACCAATTATTGGATAAAATCCTTTCGAACAACCAATCCAGTGCCCATTCCCTACTGCTAACATTTGAAATAAATTCTTTGCATCAGCATTCTCAGCAAAAGGAGAAAAAAGACATATATTGCTTAATTTAAATTGAAAACAGGGGTGATGTAGATGTAAAAAAAAAACCTTAAAAAATACTCAGAAAGGCAAACTTGTACTTCTTTTTCCCTAGTGCTTTTAGATCATGGAATGGGTTGCCTGAATCAGCCAGGAAAACCAATGACTTGGCAAATTTAATTCACTAACATGCATGACTAGATGACATAAGGATTTTGATATGCAGAGGACCAGATTATCTTCACTTTTAAAGTAATGTCTGTAAATTATGAGATAGTTACAGGATTTCATTGAAGGTTAGTAGATTTAAGTACCCTTGACTACTTAAATGATAAGTTACTGGACTCATTGAAGGTTAATAAAGCACCATTGAAGACCAAGCAGCCCATTTTGCAAGTCAATTTCTTTATGCTATAGAGGGTCTATCATATTATTTCTTCAATGTGATTAAAATTACTAATAGAGTCTTTGATACAAACTACAATTACCTTTAATTAATCCAGCCCTGGCCTTTTTGTACAAGCCTTTAGTGTCTCTCTTCTCACAAATCTCAATGGGAGTATCCACATAGCACTCAAAGAACTTGAGGCCAGCTTTCTCATGGAGCTCTCTAGCATTGTCTCGATCCTGAACACAAAGAAAACAATTATTTTTTATTTCCAGATATTCCTTCAATGAAAAGCAACAAAAATTTTTTTTATTTTTTTGTCCAATCCATAATTATGTGTGAATTTAGTTGCTCATATAACTTTGGCAACTCATCAATGTTTAAACTGAAATACATTTCTTGTTTCATACGTAAGGGTAAACTTAAAACAGAAGTCATTCTTTCTAAGCAAGCACCATGTTACATGATTTAAAAGTGAAAACATAACATTGAAAATAACTAATTTAAAAAGTTTATAAATGTTCTAGCTAGTTGGTTAATCACACTTCTAAAGCAGAAATTGAAAATTGTTGCTATCATGACCATCAAGTGATTTATATCTATATAAATAACATATTTATTCAAACATGTTTTTCCAACTCAAAATCTTGAATTTTTTTTTTTATTAATATGATGAAAGTGATAGAGGTCAGTGAATCTAAATGGACAACTTACATCTCTAAAAGGCCTGAAGAATAAGGCAAGCCATTGAATTTATGACATCATTACAAACAACTAACAGCTTTAAAAGGACTGATGATAACAGGATTCTAACACTTAATGCTTTGTATTAAGATGATGTATTGAAGGCTATACTTACAGCTCTAAAAGGACTGATGAATGAGGTAATGCATACAATGCCACCATCTGCAAAAAGTTTGGCCACTTCAGCAATACGTCTAATGTTCTCCTCTCTGTCCTCCTGGGAGAAACCCAGATTTTTATTTAAGCCAGTTCTAATGTTGTCACCGTCCAGACTAAGGAAATAAAGAAATACAAACATGTATAAAATAAGAATTTGAAAAAGTCTTTAACATCTCATGCTGAGAACCACTGCATATCTACTTTGATAAAGACACAATTTTAGTTAATTACGTTGCACATATTCTGTAAGTGTGCTTCCAGTTAGGTGATTGATTGTCAGTAAAATATTTTTTAATAGATAAAACAACATGATTTTTAAGTGTACAATTATTATTATTATTGCTATTAACCGTAGCCTACTGACACTGTATTAAAGCTATCTCTTTATTTGAAGTTAACAATGATGTGGAGACCTAAACAGAATACATATTTTGAATGGTCTTTGAGGGAGTTTGTATTGATACATACCAGTAGGCAGGAATGCCTTGGCCAACCAGATACTCCTCAAGAGCAAATGAAATGGTGGTCTTGCCAGCGCCAGACAACCCAGTCAACCACACAGTACAACCACGGAAGCCACCTTTCTGCCCAACAGCCTTGCCTCTCTTGTCTCGAGAAACATGGTGCTCCTGGTAGACTACATTGGTCGCCCTTTGAACAGCCTACAAAATGGGAGGGAAAAGGGAGATAAATTAATTAAAACATTCTGAAGAGTCAAAATATATACATAGATATAAAAGATGCACAAGCAGCAGTCTGAGTAGATGGGAATAATTTTTTAAATGGATGAGGCTTGTATGATAAATATAGGTCTATATAATCCAATGCCATCACTAAGGTTTGTTGCATATATGGGGCTAATTTCTTTTTTCCTCTACAACTATGTACCAGCTGCGTGAGCTCATCTAAGCATTTCAGAAATGGTATTAGAAAAATGTCAAACAAATTAGAGTGATCATATATATCTAAATGACTAATAGTTGCAGTGAAAGTACACAGACAATGGAAGCAGTAAATGTGAGGTAGTTTAAGCAGCTGTCAGTTGAACAATCAGGGCTGCATGTTTCTTGGGTTTAGTCTAGTCCTGCCATCGCTTATTGTCAGTCCACACACTGAAAATGTCCTGGCCCTTGCAGCAGAAATAGGCAACAACTTTTTAGAAATCTATGCCATCGATGTGAGCTTAGGTTAAAAACATTTGTCTTTCAAAAATTGCAATGCAGTCAGTCACGGGCGGCGGCAAGTATCTTTCACGTTTATGTCTCAGTGTTGACAATGGATGCCTTGGAATCATGCAAGCTGCCACTGAAGCATTGATCTTACACACGGACGAATTTTTAGGTAAAAATGTGACATTTTAAATTGTCCAGGTTCTAAATGAACGCTTTGACGTGTGACGCATGACGTCTTTGCAGAGTTGGTACTGACAACCATAATCCACATTGATCATCTTGTGAACGAGATTGTACAACATAATCACGCACAGTTCTATAAACTTCAAATAAATTTGTGAATTAAATTGTTGTTAATGTCTATTAACTATTTAGAATGTAATCGCGGTACAGGAAGTGATGTGGAAACTATTTTAAGGATATTGCAAATGTCCATTCTGTTTGAATAGAGTACGGACGTTCGGTTCGGTTCTTTTCCCACCTCTACTTAATATTACTGTGGTAGGTCTTTGAGAGGATGCAAACAAAACAATGTTACTGATGAAGATAAATACCACACAAGAGTAAAACCCTTCACAATTTGTTGTCGATTCCAGTAAAATCAATTTGTTGAATTCAACTTGAATTTTACCGTAGCAAACAAGTAATACAAGTGGATCAAGTTCATTCTATTTCTAAACGCACTGAATAACATATATTTATTTTTTAAACTTTGCAGTCAAAAGATCACGATCGGTTCTATAGTTCACAGTTTCAACTGAGACATTATAACTGTGTGACGTCATAAAACGAGACCACCGAAGGGCGTTCCCATTCTGTGGGCCAATCATTTATTTGTGTGTATTTTGACCAGGTCACACTGAGACGCCACCCCACCCCAACACAGTCCCAGCTGACCTTAACATCCTATCAACTTTTTTTTAAAATACAGCAACATTTTACTCAGTTTTAGAAACAAACATAACAAGGTGAATATTGAAGCCAAAATCTTTTCGACCATTAATTAATTGTTTTCTGAGGTGTGTAGATTCAAAACACCGGTACATTATATTTGTCTTTCCTTATCATCTGGTTATCTTACATGACCACATGTACGTCATACACAGTTGCTTAATGAGCCACTTAAAAACATCAACTATTTCCACATTTATTGTATTTCATGAGCTTTCATCCAGGCTAGACACCACCAGACACAGATTGTATAGTTCAAAACCATGCACCTATTTTGCCTGCCTAAGTGTACATAATGTATTGAAGCTAAAAAGAAACAAGATTACAAAGAGAGTTTGTGTGATACACAAACTCAGAGGCGGCCCCCGTCGGATTCGGATCCCTGTTAGATCCGCCTATTCGCAAGATGTTTCGGATGTTCCTTCTAAGTTGAAAATAATTAACTTCTCACTGGACAACGGAGGATGGCGAGAAGGGTATAAAGCTGCCTCATCTTGATGTTTGCGCACTAGACTTTAGTTCGGATTTATCGTTGGTCCCTGGCTCAATTCCTGTATGCTCCCATCCTTAAACTATCGCAATATTTCTGAAAGAACAGTAAAAGTTAAATTATATTTTCAAAAGCCTTTAGTTTTTTATTTTATCTAACCGTGACGGACAGACCAACCAACAGACAAAATGCACAAAATATGCTTCTTTCATTCTAATGGGGGCACTAAACAATTTTTTTTTTAATCTGATTTTTTTTTTTAAATTAAGAAATTACTTTAAAATCATGTCATTGCCGGGCTTTACGCTAGTTCACGAAAGTCGCTGCTAAAAGTTCATTTTAAAAAATGTGCGTGATATCTTTATGTTGGGAGCATTTCTTATAGTCACATTTCCTCCCTTACATTTACGTTATTGTTTTAGAATTGGTGTTTTGTTATTTAAAAATTGCTTGCATAATCAATTATATAAATTAAACGGTTTGCTTTTAGAAAACTAAAAGTAGCCGTTGCACCTAAACTTTTCAAGCCGCATTTAATGGTGAAAAAATATTTTTCGTATCTCTTCTAGTTTTGGCGCCCTGAGTGTGACAGACGGACATTTTGCACAAACCTAATAGCGGCTTTTCCTCTTACGGGGGCCGCTAAAAATGATAGAAACCAACCAAAGGATAGACTGAACTAGAACACCATTAATGAATACAATGAAAAAAATCAGACGTGAAAAGAAACATTTAATCAATGATAATATGTCAGTCCATCAGTCACAGAAGTAAAGCCAACTTTTTGACCGCACCGCTACTACACGGTGCTGGCAATTAGCCTCACAATTATAGCCCACCTGCTCCTGAAATTGACCTCATTAGTCTGTAATTATTAGCTGACTTTGAATATTCTATGCACGTAAATCATAACGAATGTTTTTTTTATTTTTTATTAATTAAGCAATGACTAAAGTGTTACATCAATTATATAAATATGTGTGCATCTGTCAGGCTTTCAATGTGTTCACACTTCCAAATGACAAAGAAATATGAGAGCGTATATGTATGAGTGTCAGAGGGTAGCAGTGTTAACTCTTTATCTCAGTAATTATGTGTCCACGTTCTGACGGAATTATTCATTTTTCACATGTGTACATTCCACTATGTTATGATTAAACTTCATTGACATTTTTGTTTGTAATCAGAAAACGTTACTTTTGGTATAGACTTAGCCTATAGGATAATGTATGCTCTTTTCATATAACACAAGTTATACTTTCTAAAAACAAAAATTAATTTAATTTAATGAGGTCAAATCAACGATGGTATCGTTAATTAGGAGAGTTAACACTAAACCTCAAATGTGACTAAAGTGAGAGCTTTAAAATGAAGTTGCATTGATTCAAAGCCAGTAAACTATATCAGAAACCATTCAGCGGCACAACGACAAAATATCTTGATATCTAGTTCTAGATCTACACTAATCTACAGCATTAAAAAAAAATAATTAAAAAACCCAGACAGCATTAGAACAGAATGAAGTTAGAGACCACGGTAAAAAAAAATAGGTTGTCTAAATAATGAAAGAGTCTTAAGCGTTGTATGGACACAGCTGCAATCATTGAAGCGAACAACAATAGTTAGCATTCATGTCTATGTACACGCTAAATTGTGCTGGTATGTTTTAAGAACAATTACTGTTATGTTGATGCATTCAGACTTGAAATAATGAGGGTAGCATATTGAGGGCAACCTGGTGACAAGAATATAAACTTCAACGAGTTTGACACATTTGCTAGCGGTTCAACAGGCATCGTTTAAATGTTGCTGACATTGGTAGGACAGGCAAGTGAGGCAGTGGTGCGAGTATCATAAGTGTACATGGACACCTGTCCCAACAAGGAAGACTTCGTTTCATTTGGAGGTAGACTTATCTTAGCCCCATCTTCAGGATACATAGCCGCTATGTTACAGCCCCATGCCATTAAATACGTCAATTCAAAACTCTGAATGGAATGAGAGTGAAGTCAATTCTGTAGGAAGATTTCTAACGAAACAATTACTTTGTATCTCAACGAATAAAAATTGCCGGGCGAGAGCGATACCGATCGTTATAGAATTCCCGAACACCGACCTGCTACGTCACAACCTGTGGGCAGTTTAGAACAATAACTCGTTCCCACATCACAGATCGTGACGTCAGACCTATGATGTGGCAACGAGCTATTGGTCTAAACTGCCCACAGGTTGTGACGTCACGGGTCAGTGTTAAGGCCTCTCCTCAGTTCGTATCTTTTGAAATTTTTATTTCGAACAACTTTCTATGGTTGCCACATCGGGTTTGACTTCCAGAAGACGAATTTATTAATAATAATTTAAAAAAAAACATAAAACAAGAAATGTGTTGTAGATTACGTTAAGTCAACGCGGGAAAAAAACTCCAGTAACAACAAACAAAGCTTTTGTTCAAGAAGAAAAGTGTCGGTATCAATGATAGTTCCTAATCTTATCATTCTGTATTTTAGGAAGCTAAACAATACATCCATATAGAATATAGGTGATACTTGAGTACATAGTGATATAAGAATTAGATCTGGCATTAAACAAACTTCTTTTAAAATGATAGAAGATTCAATGCTTATTGCTTCTTAATTCTGTAACCATAGTCAATCGCGCGAAATCGTCAGACAATGTTTTGAATGCAACCCAAGACCGTAACTAAAATAGTTCTAAAATTGTTCAATTCGAAATGTGTACAACTTATTGATCTGAGATTTGGCGCATCTGTTTCTCAAACATTTAGATCTAATGCGTGAATGTAAAACTGAGGCAGCTTTGCAGAAATACAATCCTCTCTCCTAATTAAAGCTTAGTGATGCTAGTCAGACGATATCGCTCAGGCGATCGCGAACTTTTTTTTTTTAATCCGCCAGGTGTTAAATGTCCCCCCCCCCCCTCCCCCTTTTTTGTTTGTCCCCGTGATGCAATGTGGTGGTGTTGTTCAACACGTAATGTCAACAGCCATATTGATATTGTCAACAGATATCAGACAAGTTCACAAGACGTCTGTTTGTCTGACTTGTGTCTCCAGACACGCAGAGAGATCGCCAAGAAAGCAACAACTGTTCAACAACGAGCTAGATCTAGATCAATACAAGTCTCGCTTGAACTACTAAAACAACGACTTGAAAAGTAAATGAAAAACTAAACAGACTAGTGCAGAAAGTAGGTGAAGTCTGAGCGTAATAAGGAGCTTAAGGGAATAAATCAATTTTATTCACATGAAAACAACTTCTTCTGTTTATTTAATTTATTATTTATAATACTAGCGATACTAAATAAATAAAAAATAAGCTACATTATACCAAATAGTGGTGCATTGTTTTTGAGTTACTTTTTTTAAAACTTCTTTCTTTATAAACTTTTTGTTGGCCCCACAATAAATGGATGTGACAAAAGAGATTATTGAAGAGCCAATCCCTCATTCTTTCCTTAGGTAAGATTTTAAGGGAGCTTCAACTCAACTCTTTTAGACAACCTACAAAAATGATCCCCTGTATAAGATCTTTAAAAACAAATACAAAAATAATTGATCCTTCAATTCAACAACATTATGGTAGATTGACATTGAAATACCGAACGAGCCATAGAAGGAAAAAAAAATTGTTGAACAAGATCATTAGAGTTTTTTATTTGCCATCAATCGCATTCACGGCACGGCCCATCGAAGCAGAGGAGAAGCCCGATCAATGCCAGCACAGGAAATTGTCTCACGGAACGAAGGAACGGAACAAAGGTGCGAATTCGTGATTTGATTTTCCCCACGGATCAGGTCTGGTGTCACACCGTGTCAGAAAATAAAGACATTCACGAGAGCAGTTGACTGGTGGAAAAATGGAGAGATCTGCAAAACAAGATCCGTTTGTTGAGATTATTTCTTTTTTCGAAATAGAAATGAACTTTACATTTGGTTTAAAGGTAAGAAAGGGGAGGTTATACTCCATATACATTATCTTTTAGTACAGTGACTAGCACAACAAGTCAACTCGGTAAATAATTTAGCTGTCAGTCATTTTCATAAAAACTTGCATATTTTATTTTTTTTTACATTTCTGCAATAGCAGCAGACACTTTCTGCCAAATTGTCACGCCATTTCTATTGGCTCATAAGGCACATAAATAGCACCAAGATATATCCGGTTTCTTCAAAGTGACTTCCCTTTCAGTGACTGACCTAACAGTGTCTAATTGTTACTACTTGTCACTAATGTAGGCTACTAATATTTGTTTACGCTTACTGTCCACGCCCCTCATAGATCACAAAAGGTAAGACACGCCTCAACCCTAGCACGTAATATCCTTCAGCCCCGTAGACTAGAAGGTCTCAAGGTGCGAACTACCTGAAATTGGACAAATGTTCCTACTGTCAACCCTTGCATATAAACTATTTTTTTTAAATACATTTTCTGACACGCAAGGGTGTGAGGTGGTATAGATCAAACTGGAGACGAACCTACGTGAAATCAATAGCCTCAAAATGGGGAGACAAGAGACCCAATATGAAATCGATGTGACAGGGCCATATGTGAGCATCGTCAAAGTTGATTAATCAATTAAACTGAATAACTTTAAATAGATTTGGTATTACCTCTTTTTGTACACGCTTGAGATAGATTTGGTATCACATCATGTAAAGGATCATTCGAATAGGTATTGAAGCGTCTGACATTGCCAAACACACCGAACATTATACGCCTGAACCGTTCAAAGCATCGACTATTAAGACACGCGGGGTTTTAACGTATTTTACAAACCAGACCCCACCTTCAGTCTTCCGCTAATAAAATATAAGAGTAATTTTTCAATGTGAACACATACACTTAAAGATAAAGAAAATACATTACATACATAATACATGACATATAATTAACAAAAAAAAAAATAATCAACGCGCTTGTACACTGCGTCCACGTGTCTTCATCAGTGGACAAAGTAATAAAGTCCTCAATAAGATATCACAGGAACATAGAAA
>JADKLZ010003886.1:6303725-6324030 GCA_021533235.1 Biomphalaria straminea | reverse complement strand
TAGAGACAGGGTTACTGCAGCGATCGGACCCCATGATGACCTGCTAACTACCGTGAAGAAACAAAAGCTTAAAATGTATGGCCATGTAACAAGATCTTCGGGACTCGCAAAGACCTTCCTCCAGGGAACAGTACCAGGAAAAAGAAAAAGAGGCAGACAGAGAAAGCGGTGGGAAGACAACATAAAAGAATGGACAGGCCTACCATTGAAAGAGGTTTTAAACAGGGCAAAGGATAGAGAGGAATGGAGAAAGACGGTCTACGAGTTTTGCTTGGTGCCCCAACGGTCCACCAGACTAAGGGATAGGTAACAGGTAAAGAGCCAATCTCCCATTCCTATTATTGCTCTAGGGCAGAGTTTCTCAAACTTTTTGATAATTTAACACTTCGCACATTCTTTGTATTGAGAGAAACACTTTGATTTTTTTAGCGGCCCCCGTAAGGGGAAAGGCCGCTATTAGGTTTGTGCAAAATGTCCGTCTGTCCCACTCAGGGCAAGAAACATCCGAAACATCTTGCGAATAGGCGGATCTGACAGGTATCCGACGGGGGCCGCCTCTGAGTTTGTGTATCACACAAACTCTCTTTGTAATCTTTTTTTTTCTTTTTAAACAAAGCTTATATCAAATCCCCATGTCTGTCTATCTGTCTGGTACAAAGTTATTTCTCTCACACCCATTCTCGGATCAAGTTGAAACTTTGCACAATTATTTATTGGGATAGACAAGACATGAATGAAGAATCAACAAGATTACAAAGATACACAAACTCAGAGGCGGCCCCTGTCAGAGTCGGATCCCTGTCAGATCCGCCTATTCGCAAGATGTTTCGGATGTTCCTTCTAAGTTGAAAATAAATAACTTCTCGCTGGCCGACGGAAGATGGCGAGCAGGGTATAAACCTGCCTTATCTTAATGTTTGCGCACTAGACTTTAGTTCGGATTTATCTTTGATCCCTGGCTCAATTCCTGTATGCTCCCATCCTTAAACTATCGCAATATTTCTGAAAGAACAGTAAAGGTTAAATCATATTTTCAAAAGCCTTTAGTGTTTTTTTTTATCTAACCGTGACGGACAGACCAACCAACAGACGAAACGCACAAAAATATGCTTCTTTCATTCTAATGGGGGCACTAAACAATTTTTTTTTTAAATCTGATATTAAAAAAAAAAAAATAAGAAATTAGTTTAGAATCATGTCATTGCCGGGCTTTACGCTAGTACACGAAAGTCGCTGCTAATAGTTCATTTCAAAAAATGTGCGTGGTATCTACATGCTATGAGCATTTCTTATAGTAACATTTCCTCCCTTACATTTACGTAATTGTTTTAGAATTGGTGTTTTGTTATTAAAAAATCGCTTGCATAATTAATTTTATAAATTAAACGGTTTGCTTTTAGAAAACTAAAAGTAGCCGTTGCACCTAAACTTTTCAAGCCGCTATTAATCGTGAAATAATATTTTTCGTATCTCTTCTAGTTTTGGCGCCCTGAGTGTAATCTTGTCTTATATTTAGCTTATTAGAGAGATCAACTCACGTGGTGGCCTACTAGATATTATTCCAGGGGTTTAGGCCTCGCACAACCCTAGGGTTCAGAGGAACAGTTTTGTAAAAACTTCTCTAAGGTCATAATATAGGGCGCAAACGTGACATTTTTATCTGCAACAGATGTAGCAGATAAAGAAATTAAAAATAGGTAAGCTTCATTTTATCGATAAACTGTGAATACAAGAACAAATAAAAATGAAACGGTTTCAAATGTGAAGATAATATGTGGTGCTCAAGGTCAATTCTAAAAGTCAATTCGCTAATTAAAGCTTCTGAAGATCAAAGGCTGAGCGGTAAAGCGCTTGGCTTCCGTACTGGAGGTCCCGGGTTCAAATCCTGGTGAAGGCTGGGATTTTCATTTCGGGATTTTCGGGCGCCCTTGAGTTCACCCAGCTCTAATGGGTACCTGACATTAGTTGGGGAAAAGTAAAGGCGGTTGGTCGTTGTGCTGGCCACATGACACCCTCGTTAACCGTAGGCCACAGAATCAGATGACCTTTACATCATCTGCCCTATAGACCACTAGGTCTGAAAGGGGAACTTTTTATTGCTTGTTGATTATAATATTCGCAGACGGACTTTCATAAGTTGATCCAAGTCTGCCAAAGCCATGTCTCGTATGAAATCAGATCTGTGAATGCAGCTTTTACCCATGGACACATCACCGTGTTTATGATGTCTCTGTGACTCAATGCTGGTCTGATTGACTAAAACAATATCAAGCTAAAAAAAAAAAAAAACTGAAAAAAAAAATTGTTTCTCTTTTTTGTTATAAAATATTATTTTGAAATTAAAGTTAAAACTTTTTATTCAAAAACAAAAATGATATGCTCTTATTTAATTATACGAATCAAATTAATGTTTAGCTGAGTCTTTGCAATAGGATAAAGGAGGGGCTTGGCTTTTATAAAAATCCGATTTCAACAGTTTTGATATTTATGATTCTTCATTGTTACTTGGTTATGTAAACTCCTTGAGAATGGCAAAATGGATGACTGTAAAGCTTACTATAAAAGGGAAACTTGCAACAACTGAAGGAGCTTCGAGAAGAGCTAGCAGGCTTCTGAAAAGACAGATCTTGAGCGGAGCACATCTTCGTTCTATGAATTTTCATACAACTAAGTCTCAATTACCAACAAGGCTAAGGATCAATTTTGTAGACTGTAAGAAAGCTTTTGATAGTGTCTATCGAGAATCACTAAAATAGATAATATGGCTTAGTGGTACCTGAAAAATTTGTCCAGATCCTACATCTATAGGCCTAAAGGCAATCTAGCTGCATGTGACGTAGCATGCCGAATAGGAAAGACAAGGACCATTTTCTAAAGGCTTATTGGACTAATTGGACAAGCCAAAGAAACAAGTAAAGTTCCCCTTTCAGACCTTGCTATCTATAGGGCAGATGATGTAAAGGTCATCTGATTCTCAGCACAACGACCAACTAGTGTAAGGAACCCATTAGAGCTGGGAGGACTCAGAGGCCCCAAAGATCCCGAAATAAAAAATCCCAGTCAGTCTTCACATAGATTCAAACCCGGGACCACTCAGCCAGCGGGCCTCCTGTACAAGCCAAGCCATTGGACTATTTGAACAAGCTAAGCTATTGGACTTAGACAAATAATAATAAAAGGCTCGTCTTCGAGTCCAAAGATAAGTGAGGAATACAGTATTTCCCGTGGCTGTGCAGCCCCAGCCGTGACCTACATATTTTGCCACATCCAGGCAAGCAAACCATTGTCCGCAGGTGGTCGATTTAGATTTTCTTTTTCGTCCAACTTAACACAATCGTGATCCCAACTGCAACGTATGCATGCGAGACATTGAGGTCATCTGCCAAAATGAAGAAAAGACTAAATGTGGCTCAGTGAAATGGTGTGTGTGTGTGTGTGGTGCCGTGAGAAGAAATTGGTTGATGGCTATGCATTAGGAATGATGCAAGATAAACTGCACTATTAACTCTTTTTTTTCCGTAATTATTTTTCCAAGTTTTGAAGGAATACTTCGTTTTGCTCATTACTATTTCAATACCCCTGTTATGATTGGGATTCAATAGCTTTGTCGCTTGTTATAAGAAAATGTTGTATTTGGTATAGAATTAAAGAAAAAAGGAATGCTCTTTTAATATAATTCAAAGTCAAGTTAAAAAAAACAACTTTAATTTAATGAGGTCAACATCAACGATGGTATCGTCGATAAGGAGAGAAAGAGTTAACACGATTGGAAAAAAAAATGACTGTGAGAGCAATAAAACTGCTCCTTGAGGGATTTCGGTATCAGTTTTATTATGTTATTTGTGCTGATTTGGAAACGTCTATTTTATTCTAGAATTGTACATGTGATGCTGCTGAGTGAATTTTGATGGCATCACATTCTCTATTCCCTTGTCCTGGATAGATTGAAATAAATGTTCTGTTTGAATCATAATTGTGCTCCCACTACTCTGCAGCATGTTCCAGACACAGTCATAATGAGTACATTCAGTTGGGAAAGTTGCAAAATTAATTACTGCCTGTTAACAGTTTGTGAGGAAATCATTTGCTTAGTGAAGTGAAATACACTTAGATCTATAATGAATCTATTATTAATAAAAAGCCATTTCTTTTAGGTTTCATACACACAAGTCACAGAATAATAAAACCTTTGTGTATGTGAAATTTACTTTAATCAAGAGTGTATAGTAACCTATGAGACACTTGATATAATACAAGATGACTTTATATGCTATTTGCTCATTAAAACACTGAAGCTTTCTATACAACGAGTATATATATATATATATTATATAACCTTTAATTCCTGCTAAAAAATATAAAGAAATATTTCCTCAAAGTGGAGCATTCAAATAGTGACTGTAAAGAACTAAAAGAACAAGTCAACAGCTGCTTATGTTAAACTTTGATAAGTCTGTTTTTAATTGAAGTTTCATGCACAGTCAGTTCAATAATAAAACTATGAATAGAATCATTATGACAAAACACGTGATTACTAAATGTTAAACATA
Source organism: Biomphalaria straminea (assembly GCA_021533235.1). NCBI lineage: Eukaryota > Metazoa > Mollusca > Gastropoda > Planorbidae > Biomphalaria > Biomphalaria straminea. The sequence goes on along the minus strand of JADKLZ010003886.1, from coordinate 6,319,480 downwards.
ATGCACACACAAAATAGCCCTCCATCCCTGTGATTCTCCAACTACTTTCTTCCACTTTGACCTTCAAGTTGATCAACAGACAAATCATAAATAAAAGATTTACAATTGGTAGTGGTAACTAATACCCAAAAAAAAAAAAAAAAAAAAAATTAAAGGAATGACAATTTACCTTAAGCCACAAATATCTAAAAATAAACCATTATATTTAAAGTTACAATCACTTCAGATGATAATTAAACTCTTGAACATTGAAACAATCAAATGACCACTTAGGCTGACTTCAATGAGCGCATGATCTACAAGGGGGGGGGGGGAAGAAAATAAAAAAAAAAAAAGTTAAATATGTGTTATTTTTTTTTTACACTTTTAAAGTGATAATAAATCATCAGTTAAAATAAGTCAAAGAAGATGACTAACTCTTCCAAAAATCTTGATATGATAAGTTGAAGATTATATAAATAATGACAAAGCAGAGTATAGAAAATTCATCATTAAGTCTACTAGTTTATAAAAAAAAAAGCCAACTCACCTCATCAAACTTGTGAAACTGTCTGATAAAGAAATCACCATAACGTCTGGCTACTTTGGTGTCTGCTATATGGATCATAGTCTGAAAAAGATCAAGATTTGAAGTGCAACATAAATTTAAATCTCCTAGTGTGGATATTACATGTAGCACTTTGTTTCTCAATGTTTTAAAAATGAACACAAACCTTGTCAATGTAAAAGTCTACTTCTGAAGCTGACTGGAACTCTCCTTCTAAACAACTGGGTCCTTTGGTCCATACAAGGTTCTTCATCTTGTGCTAAAAAAAAATGTCACAAAACAGTTACAATTACTGACAAAACATACTTTATATTTAAAAGTTTACAGCTCTTATTTGGTGGATGTTTTGGGGAAATTACCTTGAAGCACATAAGCTGAGTACAAAGCTCTTCTTCATTCTGAGAAAAGAAAAAAAAACATTTAAAAGATTAAATAGAGTAAAATAAGTATTAAATAATTTTATGATTTTTTTTTACAGATGTAACAGACTAGAGTATCTAACATGCTTAGTGTAATTATATAATCATTACCATTTCCATAAAGGCAGCCAGTTTAGAAATTGGCATGGTGGTATACAGCTTCAAGTAACTGAAAAATAAAAAAAAATAAATAAAAATTAAAAACACAGATGAATTTGAATGAATAGTATACTCTCTACTTAAATACATTCTTTAGTATAGTTTATTATCCTGAGTAATTTAAGTTATATTGAAATGAATGTTTACTGTAATGTGTTGACTTCTTTTAGTCTCTTCAAACTTGAAAATATTAAAATAGGTGGCAGATACAAACTAATTTACTGAATATTTAAATTACACTAAAGTATTATGCATACCTGCCTACCTAAAAAAGTCCAAATGTGTATTCCTGAGGGTCAAAATGTGTATTTTGGGACCTCAATGTGTAACACACACGCGAACGACTTTTTTTTTACCGTATAAACCGAAATGATATTAAAATTATAATATATACACACACACACACATATATATATATATATATTATTAATATAGACCTATGGATAGATAGATAATTTAATTCTCACAATCATGATAATGTGAGAATAACTAGTAAATTTAGAAACTAAAATTTCTAGCCTAAATAAATATAGTAATAATACAATATAGTCTAGATCTAGTGACTATATTTTTGTCTCTCAGTCTCTCTACCAACTAGATCTACTATCTACCTAACAGTTAGATTACAGTTAGATATAATCATATCTAGATCCAACTAATACTCCTATTACTACATTAATTTATAATTATATTAATAAATTTCTAATAGTAGGCCTATGCCATGCCCATGCCTATAGAGTTAGAATCTAGAAATAGTAATAGAGATCTAGACCTAGTCATTGCACTGCACTTTTTAATCTTTAACCTAAATCTAAAATAAAATCAATAAGCTAGATCTAGATATAGATCTAGACATATTTTTAGACGTCATAGATCAGATCTAGAAATCTAGACTCTAAAATTTCATTGTAAGTCTGAGTAGTGAGTGTTACCGTGGATTGGCTAGAGCCAATAGGACTAACTTAGATCAAGATCTAGAAAAAAGTATAATGTAGACTAGTAGAACTAGATTTTCTAGATAACTAGAGAATTTCAATCTATCTTTAATATTTTTTAATAATCTTAGACTTAGACTACTTAGAGTTAGACGGTAGCTAGGAATATATGACTACTGTATAATAAGTATTAGAATCTATAAAGTAGGCCTAGATCTAGATTATTCTAGATCTAATCTGTTATATGATATAGATCTAGATCTAAATCTAGATTCTTAGATCTAGAGGTCTATGTCTATATAGTATATACATCTAGATCCATATTCTAGATCTAGATTAGCTAAAATACGATGTTTATAATCAATAGCGCTTCGATATTTTTGATTAAAATTAATACGGGAATATTTTTTTTTTTTTGCATTCGACTTTTTTTAAAGCTCCAAATTAATTAATTTCTAATGAAAATAAAGTCACGTTGGTGACTGAAAGATACCAACCCGCCTCTCCCAATAGCTCTTGCGTGGTACCAAACCGCTATTCCCACCACTCTCGCGTCCTTCATTTGTAGACTAGATTTAATTGCTTGATTCCAATCAACGTAGATCTAGTCTAGATCTGGGCTCAATGTGTCCACCCCACCTTTTCTGTTGTTTTTTTCCCCCACAGGACGGCTTAGCGCGTGACCTCTAGGTCAAAGTTGCCGCTTAGCGTGACCTCCGTGGCCGCTCGGTACGAAATGCGTAACGCGACGGGTTGAATTCGTATTTGCGTACTCGCGGTCATTTTTGGGCGATTTTGCGTAACGAATACGCATTTTGCGTAACGGTAGGCAGGTATGTATTATGGCATAATAAAAATAATTGCCTGCTGGGCTAAATTATGTAGTCATTTTTACAGGGGAAAAAAACTTACATATTATTATACCTAGTTAATAAATGTTCATCCAACTTTGTTCACTAGAATAGTCCAACAAGTCTAAAACTAAGGACATTGCTCTAGAGAGGTGATCTTATCAATGCTTAAATTAATCACTTGTCTAGGTTATACATAAATCTAGCTAACATACTTGAAACATACTTTTATAACTTAAGTTACTGTAGTAGGACTGCTTTTGAATGATACTTAGAAAAGTGATACTTATAAACCCAACTAAACTTCAGAATTTTCAGCATGATTTATGAAAAACAAGAAACAAATTATATTTTAACTCTCCCAAAGCAGCAGATCTCACAAAAATAGACAAGTTGATCGGTTGAATTGCTTGAATTATGGCAAATTATGCCCAACGAAGTATAAGATAATGTAACTTTCTCCTCATTGTTTCTTCCAATATAATGTCAATCATTCAAAAACTAGTTGAATCATGCCAATTTTTTTCTTTGTACAGAAGAATACTTTTTTTTCTTTATAATTTCAATTGTTAGAAATGATCTGTTTAGCCATTGAATTTTCTATAATGTGATCTGGGCATTGATTTTTCAGGGGAATTAAGTCTGCTGACATGCCAGTTGTGCAAAACTTATGTTGTGCAGAACAATTAAAAATTATGCAATGTGGAAAAGCCTTTAACTTGGAATGAAAAAAAATAAAATCTCAACAAATAGTTACCTCCTAATAGTAGGGATAAGAATCTGTTGCTCTACTTCTTCTTTAAAAACCAAAAGCTGCAGCTGGTACGGCTCCTGAATCAGAGGAACAGAGACAACATATATGAATGAAGTTGTCAGGATTGAAAGTATTGGGCAAAGTATTTTGTTTCTATACAATTATGTTTAGCAACTAAAAAGTAATTTAAATATAAACTTTGAAGTTGTTTTTTTTCTAAGCTATGTTTAATTCTATAAAAAAATATAATTCAACAGTGAGTACCTTAAACATAGTGACAGAGCCATCTGAATCATAGTTAGGTGGTACAGGGGATAAGAACTTGGGACAGGCAAAAGAAAATGATGTCTCAAACTCTTGTTTCTCACTAAGAATAGAAAAAAAAAAAACCAGTAAGAATTACAACATTTCTCATGCATAAATTATAAAATTGCAATTAATAATAGCAATGCAAAAGTTTTCAACTCTTAGTTGGGCAATGTTGTCAAAGGAAGGCATAATGAAACTGTTTATTTATAAATATAGATATATATATACAAATATATAAAAATCAAAGAAAGTCTGAATAAAAACATTACAATTAAATTCACATTACAGTTCACAATAAATTAAAATATTTTATGTTTAGTGCCCCCGTCAGACTTGAAGAGTTGGACAAGTTCACATACCTAGGCAGCATCATAACAAATGATGGGGATGCCTAAAATGATGTAGCATGCCGAAAAGGAAAGGCAGGGAGCATTTTCCAAAAGGTGTGACCTATTTGGATAAGTCAAGCTATTGGACTTGAGAAAAAAATACAACTACTTGATACAGCCATCATGAATGTGAGGCATGGAAGTCATATGCCAAAATTGAGAAGAAAAGCTAAAATACAAAACCAATGACAACCTTGATTTAGAAGAATTTTCAGAAATACAACAAGAATCTGAATCCAACAATGATCACAAAGTGTACATGTCAAACCAATTAATAAAATGGCAGGCTAAATATGGCCAGAGCTTGCCCATTCCTGGTCCAAAACTTACCCTTTCTGCATCCTGTTCATTTTGTCTTGATATTTCTCCCTAAGATGTGAGTGCACACTTTCATCAATTCTCATGGGGTAAAGAACCAGACATATTGACAACAAGGTGTACATTTTGTCATTCATTTTTGATATCTGCACAAAAAATAATAAGTCAACGTTTGGACAAAGATACTAAAAAATATTTTAAAAAACATAGGAAAAATAAAATTTCTTATTTTTATATTATTTTTTTGGATGTATGAATTGTCAGATACTGATAACCCAATTGCCAACCATAAAAGTTTGATTAGGTTTGGCACTGGGAGGGATTGTAAGTTCTTTGTTTAATGCCCCAGGGTAACAAACAATGATAACAATCTGACAATAGCTCAAATATATTTTTAAAAAGACCTGCCTAATTATGAAATGGTTAAAACAACTACCTGATCATAAAGCTGTGTTTTGTTTTGGAACATGGTTTTAGTACGTTGTATGTATAAGAGGATAGTTGACAAAGTTCGAATGGCATCCTCGTATCTCCTCATCATCATGTATGCAAAGCCTACATAATAGTATTTGGTTATCTGACAGGCTGGAACCTTTGAATAGAGACTCTGCAGAATGACATGAGAAGAAACTTATTACGACTTCAACAATGTAGTCCACTATCAAAATAACTTTTAATTATTAATCAAAATAACAAAATAAACTTTAGAGAGTACAACAATCAGGTTTGTATCTGTGATGTTAACTAATGTTCAAACATTACGATAGCAATCTTTAATGAGAGAGTTATTTAAGCTGCACAATGGTACATTTTGCTTGCTAATCCTAACAAATATCAAGTATCGAATGGAGCTCAAAAGACTTAAGTGTATTTAAGTAAAAATACAATCTACATCAAGAACTTATAGGTAGCTATGAATTTTATTTAATATTTTTGGCACAAATAATTTTTTATTATCATCAATTTTTTGGTGTTGCAAAACTTAAGCTTATTTATTGAGGGATCAAATAAAATTAATTGTAAAGGAAGTGCTTACCAGATAAGTGTAAAAAATAAATAAATAAAAAAAAAAATCTAGTGAAACGATATTTTGTAAATATTTTGAAAAGATAACAAAATTCATGAAATGTTTTAGAGAAACACAGAAAGACAGTAAGTGCTCAAAATTTCAGAGTATTATTTATTGTCTTCTGTAATACATACATTCTTATTGAAGTCAATGTTTTCCAGCACTTTGAGAGCCTGATAGTAGTCCCCAAGCAAAGAGTGCAGCCTCAAAAGTCCAACAAGACTGTAGTAACCCAACATTTTGTACAGTGAGTTTTTGCCAAACTCTCCGGCAACACTATCAGGATCACCTGCAATGGGTGGGGGAACAAATCACAATTGTTACCGTATTTTCATGCAGTTAACATAAACACATGAACAATGATAAACAAACAAAATAACATTCAAAACTATTACTATCTTCACCTAACTACTTTGGGTAAGCAATAGTTTTTTCAAACATAGTTTTGATCATTTTAAACTTTTTTTTTTCTTCAAAGTTTAATTCAAAACATCAATCAATAAAATTTGGATTCAAGACTCCAAGTGCTAAAAGTATTTGAAACAGTTAATACAATTTACAAGATCTAAGATTTACAAGTACCATGTGTACTAAATAATAGCACATTTCTTTGAAAATTATTACCATATTTTCATGCCTATAAAACCTAAATAAGGTTACACAAGTTTTTACAAACTAATGGAAGCTGTGCAGGGTATACAAATGTATTGTTCTCATAACCATATTCTTTTTCTTCTTCCAAAAGTGAAGCATGTTGGGAGTAGCAGTTGGGTCAATGATAGCCTCTTCAAATGTGCGGTATATAAGAGTGCTGGTTGCACAATTTTGTTTTAATTATTTTGTGATTTTTTGCAGGCTATACGACAGAAAATATGGTAAGGTAGCAGTAACAATAATGCAAAAGGACTATTGAGCATTGAAAGACTGAACTATCAGCTTACCTCCACTGGTGTACACTTCAAGCTGTTTGTTAATATTTGATTTCTCTACAAGAGAGTGGAGAACATTCAGTACACTGTGTACATTCCAAATCTGAAACAAAGTTTAACAAACTATCAATACAGCTGTGCCTAAACCACAACATGTAAAACTAGTCTAGGAGATTCAAAGCATCACCAACTGGGTTAACAATGTGTGATATGATTAAAATGTCTAACTCGCTACACAAATGTCTTAACTCTTTGACTTCGCAACGACGCTCCCATCGTTGATTCTATCCAGATATAAAGCTATAAATTCCGACCAAACGTGGAAAATAATTACGGTGTTAAAGAGTTAATGGAATGGTGGTTGTAAATTTCAAAAGACCGAAAAATTAATGTTAATGTATTGCATGTTAATTAATACTTGTACATAACATTCATTAAGCATGAAAGGAAAACTGGAACGATTGGCCACTATATTAAAGATCATTGTAGTTTGTGATCTGGTTGCTCAGTAAGGTAAAACACAATATGAACAAAAATCAGTTTTAATGCTTATTAAAAGTAGTATTGGCAAGCTAAAAGACTATGATGAAATGAGTACCAACCTTTGGATTGGTCCTAAGAAGCTCAATATCATCTACAGTTTTTTTGTTGACTATTTTATGACGAAAAATGCTGAAAGCTTGAAACTGAAATTTATTTTGAAAAAAAAAAAAAAAATATTTTCTTTATGCATAACAGGAATAAAATTTTAACAAATAATTTTAGGACCATTAAAACTATGCTTTAACAACATCTCAACCTGATAGATAAACTCATCAATTATGTCCCATAGCCACTGGTCTGGCAATTCAAGATTCACAGGGCCCTCAGCATCTGTTCACAATAAATACATAACAAATATTGAACAAATTATTTTTAAAAAAAATGTCTAAGTTATTACATCCACAAAAAAAATAATAATAACCATGACCCAATATACTTAACTTCTATGAATCATACAAGTTCTATCACAAATGAAGCGACTGTTTCATTCTATGTCATCAATACAGTCTAATAAATACAAACTATATGAGTAAAACTAATAAACTGAGAAGCATTGGCAATGTTTCAAGGTTACTTTAAGAGCAAGTTAATTAGAAATTTGCTCCTTCGTTTGCCTTGAATTACTGTAGCAATTAAAGGAATTAAAAAGAGAAGAGTCACTCTATTTAATGAAAGAAAATATAATTGCAGATTATATCAGATTTTAAAAGTCAAATGCAAAACATACTCAGTATGTAGTTGAACAGAGCGCAATAGTTGTAATAAGATTCAAATCTCTGTTCCAGACTTGGTCCACCCTGAGAAATCGAAAACAAAACAAAATGACACTCATTAAGCACAGCTTTATAAATGGAATTTGAAAACAAAGTAGAAGTTACTCTGAATAATACAAATATATTAATTTTTTATTTTTTAAATCGAAAGCCTACTCACAGAGACTCTTGCATAGACATGTCGATAGTACAATTCCTTGTACAAAATTAGAAAGCGTTTATCTGTTCAAAGAAATATAGTTATAACCAAATAATGTCAAAATTGAAGTACATATTTATTTTATCACTGTTTAGTAACTAGAAGCTACTATACAATGATTAACAATGGGAGAGACTACTGTTTAGAAACTACAAGCTACTATACCATGATTAACAATGGGAGAGACTACATCAGCTTCTGGCCAGGCTGAATTTTTAAAAAACCTTTCTGTCAGTTTGTTAAATCTGAAAACAAAGGAGTGAAATCACTATTTTAAAATAAACAGTTTTCAAAGTTTAGTACAACATGAGTTATAGATAAATACTTTGCTAGACTATGACCAAGAGTTTGAGAAAACCAGAAGCTCACTACAGTGACCAAAATGGAGGTCTATAAGGCATGCGTTCTGAGTATGTTACTGTACGGCAGTGAGTCTTGAACTACCTATGTAAAGCAAGAGAAAAAATCCAAACTCATTCCACTTGCGCTGCCTCTGAAGGATCTTGAAAATCACATAAGAGGGAGTGTTAGATACTGAGACCCTTGCACGAACAGCCTTCTCAGCATCTTTACAGTCTTCAAACAACACATCTTGCACTGGCTCTGAGATGTTCGCCGGATGGAGGACAATGGCATTGCCCAAAATAACTATACGGGCAACTCGCGTCTGGCTAAAGAAAAACTCTTGGCCCCACCTCTATTACATGGATGTAATAAAACAGGATTACAGTGAACACTGATACAGACCATTGGGAAGACCTAGACCGCACTACTTAGAGAGATGGTAACCCAGAAGCTGTGGACAGTGAAATTACATGGACCCCAGCTCTGGAAGAAAAGTGTGCCATACAAAAAATGGCTGGCTCCTCTACCACCAAAGCGAAAGCCAACTTAACCTGCAATAGGACTCCACAATCACATGAAAAATGTTCGAGATGAACCATACTCGTTCTAAGTCCGAAGGAGGCCAACTATATATAAATTTTAAAAAATACAAATAAACTTACCCATTGTCATAAGATCTTTCAATCTCAGCCAATTCTTTTGTGTTGATACATTTTTGAAAGTGAACCAAGAAATTCTTGATCACCTCTGGAACAATGTAACTATGGGTAGTATAATGTCGTTCATACTCTATATCCTGGCGAGGGTCACCTAATTGAAAAAAAAAAAGTATTTGTACATAAAAATGTTTCAATCCTAGTTAAAGTATATTCTACTGTAATCATGTAATTTCCAAATGGAAAACCTATTTCAAAGTGTACTAATATAAAAAAAAAAAAAAAGAAAAGATGTTTTCTATTTCAACACACTGTCAGTTAAATGTTGACTACAAAAAGCAATAGTAAGTATTTGCATCTTAAGAATTTTAGCAGTTCAATCCCAGTGCTTAAAAAAAACAGAATACCAATTTGTGGGAAATAGTATGAGAAGTTGCATACAGTTGAATGACCAAACATTAGAAGTTGACTCATTTATCATTATTTCTTATCAAGCCCATGTATAAAAGTAGCCCTTTTTCAATATTTAGCCATGTTTAGGCAAAAAAAAAATATAAAAAAAATTAAATAGTTTGCAGACAAAAATAAGGCTCTATTATCTCATTAAATAGCATTAAGAGGGGTAGGGTTTTAAAATAGTATATTTTCTTTCAATGTAGGTTTAGAAAATGTAAAAAAAACAACAAATATAACATTTTGCATATAATACATTACGATATGAAACGGCGGAAGAAAAAAAAAAGCAGAATTTTACCAGTGTGTGACATATCATAGTCTTGATAGGAGCCATAATATCCTGGAACATACTGAAAGCACAAGTTGTATTTACTTAATTAAGATTTCCCAACTAAATTAAAAAAGAAAACAAGATGCATCACATCTTAACATCATTCTGTTACACAGCCACATCCTACGTGTAGCGTAATTATTGTAATTTATAAAAATATTAATTTAAAAGTCACTTAAATTAGTTCTAAATCAGTGTGTCACATTCTCACTAGTAATGAGTAATAACACAAGAAGTAGAAGACTCTGAATGGTCAGATGAGTATCATATCACTACACTACAGACACAGTCTTGAGTCTACAGTACAGTATTGAGTATATTCTAGTATTTAGTAAAATATGAGTATGAGAATGCAGTGGCATACCGAGGGTGCCAGGCGCCCGGGGCGGCATAGTCTGTTGGCGCCCCCCCCCCCCCTAATTAGTATACGTAATCTATATTTGCATAAAAACAATCACCAATCAATAAATTGATTTTTTTTATTGTAAACAAAGTTAATGAACAATCTGAAGCAACATTAGCCATTTCTTATAGAACTACTTTTCGTGGTCTTGCACTAAACAAAGTAAATGAACAATCTGAAGCAACATTAGCCATTTCTTATAGAACTACTTTTTGTGGTATTGCACTAAACAAAGTAAATGAACAATCTGAAGCAACAATAGCCATTTCTTATAGAACTACTTTTTGTGGTCTTGCACTAGCAAAGTTGTCAATGACATCATCAAAATTAATTGTTTCGACCAGCTCCTTTTCTATGCTTAGCAATGCCAAGTCTGACAGACGCTCCTGAGCCATTGAAGCTCTCAAATAAGTTAAAATGAATTTTTAGTTTACTAAAAGAACGCTCACAGCTAGCAACTGACACAGAGATTGTCAGCATAATTTGCAAAGCAATTCTCAAGTTTGGAAATATGTCATTGCCATATGAAATAATAAATGAAAGTAATTCTAATGGGCTGCTTGGGGTAGCATCTGGCCGGGTTTTCAGCAACATACCGCAGTCACTGATTTCTACTAACAGTTCAGTTCCATCGATATCAGTTTTATAAAAGTCAGCAAGCGTAGCACAGTGCTGTTGAATATCATCAGAGGTATCATTAGCAAACAATTTGCTGATGTCGAATAGAAATCCAAACTTTTTATCTAACGTCTTTAGACGACCAAATCGTGTTCGTCATCTCCTGGATTAGTCTATCAATAACTGATTTCATAATAATGCGAGTTATTTCTTCAACCGCACCGAGTCCTGCATCACAAGCATTTTCACCAGGCATCTGTTTTCGACGTTTAATTCTTCCTTCTATCCTAATTCCCAATTTTTCACACAGAACTTTAGCTGCATTGACTGCAGTGATGCAAACATCTTGTCGAATGCTACTTAGCCGTTGCTGCAGTCCTTCTAAATCCAGTGCTACTCATGGAAATTCATTGATGGATCTTGCAGTCGTTTTTAAATCCGGTCAATTTTTGACAAAACTGCATGCCAGAAATCAAGTAGAGTGATGAAATTGAAATTCATCACATTTTGAAGCAAACTGTATGCATCATTCTGAGTCTCACTAGTTTGAGTACCATCTTCATACAGGTTTTCTAACAGCTGTAAAAATCCATCAAACCGTTCGTAGATTGCATTCACAGCATCTTGTCTTGCACTCCAGCGTGTTGGACATTCTCTCTTAAGTGTAATTCCAAGCAATTCTTTCATTTTCTCCCATCGAACAGTTGATGCACTGAAAAAAAACAGTCAGCTATGGGAAGGTTGTCTGCTTGCATCTGTTCAACAATAACATTTTCTAGTGTTGCTGCATCTTTTGCATGAAGCTGAATAAAGCCAAGAAAAGATTATTTGATGGTCACTTTTTTGGTTTTGAAATTAACATAGCGTGTAGAGTCTAATACTAATACCATTTTGGCGTCCGGGGCGGATGCCCTCCACGCCCCCCCCCTCGTACGCCACTGTGAGAATGACACCAAAAAAAGACAAAAGATCTAGAATAATCTCTAGTGAGATCTACTATTTAATAGAATTAGAATGTATTAGTATTAGATCTAACTAAATTAAAATTATTCTAAATCTAATAGATCTAGTCCAGTAATGTATCATTTTAGAGGCGTGTTCGCCATTTTGAAAAAAGGTACAACAACAAACCAGATGAATATAGACTACCTCTCAAAATCATTAATAAAAGTACTCCTGAGGTTTTAAATCCATCTGTGCATAAACTTAAATTTTGCCAAGTCACTGGTTTTCCTGGCTAGCTCAGGCAAACCATTCCATGCTCTAATGGCACTAGGGAAGAAAGAACAATTGTACAGATTTGTCCTAGCATATGACATGGGACGAGGAATGTGCCTTTATCTTTGTCAACTTTACTTTGACTTTGTGTCTTTCTGACTCTGGCTGAGTATTTTATTAAGTTTTGTTTTTGTATTTGGAGATTATGAATTATGGTTCAGTGTTTTGTGTATAATTGCTACTTTACTCTTATAGCCATAAATTAAATGATGTATTTAATGATTTATTATATTATTATCAATTGTATATTTACATTACAATCTACATTATTAATTATATTTAGCCGATTATCGAAATTAGGTTATCATTCGTTGTTATACAAAAAGGGGCAATAAATACGACATCTGTGGATCTAGTCTGTTCAAAATTAAACATTTTATTGGTGCTTAGACGTTGGAAAATAAAACGTATATCGTATTTAACACTGCAACAGTTGGATCTACATATATAGATTTATATAGTAATAAGCATTTGAACTAAAACAATAAAGTTACCTCTGGTTCTATCTCACTTGCCCACGCCCCAGACATGTTGTTTTCTGGTTGTCAATTTCGGCCAAAGGAAAATCCTACTTTTTGTTTTCCAGGGGGGGTAATTCCTTTTTCTTTCACTAAAATATAGATCATCTATGGTTTATACATGTTTATTGACTCTAAATTCTAAATCATGGCACGCTCCACAGTTTCATGTATAAACTTACAATGACTTACATGATAGATTCTATACATCAACTACATTAACGTTCGTAGCAAAGTGGATATATAATAAATTGAGATATGTAGTCTCTAGTCTAAATCTAAATCTAATCTTATCTTATACAATACAGACGTTACTTCAAAAAAGAAGATATGTACAGATATATCTACATCATGATTTAGATTTTAAATTTCATGGAATTTTTACAAATTTTATTTAAAATAATCAGTGATGGGAATTTTCATGAAATTTACTGAAAATGAAATGCTGAAATCTTGTTGGATTCCTCATTTCCGTAAAAAAATAAATAAATTAGGCTATATAGAGTTTAGATTCTAGATATAGACCTACTGCAAAAGAAAGTCAAAATTACCATATCTAAATGTAAGCCCTACAGGAAAATATAGTGTCATGTATGCAGTGATGTCACTAGGGTCTTTGTCACCCGCTGCGGTTAGCTCAGGGTGTCACCCCCCCAAAAAAAAAAATAAAAAAAATCAATATGCCCCTGAACAAATTGCCGATAAAAAACTATCGTTAAACATATTTCGTCATATCTTATATGTTACAGACGTTACTTCAAAAAAAAAGAAAATGATTACGACCTACGCGTTATGCATTGATTAAGTCATTAACCAATGACCTAAACTCTGGTTTTCATGGCTATCTCAGGCAACCCATTCCATTCTCTAATAGCGCCAGGGAAGGAGCTTCTGCACAAATTTGTTCTAGCATACGGAACGAGAAATGTGCCTTTATCTTTGTGTCCCTCTGAGTATTTTATTTAATTTTGTTTTTGTATTTGAAGATTATGGTTCAGTGTCTTGTGTATAATTGCTACTTTATTTTTGAGTCTTCTATCCAGAAGGCTTTCTAAATTTAGTGATTTTACTAAAGGTGTTGCTCTAGTGACGTCTAGTCAAATATGAATATTCGTTTGTTATGAATCGCTCTATTTTGTGTCTGTTGCAGTTTCTTAATGTTTTCTTGAGATGAGGGGTTCAAAACAGAGGATGCATAATTGCGTATTCTATTATTGGCCTAATCAAGGTTAAATAACATTTTAGTTTTATGTTCTTATTTGATTTATAGAAATTGCTTCTCATAAACCCTGATGCTTTGTTTGATTTTTTAAAATAGTTTCAGTAATATGGGGATTCCATAACAGTTTTTCATTTATTATAACACCTAATTATTTTGCGTTTTTTTTTGTTTGTGTTTACCATGAATAAGATAAGTGGAATTAATTTGTTTTAGTTTTTTTTTTTTTTGTTAACTTTAATTAATAACTGACATTTTTCTGGGTGAAAAGACATGCTCCAATTTGATTCTCGTTTCTGTAATTCATCTAATTCTCTTTGTAAAATGTCCGTGTCTTATTTTTTTTTTGTTCTATATATAATGCAATCGTCTGCAAATAATCTGACCATGATCTGACTTTTGTTCCTGAACTAATGCAATTTGGCAAATAATGTATGTTAATTAAAAATAGTAGTGGACCAAAGATATATGTTCCTTGTGGTACACCTAGATCTTAGTTTACTGTTATTGGTGTTGATTAAGAGCCATTTATTATGTACAGCTTGTTCTCTCCCTATCAGAGCAGTTGAGATCTAAATTATCGATTTGACACCTTTTTATTTTGCTATTTTTCTGTAGTGTTAAAATACATAGCTAGTTATTTAGGTACGCCAATGGATCTCATTCACCAAAAAAGAACGGTCACGTGATAATATTGATTTAAAAAAACAAACTGTCACGTGATAACCAATGTTGATTAAAATTAGATCGTAATTTGTATAGATGAGTGTTGTTTGTTTACGATTGGCGAATGAGGTCCACTGTCGTTTTTAGAATTTGAACTTTTACAAAGTTTAATTGTTTATTTACGATTCTCTGTTGCAAAACACTATCATTAGTTTCGCACCATCTAGATCTAGTCGAAATAGGGCCTACGAGTTGTGATAATATTAAATTAGCCACTTTTCCCAGCACAAGAAAACGAATATTAACGTTTCTGCATTTCTAGAAAGAGGAAACTAAGAAACAGAGAAGAAATTATTCTCGCCAATGGACAGAGTCCAGAGACTAATAGATAAAGATAGCAGTCGGTTAAGAGGTCCGTGCAGAATCCAGGCATCGTAAACGTGCACCATGTCACCCAGGTGGTCATATGCCCCACCAACATCTTGAAATACCAAGTCAACAAAGCTGAATGTTAGGCGCATCCCCGCCGTGTCCTATGTTACTATGTAGCTAAATCAAACGGAGGTAACTCTCAAATAACGAAACCCAATAACACTGGTCAAAGGCCAACAATATAAGTTAGTTTCATAGACATAAATAGATATAGACTGGCCAATAAGAGATTTTTATGAAGGGAAAATTTGTGATCTGCGAATTAGTGCGCTTTACTATACAGCATGAGCAGTATAAAAGTTTAAGTATTCATATCTATTTCAGTCATAACCTATATAAGTATTACAATATTTTTATTAGTGTTTTTTTTTTTTTAGCGTGACTAATGTCAATTAATCATAATGTTCATTTTTTGTGCTGAAACTGTTTTTTAATTTTAGCTTATTTGGACATTCTGCTGAAAAAATTCCTAATTTCACTAATTCAAAGTTAAGGACTGAATCCATTACTTCCTTTTTCCAGTCTATATTTATTTATGCTATCTATGTTATTTTGTGAATGAAAATAGTGCGGATTTGGATGCACCATTTTTCTTTCACACCATGCTGCGTAAATGAGGAGGCAGTGTAGTTTTGTTTA
>JADKLZ010003886.1:6243800-6258115 GCA_021533235.1 Biomphalaria straminea | reverse complement strand
ATTCAAACACTTACATTTCCCAGTCCTCATTGTTCACCCAAGCCTTGCTGCTGTTTTTAGCAGCATTCTCTTTGTCTTTGTTCAGCTGAGCAATGCGGGCTGCTTCTCGCTTGGCTTCATAATAAGCTTCTTCTTCTCTTTCTATTTCTTTTTCATCTTGGGCCAACTGAAGGATTGGTAGCCAATCAGAAACAAAACATTTATCAACTGATCTAGTGAAAGCAACAAACTACACATAGTAAAACCTTGTCTATTGAATACTTAGATATCAATACAAACATATTATTTCAAAGCATTACAATGCACAAACATGCACACACAGAAAATAAAGTTGAGTCAAAGTGAAACATCTCAACCTCAACTATTATTTAAATTATGAGGGAAAACAGAAGAACAATATCAGATGATATATTAGAGTGCATAGAAAGAAATAGAAGAAAATTCTGCCTTTTTATTTATGAAAACAGAAAAAAAATTGAAGTCATTGAATGGGGATGAACAATATGATAACTCAAAACTAGAACAGTTATTTTAAGCTATTATTATTCTGTGTAGATTTTTTTATACAATTTAAGTTTTAATTTCTTTTTAGTGGCACATGTAGGAAAAAGCCACTACCATGTTTGCTCTGCCATAAAAAATCTAAAAAAAAAAAAAAAAAACTAAAAGAGATATTGCCTTCACAATGCTTAAAATAGATGCAAAGGTAACATACAGTCATGAAAAGATATAATCTTTTAAAAAACAACATTAAGTACACATATTGTTTCAACAAAAAAAGTAACTGTTAAAATAAGATGAAAAGGGCCATCTGCAAAATGTGAATAGTTTCATTAAAGGAAACCATAGTTTTTTTTTTTAAATTGATTGTATTGTGCACTATGGCCTAATCTCTTTTGTGGACCAGTTGGAGGGGGGGGGGAACTGCTAGAAGTTTTCTAACACGCTCCATTGGTAGCCAGGGGATTTCAGCCTCTCAGCCACACACCCAACTCTAACGTCTTATTCTATACTTAAAGTAACTCACACTGACGTGACACAATAATAAGAAAGAAATCACAAAACAAGCAAGCACTGAACATGTCTCATGTTTTCTGACACACTAAGTTGTTGATTCAGAGATGGTCAGCAGGCAAATTAATGTTAGCACTTACTAACATCAAAAAGTAATTTGATAATACCACACAACTTTCAAATGAATGTCTTCACTAAAAATGTAAGGCTAGTGTTTATAATTGTATTTCTATTCACATTAGTGTCTTGAAATAAATTGTAAAATTAGTCTCATCTAAATAGGTAAAACTATGACATGCATAGAGAATGAAAGTTCATTGATTTCTAATTGTATTTCTATCTATGCTAAAATGCATGGAAATAGTTCAAAAGCACAATTGTAATTTATTTTCAATACATTTTAAAAGTAAAACTCTAAAACAATATAATTGTGTTTGTTGCTGAAATTATTATCTTGCTTTAATTAATTGTTCTTTCTCCAGAGTTTTATTTTCTGTTTGGTAGAAACTAAAAGAAAGGGAACATGATTGCTTGTTGGATAGACTACATAGTATGTATTGAAATACACAATTCTTAAATTTAGACTATAATAAATAATCTTAAAACATTTGGGTCAAACAGTAACAGAAAATAGTAATTGTAGTCCAGTCTGGCACAGTTAGGTAGTTTTAGACCAATACTTTAAAAATACTGGAATAGCCTCCCCAGTGTGCAGACAAAAATTTAGGTGAACAGAGCTCAAAATTCCACATGAGGAGGCACAAAACTGCAGTGCAAAGCCCCATGACATGTGGTCATCATTATCAGTTGTACATTTTGATAAAGCGATGATTTCAAGTTAAAAAAATAATGTTTAAAAAAAATCTTTTTTTTTTTTCCCCTTGGCTTTCTATAGCTTTTTATTTATAAACCGTAAATACATAGCCTGCAAAAATTCTGGCTTAAACTATCTGTCAACTAAGAATGGTTTGTAAAGATCCTTAACATAATTTGTTACCTTCTCTTCTAACTCTGCATCTACTCGACGCTGTTCATGAACTAAAACGGAAAACTGCTTTTTTTGCAACAGATGTCTCTCATGGTCAGTCAACAATCTACAGTGTTAATATAAGCAGTTCATGAGTACAAATAAGACCAGGCAATGAAATAAAACATTTACACAAACATCTAATAGAATCAAAATACTAAAAAGAAACTAATTATTAAAAAAAAAATATACTGCAATGCAAAGCAAATTATAATAAATGACACAATTAAAGAACAAACAAAAAAAAGCATGGGTATTCAAACAGTAATTAATTAGAAAACTTTTTAAATATTCTTTTTTTTCTAGCCAGGATGTGAAATAATAAAACAAAATGTATCCAATATTAAGGGACATGGTAATGCTTCAGTAAAGTTTGTGAAGTCATATGAAAGTAGGTGTCAACAGTTATTAGTTATACTCCAAATATTATTAACATTTAATTAAACCATACAAATATCATAGCTACACAAATAAAAAAAAAAGATTCTATCTCTATTTATTTTCCATAACAATTAAATATATATATATATATATATATATATATATATATATATATATATATATATCATTATTGATTATAATGATGGAAAATTCAATGCACATTTGCTTGCTATTTCTTGAACCTTCTTTTTTTTTTTTTTAAGAGACATTACATTAAATTTTCAAACTTAATATTACTTGAATACAGCGTACAAAGGCTGCAACACAACTATAAACTTTACAACACACAAAGGCTTAAACTTTACAACACACAAAGGCTGCAACACAACTATAAACTTTACAACACACAAAGGCTGCAACACAACTATAAACTTAACAATGCACAAAGGCTGCAACACAACTATAAACTTAACAATGCACAAAGGCTGCAACACAACTATAAACTTTACAACACACAAAGGCTGCAACACAATTATAAACTTTACAACACACAAAGGCTGCAACACAACTATAAACTTTACAACATACAAAGGCTGCAACACAACTATAAACTTTACCAAGTACAAAGGCTGCAACACAACTATAAACTTTACCAAGTACAAAGGCTGCAACACAACTATAAACTTTACCAAGTACAAAGGCTGCAACACAACTATAAACTTAACAAACATCCAATTTTCAAACAAGTGAATGACTTAGCATGGCCACAATGTAAATGAATGAAAACAAATTGAAAGTGAACACATTTGGAACGATCGAATTGTGAAACACACCAACAAAAACCTACCATATGTACATAGGCAGATACAGTAAATGGACCACAGTCCAAGGCCAACTGGCCTCTAAAAGTAGGCAGCAAAAAGGTAAAGAAGCAGACGTAGGATTAACTCCCCTGGATTACAGGGAAAATAAAAAAAGTTTGGCTCTAAAGAAAAGAAAATGTTAAAAGTCCTTGGAATTACTTTGTTTACAATTTAGTAATAAGACAAATCCCTCCATATTCACTACAAATTTAAATGTTACAATAAATAGAAACAAAGAGATGCAATATACATAGTATTACATACCCTGTCATTTCACCCCTGGGAGGATCCTGGAAGATAAACAAAAACAACACAAGAATAAGACTGTACAAATAAACATAAGAGACATCTAACTAACTAGGACAAAATGTTTTGACATCAAGCAACCTCACCCCAAAAAAATTGTTGTGCATCAAAAAAAAAAAGGTTCAATATGCAATGGTTACAGTCTGTAAGAGGTTTAACATAAGCTATTGTTGTGATAAATTGTAAAGTACATTTCTAGCCCATGCAAGTCCACAAAACTGCTACTAATCAGTAGGACACCAGACACTTAATGAAACATTCTTCAATTAAAATTGACAATATTTATTTCTGTAGAAGTGAATTTGACATGTTTTTGTCTTTCCTCAACAGTTTCTTTAGCAAACTTCTATCTTAAAAGTGTCAAAATTTCCTGTCTAACCTGAGCAACTTGGTTCTAGATAATAAAACAATTTAAAAAAAAAACACTATTTCCTTTATCTAATAGTCATGTGCAATGATTACAGTCGGTCTTATAGTTTAACTTTAGCTGTATATGCAATGAATGATTATAGTCTGACATACTTAAACAAAAAAAAAGTTACTTACCTCAGTCATTAAATTTTCAAACTGAAAAATAAAAAAGATAAATCAATAAGTAAAGGGATGGCATACAAATATAATTTGCATTTTTTTTTGCACACAAATCATTTTTTTTTTATTACTATATTATATTTACTTTATATCAGTTATTGTTAATAAAATAAAAAAAAAGGATTATTTTTAATCATCAAAATAATATATATATAATTAATATGATTATTTATTATAAGTGTGATCAGCTTGATTGTTGTTTTAGAAATATGTTTTATTATTTTTATATTAGGTGTAAATATCAAAATATATATACATAAATATCTATCTATAAATAGACTGAAGAAAGTTTAAATGACAATGCTAAAAAAAGTTATCTCTTTATCATTGTAAGATTTTACCATATTCCTATAGGATTTCAATTAAAATCCAGACCTAAAAATTACAAGAGATTCAGAAGTTTCGCCCAAATTATTTAATGACTTTTACCACCAGTCATTTACAAATAAGAGAATGATTGCAAAGATTTTATACCTTTTTCTTTTTGATCTAATGATCTTTAATATGGAAAATTGTGCTGTATTTGGATTCTTAGAACTGAAGATCAAAAGTTTTCTTTTAGGTGAAGGACACATTCTTAAGACCTAATGTGTTATTTCTCATCATTTAGAGAGGATTTTCAAATGAGCAAATAAAGAGTCTTTTTTTCTTGAATATATAATTATCCAAGTCTATAATGTAGACATTTTCAATAAATAAATACTTGGGTGAATATAATTTAAAGGAGAAAAAAAAAACTCACTCTTGGATTAAGAAACAAAGACTAGAGCAAACAGTCATTGGAGAAAAAGAAAGGGGGAGGTGGAGTTTCATAGTTACATATAAAGAAAACTAAATAACAGCTATATATGTCAAGTAGTACTTGAATTTAATTAGGTCTTTAGAAAAATGACTAAAATAAAAAATTCTATCCGGAGGTTGTAACTTTGTGACTATTGTAAGAAAATAAAAACTGTCATATTAAAGAAAGCTTGATCAATAGATTTCCTTCAAATCATTTTGTTTATGAAGAATAGATGCACTGAAAGGTCCATTTAGGGATAGTATCCAACTCTGAGTAACTCAATATTGGAAACAGTTTCAAATGCCCTAAAGGTGTGGGACAATATTCCAGCAAATGTACAAACTTAAAAAGTGGTCTATAGGACAGATGATGTAATGGTCACCTGTTTTACCGTTAATGAGGATGTCATGTAGCCAGCAGAACAACTAACTGCCTATACTTCTCCGAAACTAATGTCAGGACCCATTAGAGCTGGGTGGACTCAGAAGCGTCCTAAGGATCACAAAATTAAAAATCCCAGTCTTCACCAGGATTCAAACCCAGGACCCAAGGTTCTGAAGCCAAGAGCTTTACTGCTAAGCCACCGGGCCTCCATTATCTTAATTATTTACATTTTATTGGTAGGTTGCTATAACAATAAAAAAGTAACAATGCTAATTATGGCTGATATAGTTATATGAACACCATTTCTTTTTTTTTTGTAAAAAAGGGGTGGTGGTGCAAAGAAGAGGCTTTATAAAGTATTAGGGAATGTCTGTCCTTATTTGGTTAAAACTGATGTGGTCTTGTATGTCACTTATTAATATTAGCATGATAAAATAAATGAGAAAAAGAACTTTTATGTATAGACTTCCTTAGGACACTCAAAACTTCAAGCAGAAAAAGTGCAATTCACTGTTGATTTGATAAAGATTACATTTGTGTTCATGTTATGATGATATAGATAATTTCTTTCCATATTTCTTTGTTTTGGCTAACTTTCTTTTTTTTTAAAAAAAAATTTTCTCTCTTTTTTTTTAATATAAGATAATTGAGTTTATTTTCATTACAAAGATTTGACATGAAGTAAAATGAATGAGAGCCATTTCTAAAATAAGAAAAAAAAAAAAAGAACTTCTATAAATAAAGAAAATAGAAAAAAATTTTGAGTTAATGAAATATAGCCTTAATAAATCTATAAACAATATTGTTACAGCATAGTTTAAATAAATGAGTTTATAAAAAAATTAGATAAATGGATTGTGTCAGTTATATATTATATTTTTTAAAAATACATATTTTTATAAATTGGAATTCTAAATTTAAATATTCATGCTATTAGAATAAAAAAATGGACAAATAGAAAAACAACAAATGTTTGAATATGAAAATTTAGTTGCTTTATTCATATATATTTCATAAAACTGCAGATATGACCTGGTCCAGAAGCATTATTACTATTCATTGTGAAAGAGCGAGAATGCATATTGCTAATGTTTAGCCTGGGAGAACAATATTAGTGAATAAATAAAACTCTAGGAAATTGTTTAAAAAGTCACTTAATTCTACATACACCATCATCCATATAATAATTCTGAAAAATTCCAAATTAAGAAACTAACAGACTAAAAAAAATATAACCTTTAAATTTGTTCAATGTAACACACATTTAACAATGATGTTCCTGTTCATAGTCTCTTCCAAACATTCTCTAAGCTAATTACTTACAAATTGTGTTATAAGAAGAGATAGTTTTTAGTTTTAAAAACTTGTAAGATTGTTTATGAGAAAATTAAAAACAGCCTTATATAAACCTCATCTATAGTCAATATCTTTTTAGTTAGCTAAACAAATACTAACCTCAATTGAAAATTCATGTTCTGCATTGTACATAGACTGCATATAACGTCTCCTGCAGAGAAGAATATTAAATATATATAATATAGATCTATAGATGTAGATATGTAACTTTGACCAAAAATCTCAACAAATTCAAAAACAGCAATTTGATATTAAGTTCAATGAAGTATGTCAACGTGTCATTTCCTGTAGAAAAAAATATAAGCCTCCCACTTCCCATGCATATTATATTGTAGTTTGTTAAAAAATTTGTTTATCGGGGAAGCACCATATCAGCAAGTGTCAACCTAGATGTTGAGGTTGACTTCCGTATTGATCGTGCCAATGCTGCTTTTGGCAGACTTCAAGAACAAGTGTGGTAATGGAGAGGACTCAGTTTAACTACAAAACCGAAAGTCTACAGTGTCTACAGTCACTCCTATATGCATCAGAGTCATGGACCCTATACTCCCGACATGCCAGACTATCGCCTTCCCAAGCGACTTCTGTATGGAGAGTTATGTACAGGAAAGAGCTCCCAAGGCGGCCAATACAAGCGCTACAGAGACACCCTCAACAGCTCCTTCAAGGAATGCGGTATCGACATTCATGGCTGGGAAGCATTAGCTCTGGATCGCTCCGCATGGCGAGAAGCTGTGAGTTTCGGAGTCTCAAGATTTGAAGCAAGTAGAGAGGCCAGTGCGATAGAGCGCCAAACCAACAGAAAGCAGAGAGAAGAAGCAGGCCCATCTGCAACCGACAAAACACACCCATGTCACATATGCGGCCGGCTTTTTAAAGCGAGGATTGGACTTTACAGCCACCTTCGAGTCCATAGGAAATGAGAAACACAAAGGAGGAGCTATATATATTGTAGTTTGTTAACTATGGACATGGACCTGGATAACACTGGACTGAGAAGTGTTTTGTTGGTGTATGACACTAATGACAGGGATTGCTTGAACAGTTACACTTACAGTGTAGTGTATATAGGTAGCCCAAAAAACCCGGAAATGCGGAAGTAAAAAATGACCGATAAAGTTGAGATTGCATGTTTGACTTTTTTTTTTTACATAGGCCGCACTTGAAAATTTATTACATTTATGAATGAAACGTGAGAACTTTTAAACTTGTGTTATCGATTACTTTAGACAATGACCTAAGTAATGTTGAAATTGCGATTTTTTTAAAAGTTATTTATTATTTTTATATTTATTATCAAAAATACCCCTTTTTTGTTTTTAGCAATACAGGGTCCAGGAAATCCACCCATGATTGAATTTTTTTTCCAAGTTAGGTATCATGCCTGGCTATAATTCTACCAAGTTTTATTGTGATATCGTGTTTGTCCGTGTGACCAAAACGTCACAAAAAAATCATAACTTTCTAACTGTTAAACATACAGTCATAATTTATACACCATTGGAAAGTTCTTTTAAAGTATTTTAATGATGTACTTGTGATAGTAAGTGTATGTGTTATGAATGGCTAGTAGAGCAGTGTGTGTGCCTGTGTATGAAGTGACCGGTTGACCTTCAGAGTGCATGGTTGAGTGAACAGCATAGAAAGTGTGTAAGTCAGGGCTGTGTGTAAGGGAGGTCAGAATGAAGAACAAGAAGATAGAGTGAAGTATGGAACGCAATAAAAGTGATTAACTGTACTCATTGTGTTAGTCTTATTAATTTAAAGTGTGTCTATTACAGTACTAACGAAAAAATATTTTATTAAAGATAAGTTTTTTTTTTCACCTCCCTAGTGTATAGTATAGGAAGGAGGAAATTGGTAAAACTAAGAACCAGGCTGGATTGGATAGTAAAATATTGTCAATTTAATATTCTCATTGCATGGTTTAATTTGTTTTAAAAGTACACACAAAAGATTGATACATTATTCTATAAACTTTATTTATACTTTACATTACAATGAGGTAGTTCCGGATTCCCCCCCCCCCCCCCGGGTCACGGGAGAGGGGGCAAACATTATATAGCCACATGATTTCATTGGTATTTATTGTCAAAATGGGCAGGCATTGTGCTGCATTTGGTTGCTCCAATGACGCCATTAGTGCTAAACTATAATTTGTTAATGACTAGGAGAATCTAGAGATACATTTTTTAATAGTTTCAACTAAAAAAATAGTTAAACCTATAATGGGAGGTACTGAAGTGTTGGCCTGTAATCTGCCATACTCATACTGAGATCAAGATTTCTTGATCTACAATGACTACACACACTTACAGATCTTAGCACTCGGGTAACAAATCCTAGAGAAAAAAAAGTAACACTTTCATCCCCCCTTCCTCTCTGCCTAAAAGTAAACACGCTTGAACTTGGGTAGAACACTAAAAGTTGGACAGCTGACCTGCGTGTAATGAATCTGTCAGATAGCTCTAGGCCTAGTCTAGTGTGTAGTCGATATGTCAACTAGTTGTTATAAAAGATGAAAAGACTGCCATATTATCGATGTGCATATAATGTATCAGGAGTTGGAGGAATATGAAATACATAACGTATGGTACACATAATAGCTGAAGTTTATGAAAATAACAATGTTTTAACTAGGTACCTGCACAGTCGGCCATTTTGGATCTAAAGACACATTTGACCTCATAAACAATTTCCTGTTCAGGTTTTACAAACCTGAAATTAAGCATGTCCTAAGAAATTACATTGCTTTAAAACTGTGTGTTTTTATGACATTTTCTTGAGTTTACTCTAAAGATAAGAGGTTCCTCTAATGGCTAGTGGGGAAAATTTATTTTTTTCTCTTACTATGTTCAAAATATTTTAATCAGAAAAATTAGAAATTTGCAAATAACAAGTAAAAAAATGTAGGTCTCCATATATCTTTACTTTTTAACCATACACTTAGAAAATTTATTCAGCTTTCCAATGATACCAAATTTATTATGAAAACGAGTCAACGATACTTTAAAACTTAGCACACTTTTATCAGGTACTAAAATTTCACTAAGGTCGTGATGACATTTTATCATTAATATCCGTTTTTTACAGTAGTAAAATAAAATTAGTGTAGACTAAAACATGTAAAATTGAATCAATCACAGTTTCTTTATACCAATATCATTTATTTTTAACATTAACTGTAATAAAGATCTGTATGCTGGGGAGTTCTTTTGGACAGTCGATGTCGAAGCTAAAATCTGTAAATCTAGATTCTAGGTCATATCTAAAATATTCTTTCATATAAATATACTTAAATAGATCTAAATCTTATATCTGAAGATTCTTTTACTAATCTACTCTATTGTTATGTAACTAGATAGATCTAGATCAATTTATAAGCTTTTTGTGTTTAAAACTTGACAACCAGGAGCATTTTTCTTTTTATAGACTCTATTTAAAGAAAATTAGAAAAATTTTAGTTTTTTGTAATTTACTAATGATATTTTAAAATTTTAATTTCATTTTGATTTGCCACTTATAAAGTAAAATTCCTCATTTGAAACTGTACAATTTGATATATACTTTTGTATATGTATTCACAATAGTTTTTGAAATATTCACATTAAAAAAACATTTGCTTCACTTTTTTTAAAATTTCTCTATATAAAGTCCATCTGATGTCAGGACACTTCGGACAAACTTAAAATCACAATAACTTTTAAACCAATAATGCTAACATCATAAATTTGGTGTTGTTGGAAAGCACTTTTTATCCGCTTTCATTCTATTACACATTTGTTAGCATACGCATAGGATCAATTTAAATTTTTTGGTGCAACTATCTAGTTTTAACTGATATGCATATTATATCATCGGCAATGTGTTGACGCTTGTCATTACCATAAAGGAAATATCATTGATAATTTAAACCCATCCTAAAACAGTTCTTGGCCCTTTTTGAAAACATTCGTATAGATCTAGTTATTTGAACATATTCGGGAACTTCATTGCATTGATGTACTCTGCAAATTTAAAAATGTTTGTGAATGTAAACGTTTGTAAAAATAGAGGAGCAACAGCATTGGAAATATAGGAATACAAGGGCATTCTCCTCTTGTTTGCCAGCCATCACGTGACTTTGGTTTAAATAGGTCAGAAATCCAGAACTACCTCATTAGATCTACATTAGTACATACTAATAACATACCTCTTGTCTACTATTCCGAAACATCTACGAATGCAATTACCCATTGTTGTGGAAATGAAATAAATAATACCTATTAGGTTGCATAGTTACTTTTCAGATCCCTAAAATCTTACAAGCTATAAAAGCATTTTTTTAAATGAATGTCTTAATATGCCTACAGTCTAGATGAATTAGAATCTAGATCTAGTGTCTAAAGCCTAGCTTGTTTCTGTACTAGATCTACTGTTTTGTTTTCACATGATCGCACTTTGTTATTCCCGGAAGTGAAATAGGCACAATTCTTAAAAAGTGGAAGAAAAAAAAGGAAGAGCACAAAATACGGTCGAAATAGATTAACATTTTTTTAGACTTAAAAATCTTGTGAACGTATTAAAAACAAGTTCTTAATGTAATTAAAATTGATTGAATTCTTAGAATTTTGTAAGTCTATTTTTGAAACTTTAAAAAAATGTAATGAAAGAAATTATAGATCTAGATCTATCACTCAAACCATGCTCCAACTGAAACAAAAGATACGGGAGATAACCAGCTTTACCTTTGTAAATTACTGGTATTTCCCCTTACATCATTGCACTGCTGTGCTTTGGTATCGTCATACTCATGGTATGAACGTATGAAAGCTCTAATAGGAATACACTATATGTGACTATATTACAAATCCCACAATGTTTTTTTATATAGGCCTACACTGTTGCTAATTTCATTCTTCATTATTCAGACCAAGAACTTAGAGATAAAAAAAAAAAGAATTTAAACTTAAAGACCTATAAGATAATGAAAGACGTATTAGACTAAGAACATAAAGACCTATAAAACTAAGAACAGGAAGATCTTTAAGACTAAAACATAGACGCATATAACAATAAGAACAATAAGAATATAACCATCTATAGATAACCCTTTTAAAAATATTTTTTCGATCAGTTTACATTTGTACTTTTTGCTTCATGTCAGTGGTTTACGTACAGAAGCTGTAGTTTAGGCTCTCGCTTTCTAATAATAAGAATTATAACTGGGTATATATATATAATAGTATATATATTATCTTGACCAATCCGAGGAACACGTCAGAGATGTCATCTTGAGGAAGGAGAGACTTCTGGAAGAAAAACATCGCCCCCCGCCCCCCTCCCCCCACTGGATCCGACAGTGCTTGCACCCCCCTGCAAAAAATCCTGCGGGCGCCCATGATTGTCTAATCTCTTTGTTCACTCCGCCAGAAAACGCGCCATCAGAGAGGCGACTGATGCAATGTCGTGCATCTGGAAACGTATCTCTTAAAGCAGCGGTTCTGAACCTTTTACGCTCGGCGACCCCTTTTTGTAATCCCCCCCCCCTTCAGCAACAGAAGAGTGGACAATAACAATCCATATTTTCGATGGTCTTACTTCTAGGCGACCCCTGTCAAACCGTCAATCGACCCCCAAGGGGGTAGGGACCCACAGCTTGAGAACCCCTGTTCTAGAGCCTACAGCGTTATCAGAGAATAGAGTTCTCAACACGGAGCCCTAGTATAATGAGACTCACACGGTCTGTAGTAGTAGAGCTACTGCCCTCTGACAGGTAACGAGCGTCTTCTTAGGAATGTTAAGGGCCATGAATGTATCTGCGAGGTCCGTTGTCACTATCACCTCGGCAAATATAACAACAGGGTACACTGTTATTATTATGTTTGAAAAGAACGAGTATTCTTTCTCTGGCGGAGCCAGGGTCGAGTTTCGTTTAAGGGAGACAAAATTCATCGTATTCCCTTTATCAGTTTCCACTGAGGAATTTTCTGGTGATGTGGCAGGTCTGCAGCAGTACCGCCCTCTGACAGGCAACGAGAGTGTTCCTAGGAATGCCCAGAGCATAGAAGGTATCTGTGAGGTCAGTTGTTATTATCCCCTCGGTTGATATGACAATGGGGTATCTTGTTATTTTAGATAACTTCCATAAACGCTTAATCTCCAAGCCTAGGTTCACATACTTTCGCTGTTTTTCCAGCTCAGTTTTTCTTAAGTTATGAGATAGTGGTACGGCAATGTCAATCATGACAGCGGCTTTTTCTTTTTTATCGATAAGCAACAGATCAGGGCGATTAAAATCTACCGTTTTGTCGGTCAAAATAGGCCTATCCCAGTACAGCAGGTGATCAGTAGACTCGAGAACCTCTTGTGGTGAGTATTTGTAATAAGGAGGAGTACCCTTCCCGATCAAATTGTGCGTCAAAGCCAAGTGCTGGTGTATTAACTTTGCAACTTGGTTATGGCGACCTAGGTAGGCAGATTATTATTATTATTATTATTGTTAAGACGTTGCAGTTAAAACACTTCTGGATTTACACGAGGATTGTAAGACTGCAAGACACGGTCTCAGTAACAGAACATTATGTATTCGCTTTATTGTTTTTATAACATTTGTTTTTAAATGATGCAATGTCCACCATTAGAAATCTCGTAAATCATAGCCTTGACCTCTGTTTTCTCCTAAAGTCTTTATCTTATCTGTCTTTCCACCGACGACCATTATGTCAATAGTAGAGTGGTGGAGAAATCAAAAAGCTAAGCTCCTACTAAGACGAATGTTCCCGGAAAAACAAATCGATAGAAACTTGAGTTTCTGACCAGTGCTCGCTGCTGACCACTACACGAATCAACTAATTCTTTGTCGCTCAAACTCCACCCTGTAACCTTTTAGAAGACAAGACATTTCATTAGGGGTTCTTTTTTTAATCTCTGTACTTTGGTTTGTCATCAACTTAACGTTTTTTTCCCCTCGTAATACTATATGCTTTAAATCCCCACTAAACCTGCTCTCTCCCCTACACCATAACTGTGGTAATAGAAAAACAAGAAAAACATACTTTAAAACTACAA
Organism: Biomphalaria straminea; assembly: GCA_021533235.1. Lineage (NCBI taxonomy): Eukaryota > Metazoa > Mollusca > Gastropoda > Planorbidae > Biomphalaria > Biomphalaria straminea. The sequence continues at coordinate 6,244,359 of JADKLZ010003886.1, read as the reverse complement.
CAACAACCGAACAACAGTCAAAGTAGAACCAAACAACAATAATTCACTCCCTAGACCAACTGAAGGTCCGATCGCAGAAAATGGAGAAATCCAATCCATAAGATTCAGAAAAAAGATGACCTATAAAAAAACGAACATAGAGAAATCAAAAAGGAGATTATAGAATGGAGAGAGAAACGGCCAGAGGACGTTGACGGCTCATGCTCCACAGGGACTTTTATATGACGAAGATGACCCATCTTTTTTTCCCCGTACGCTGTCCCTTATCAAAGCCTCTCGGTCATTTTGAAAAGTGGTCTTTTCGTTAGCAGGAGCGAAATGTGTATGTGTGTGTATGTGTGTGTATGTGTGTGGTGTGTGTGTATGTGTGTGTGTGTGTGTGGTGTACTGACGTCGACTCTTAACCCACGTATTTTTTTTTCTTTAAGTAACAGACAGTTAATGAAAAGTGTCCGGTTCCTAGCAGCTAATTGGGGCACGGATACCTAAGGTAGTTGATGGATAGTGAAGGTCACTTAGAAGCCAGTGACAGTTTATTGAAAGTATAAGACACTTAGAA
>JADKLZ010003886.1:6173527-6184950 GCA_021533235.1 Biomphalaria straminea | reverse complement strand
GCTTTAAAAGAAATCAAACACATTTTTAACAAAATATAGTCATTTATTACGCTGCTAACCATCAAGTTGTAAGGGAAATAAGTCTTTGGCATATATGAAAAGATAAAATATAATTTTTAAAAAGTCGAAGAATAAAACTCCACTTGTCTCTCTAACCTTGCTAATGCTTTTTTTTTCCACCACAATTGTTCACAAATACTCGTATTAAAGGTCTTTTGCAAGTCAATGGATTTTTTTCTAAAGAATGATAAAGTATTTGCGCTCTAGAAAACTTTCTCTTTGACTATTAAATACATAAATAATTCGAGTTTTAAATATGGTTCTAATTTTTCGCATTATAAAATAAGTAAAGCGAATGCGTTACAAAAATTATTAATGGAGCTAAAAATAGCATGGGATCTTCCCTATTTACTCGTTGTTGTTGTTGTCTGACCTAATTCTTTGAGAAATAATATATAGATAATGAGCCATTGAAACTTTTTCCATTGTGACCTTAGATGCATTTTTTGTACCAATGCGCTAATATATGAATGAAGTTTGAGTTATTAATGAAGAAGTCTGTGACCTTTTTAAAATTCACATTTCGGGGAGCACTACAAATTGTTTATTAACTACAAGGTAGCTGATAACATACAAAACTGAACAGCACATCATTTCAATTTCTCCAGACCAATATCAACCACTCAGGGCAAGGACGGGCAGGGAAGTGGAAAGCAAATTAAATTGGGACTATCTTGAATTGCACCTCAGCCCACTTCTTCGCTCACTCCTTTTACTAAAGTAAACCAATGCGCCAAACAAAGTAGTTCTAAAAAAATCTATAAAGGTCTGTGGGTAAAAGAAAAAAAAAAGTGAATATTAAAAGGCACAAAAGGTCGATAGTAGAATAATCAAGTTAGGCGTGTTGTGCTTTGTTTGTTAGTAGCAGAAAACTAAAACAAAAAGTCTTATAAAACTATTGACATGGACTTTCTTATACCAGCTTTGTTATTTGTGGTATAAAGGTTACTGACCGTTGTCCCTGGGCTTGTACTTCTATATTATATATTAGTGGGAAGCGTGGTCAAGAGGCTAAGTGCGGCTTGAGCTTGGCTTGGCTTGGCTACCTAGAAGGGGGCTCGAGGTTCGACACCCGACTCGGGCAGAGTTGTGTTTACTGAGCGCCCAAAGGCAGCACGGGAAACCAACTCCTAGATACCCCCTCCCCCCCACTGGTCCACAAATGAGGTTGGACCAAAGCGCTCTGAGCATGCTATAAGCATGAAAGTAGCGCTATATAAAAGCTATAATAATAATATAATAATAATATTATTCTGTTTCTGGTAATATCTGTAGCATAGGAAAAGGCGGGAAACCAGCCGGGAAGGAAGTAATAATGGAGGTGCTTATTCAATCGTTCGCAAGTTACTTCCCCGAAAGACGTAGAAATGGAGATACCATTTTTTAAGAATTAAATCAGAATCAGATATTTACAAAATATATTTACGATGTTAGAGTGAACTTAGCATGATTTACATAATGAATGCAGGATTCAAGGGTCAAATCAGGATAACACATATTTCCACACAAATGTTGGGTGACAAGGCCAGTTTTCCACGGTGATCCCAGCCTCCTCGTGGCGAAAACTGGAAACGCTGTGAACGTCTCTAGCAGCGGCTAATGGGGATCCCCTCCGTCTGCGGGTTTCTAAGGCCCGCTGGATGGAGTTTGGTTGCCAGGCAGTCCAGCCCAATGTGTGGGATTCTGGCCATAAGATGGACTAAGGGTGCGCCGGAAAGTGAGGCGCGCCCCATAAACGCCGTAGGCTTTAGGAGGTTCGTTTCCGGATAAACGACATTGCATCAGTCGCCACTCTGATGGCGGACTTTCTGGCGGTGAGAAAAACGAGTCTAGACAAGCTCTCACATTATACCACAAGGTATACGCGGCAAGCGTGACGAAGGAAAGCTAGCTCAGCGAACTCGAGTTCCTGGGTCGGTAGCATTGGTGATCCACCTGAGAGATCACCCTTCTTTCAGTCTAATATGCAACCAGTTTCGCCCGCACTCGGGTACCTTACTCATATGGCATTACAAAATTTATCTTTTAACCCGAGTATGGGCATGACTCGAGATAGGCCCCGTTCATCCAACGCCGTCGACGGGTTGGTGTTCGGAAAATCAGCTACCGTCGTCGATCTTCAAGATGCCCGCCCACTAAGCTCACCGGCACTGACATTAAGAACTCTTTCAGGGTTGCCGAAGGGCAGCCGGCGCCCCTCGACGCAAGTCGAGCCAAGTTGCCCCTTATCTTCCACGGACGGGGAAGTCGTGACCCCCAAACCAGATCAGACACTTTCGGGACAAGCAAATGGGAAGAGCGACTCTTCCAAGCCCAATCATGGTATTGGTACTGGGCAACTCAGAATCGTGTCATTTAACGCCAACAGGCAATTAAAGCTTAAAAAGCCTGAAATTTTGAGACTGGTGTCGTCCCTTGAGATCGATGTGTTTATGGTACAGGAAGCTGGCAACGCTGGGAGGAAACGGAGTTGTGTTCCCACGCTCTCGGGATTTACGGCTTTCACATGCTCTTGCGATAAATGTCAAAGGTTGGTCACCTTTGTCCGGAACTCATTACTTGCTCGTGTAAAGAGATCCTCTTCGCGGGAGTGTGGCGGGACCGACACACTCATGGTAGAAGTATACAAAAATGGACAAAGATTTGAGTGCCTAAATGTCTATAACCCCCCACGTAGTGTCTTCACGCTCGATTGCAACTGCCTCTCCAGTACCAAAACAGTGGTGGCGGGTGATTTTAATGCAAAAATTCAGGTGATTGGTTGTCCAACGACCGACCCATCAGGACAAAAGGTACTCGACTTGTATGACGGAACGAGTTTGGTTCTCCTCAATGACAAAGATTCCCCACCAACATTCATTCACTCCGGGCATGGAGGGGAATCGAAACCAGACTTGTGCCTGGTGTCTGCGGATATAGTCGCCAAAAGTCGCCTTGACATCCTCGAGGACATGGGCTCTGATCATCTGCCACTCATGGTTACAATTGATCTCGGTACGGCACAAAAGAAAGTTTGCCCCAAACGCAAATGGGTCTACGCGAGGGCGAACTGGCTACTTTTCCAGAGTACGTCGGACGCGCTCTTGGAGAAACTTGACACGGATTTTGAGGATATCGATGAAACGTACGGACTCTTTGTGAAGGCTCTTTTGACGGCGGCTCGTAAAGCCATTCCACGAACCAATGGGAAGCGCAAGTACAGGTCATTTTGGACACAAAAGCTAGCCCGTCTTGTCAGACAACGCAAGGCAGCACGAAGAAGGTTTGCCAGACAAAAAACAGACGAGGCGCGGAGGGCTTACAATAAACTCACTACGCTAGTGAGAGACACGGTGTCCGAAGAATCGCTTAAAAAGTGGTCAGAAACTTGTGCTAACCTTGATCTCGCGGACGGACGACAGGCATGGAAGTTACTAAACAACTTGGCTGGAGTCGGCGAACCGAGGGTAGCGGAGCCGCTCCAGACACCAAGTGGCCCTATTATAACTGATAAGAAAAGAGCAGAGACACTGAACACACATTTTGCTGGAGTGTCAAAAGCTCATAAGAAAACTTCCGTGTCGATGGCTTTCAACCGTATCAGAAGAGCCAATGAAAAACGCAGTTGGGTCGACAGCGAGGCCGAGACAGAGGCTTTTTCTAAACCCTTTACTATGGCGGAGGTGGCTTTCGCAATCAAAAAGGCACGGCTACGAAAAGCACCAGGCCCGGATGGCATCAGTGCCGAAATGTTAAAAAACCTGGGTGCAATAGGTCTCATGAAACTTCACGGCTTACTAAATCGGACTTGGTTTCAAGGGGAAATCCCAAAGGCATGGCGGCTGGCTACCATTGTTCCAATTCTTAAAAAGGGTAAGAATGCAAACAACCCTGAGAGTTACAGACCAATTTCCCTCACATCGTGTGTTGGAAAGGTTGCTGAGAGAATCATCAACCGACGGCTTATGTGGTACCTTGAGTCCCACAAACTGATCTGCCATGAGCAGGGTGGTTTCAGACAAAAACGCAGTACCATGGACCAGGTCACGGTCTTTATGCAGGAAGTAGCGGACGGTTTCCAGAAGGGTGGTAGAGAAAGGAAGGGTGAGTCGACACTCGCAGTTTTTCTTGATCTCAAACAAGCGTACGATCGAGTTTGGAGACAGGGTCTATTGCTAAAATTGATGAGTCTTGGGGTAAGATCTAATATGTATAACTGGATTAAAGGTTTCCTAACGAACAGGTCGGTTCAGACACGTTTTGGCGAACAACTGTCCAATAAGAAAACGCTCGCTCAAGGTTTGCCTCAGGGCTCATCCCTCTCATGCACTCTTTTTCTGGTTTTCATTAATGACCTTACACAACGTCTCGGGTGTCGCTCACTACTGTTTGCGGATGATTTGCTAATCTGGAAAACCGGGAGGACTGCAGCTACGCTAGCTGCGGAAATCCAACGTGATCTAATCACGGTTTCTTGCTACACAAGAATGTGGAATATGGAGGTAAACTGTGCCAAAACTGTCTGTACCCTCTTCACTCTTGGCAAGGACGTGTATAAAGAAAAAATCTCTCTCTCAATCGATGGTTACGAGTTGAAGATGGAAAGCAAGCCAAAATACCTGGGAGTTACTCTGGACCCCAAGCTGGGGTTGTCCGATCATGTACGGCTAGTCCGAGAAGAGGCCTCACAAAGCCTGAAATTGGTAAAGCGATTAGCCACGACCAAGTGGGGACCCAAAGCAAACGTCCTACGGGCTCTCTACATTTGGATCGGTAAGGGCGAAGATTGAGTACTCGTCTCTTGCACAAGTCTACGCTTCGCAAACGTCTCTAGCGGGGCTGGACTCAGTGCAGAACCAAGCTACTAGACTCATCTGTGGTGCTTTTCGGTCAGCGCCAACAGCGGCGGGGGAGGTCATGACTAATCTCCCACCTCTGAGACTACGAAGGGAGCGAACCGTATTGATTGCTCACGAGAAGTACAAGCGGTTGGAAGAAGGTTGCCCGGTCAGAAGTCTGGTCGACAACTGGCAAGGCAGAGATCGACTCAAAAGGAAATCTTTCATGCACTCGGTGCGTGAACTGTCCAAACAGGTTGATCTCCCCCAAAACAGGGCAGCTCTCGCTCTGCATGGGGCCTTCTCCCCGGCGAATGCTCCTGGAATCCCGGAGGTGAGAAAGGTTTTGATCGACCCAGAAGTCAATAAGAAAAGCACAAAAACTGTTCTCCTCAATGTGGCCAGAAAAACCATCGCCCAGTACCCAGCAAGCTCCATTACAGTCTATACGGATGGTTCTACGAGAGAGATCCAAGGACAAAAGGTGGCTGGGTATGGAGTGGTGGTCCGTTTCCCTGGCGCGACCGAGAACGACGAAATTCTGGGCCCGGTTTCAGGTATGAGTAATTATGTGGCCGAAATGACAGCTATTCAAAACGCAGTAGAGTACATTGAGGAGCGGCTCAATGAGGGCACAGCCAAACCAAACGACATTGTTCTCTTCTCTGATTCTTTGTCGACTCTACAAGCTATAGAAAACTCTGCCGAAACGCGCCCGGAACCACTGGAAAAAGCATTGGCGTGCGTGGGACGCCTTCAAGAAAAGCACAGTATTCGGACGACATTCCAATACGTACCAGCGCATGTCGGAGTGGAAGGAAACGCGAAGGCTGACTTATTAGCCAAGTTCGGCACGATGCTAGGTCCTGTGGACGAACCACAAACTTTTGAACAAGCACGGGCAATCGTTGATGAATGGGCGAGAGAGAAATGGCAAAACGAATGGAAAAATGGTACAACGGGCAGGGAAGTGTATCAGAATTTGAAAGGGCCATCCAAATCGGACGAGTGGTGGCGGCTGGGAAGACGGGACCAGGTCACAATCGCTAGGTTTCGAACAGGCCATTGCCCTATCGGTGCCTATTTTGCTAAATTTAAGCCAACCGTCGACTCGCGCTGTCGCCATTGTCAGGAGGACGTTGAAACCGTAAACCACATCCTTTATGAGTGCGCAAAACTCCACCCCAAAAATGGCCATATGAGTGAAGTAGAAACTGGTTCGCATGGGGAGTTGCCCTTGTACGCAGACAGGGAAACTCTAAAGAGAACTGCTGCCTTCCTTGTCCATGTTGTAAGAGAATAGTGTTCTCAACATGGCCCCAGTGAGAATTTCACGGTGACAAGGCCAGATATCGCCTCTTTTTGTCTGTTTCTAATGTCCTACTCCTAATAACCAAAATATAAAAGTACATTTTATAAAATCAAGCTTATATAAAGGAGAGCACCACACAATCACTGTCATACCTCTCAATCCTGCAAGTTTCGTCCTCCCTTTAACTAGTTAAACAAAAATTAATTAATAAACACTAATTGATGAACTAATTGGTCAATTTAAATACCTTGATTGATTCGTGTATTGTCCTCGAAGATGATCCGAGAATGGGGAGTGGGGGAGAAAACGTGTAAAAGAATCCTCCCAGACAGACAGACAGACAGACAGACAGACAGACAGACAGAGTTGATATAAGCTTTGTAAAAATTACCTATCATCATATTTAAGTTTCTAACATTCTTGAATTCTTGCTTGTTTCTCATCTCCTAGTTCTAGAGAGTTCGCTTCTCTTTTACCTACTTATCCTTTGCTGAGAGTTCTTGTAAATAATGAATGTAGTTCTTTAATCTCATATACCTGTAAGATAGTATAAAACGAAACAAAACAAATGAACCAATGGAATAGACAGCAATCGATATAAGTAGCCAAAAGACTGACCTGTGACGTCGCAAGCTGTGGGCAGTGTAGACCAATAGCTCATTGTCATTTCACAAGTCTGTACGACGTGGCAACGACCTACTGGTCTCCACTGCCCACAGCTTACGACGTCACAAAAAAGTCTTGAGGTCTTCTATAACAAATGGTTTCGATTGAATGTATACATTTTCCTAATCAGAACTTACGCTATCAGTGATGAGTAAAAGTAAGTCAACAAATATAAATATGCGTGTTTGTACATACCTTATTTGATACACGATAAATTGTGATATTTTTTTCTATGTCAAACATCTTTCATGGGTAGAGAGAGTGTTTAATAAACATACACTTAAGATAGTAACTTATCTATAAATTCCCTAGTTACTTTTCAGGATAAAATCATATTTCATCATGATTAATTTGATCTTACGTGTATACGTTTTAGCGTTTATTTTTCTTTTGTCAATAATTACAAATTTACAAAACTGGTAATTGAGAACTTTAATGAATGATCTGTTTGCTTCATTCTATCCCCCATGCTGTTTTATTTTCCTGGGTCTACCTTGAACAGAATCTGCATTTCTCTTTAAATAAAAATAAAAATAAACTGAATATAAATTAAAAACATAAATAGGCCTAATATTTGGTCTTTAAAAAAAGCATATTTGTGTGACAAACTAAACATACACTGTTTTTTTTTTTGAGGGCCCGGCTTGATTCCTACTAAAAGTTCTCTTCTCTAGGGTTACAGGTTTCTATATTGAGCGAAGAATAATTGTAGCCAAGCGATAATGGAAAACAACAGAGACAAAATGTTATATAAAAAAGGATGGGGGGGGAGGAATGAAGGAATATGAGAATGTATAGACGTATTATTTTCCATCTATATGTAGAGTCTCTAGAATCTATTGAACTTATCTGTATCAGAAGATCCGATCTTTCTCGCTGTTTACAAGATAATTAAGAGTTCAGTTGACCGAGGGTCAGCCGGAAGTTGAAATCTTGTCTCGTCCATTGTAATTCTCCTATCAGAAGTAGCAGGCCTGGAAGACAAAGTGAGGGTGATGTTGAGTTCAATTTAGGAGCGTACTGGCTGGATTCATAAGTTGGGTTGACCCGGTGGTAGTTATTGAATTCTCATGGAGTTATCTATTACAAAAGTCTATGCTATTATTAAGCCAGAGCCAACAATAAACAAGATTACAAAGAGAGATTGTGTAACGGTTGCACTGGTGCTGAGCTCCAGTTCCGGTTTTTACTATCACAAAAACAATCGGTAAAAATATTTCTAATTGCACAGATTTATTATTATTAGTCTAGTCAAGATCCATGAACAATTTAATTACATGACAAATCCGAACTAATTGATACAATGACATTTGATATCATCTTTTTTTTTTTTTTAAAGTATTTCTAACTAGTCGACCCGCGGCATAGCATATGCCGCTCTTTGCCTTAAGTATTCTTGTAAACAGCGTATTGTCGAGCTTCCGTAAGAACAACGGATAGGGTGTTGCCATAGTAATCCCAATGTTCGAAAACAAAGCTTACAGCCATTTTGGGAAGTCCGAGAGCAACAGTTTCGTCGATGACATTTTTACAGAAATATGCCACTGATAGACATAGACAGGAATTTCGACTACATTGAGACCCATTGACTCCACGAAATACATGTGAAGCGGTGGCCATGGTTAGGAAATAAAAGGCAATACGAAAGGGCAGGATCAAAACAAAGCTACAGGAAAAAAACATGCAACTATTTTAATGGCACCAGATATTGACGTGTAAAAAAATGCACACATAAATATAGTCAAGTGTATAGAATGTATAAAGAGAAAGATTACCTGTTCTCCCCCACCCCTCTTTTATGTGAGATCTTTGAGAGATCTTTCTTAGTCGCAACGGCCCGGTATTGCTATTTTGTGACCGTTGAATTATTGTTCTCCCCCCCCCCTCTTGTTTTTTTTTTCGTGTGGTAACTCTATCCGCAGAAATAAGAGAGTGATCTTTCCTTTACTTCTTGCTCGTCCAAACTCTTGAGGGAAGAAAAGAATTATATAGATAGGTAGATAGATGTTTTTCTTATTTCTAATTGTTTTTGTTAGCACTATTTCATGCTTTAAGTGTTCGCAATACGCTATGATCCTATGCATTCATGAGAATATAAAGTGAGCGACCTGAATTAAAACACGAAGGTTCATGGTTCCTCAGCCTCCTCAAGCCAATAACGTGACCACTGTCCCTTGGAGCTGCTTAGAAAAATATATTTATATATATTTATATTAAAATTATTACACATTTTTTCTCTCTACAAACAATAAAGGGGACTAATTCAAATTATACCACATAATTAGTCGAAGAAAATTTCTTTCCCTTGTTCGAACTACCTACCAAAACAATTAATTACAAATAGTTAATTAACTATTTTAAAAAAAATCATTCCAGCATTGCCAGGTAAAAGAAATTACTACTTAATTAATCCTGTGTACTCCCAGGGGAGCATAGGGCCGCAACCACATCTCTCCACCGAACTCGGTTCTGAGCAGCTTTCTTCATCTGCTCCCATGTCATTCCAATACCCTCAGCTTCACTGATGAATGACCTCTTCCAGGTTTGCTTGGGTCTGCCCACTTTCCTCTTTCCTTGTGGATTCCAGTCAAGTGCCTGCCTTGCAACATTGGTAGCTGGTTTTCGCAGGGTATGACCTATCCAGCTCCATTTTCGTTTTGTAATGTCTTGTGCTATGGGCTTTTGTCTTGTTTTTTTTCCACAAATCGGTAGTGGTTATCTTTTCTGGCCACCTAATTCCTAATATCCGGCGTAGGCATCTGTTAACAAAAGTTTTGAGCTTTTTCATATAGAAATAGTTGTCCAAAATTTCAGCTCGATCCGAGATAGGGTGAGAAAGAAACAGCATGTATAAACTTCTTAACTCTTTCTCTCCTAACTGACGATACCAACTTTGATTCCATCAGAATGTGGTAAATAATTACGGAGAGAAAGAGTTAACAGCGTAATACGAAAGTGGATGCGGGAGAAATAACGTGTACAAACTTTTGACAAGAAAGAAAGAGTGAGTTGATATAAGCTTTGGAGAAATATTTCTAATCGCACAGATTTATTATAGTCTAGATCTCTTACAAATTTGATATGACTGATCCAAACTGACACAACTAAACTTTATATAGGCTTTTTAATTATTATTATTATTTATTTATTTATTTATTTTTTGTGTGCTGTTTTTGTTTTATTGATTCTTAGCGTCTTCAACCAAAATTTAAACATGATCCGAGATTGGGTGTCGGCAAAATAGCAGACTGATAGAGTGAGTTAGTATATGTAACATATACCTATTAAAATGACATTGGATGTTAGATGTTCTATCATATCATTTATTAAGGTGGGAAGCGTGGTCGAGAGGCTAAGTGCGGCTTGAGCTTGGCTTGCTTGACTACCTAGAAGGGGGCTCGAGGTTCGAAACCCGACTCGGGCAGAGTTGTGTTTACTGAGCGCCCAAAGGCAGCACGGGAAACCAACTCCTAGATACCCCCTACCCCCCACTGGTCCACAAATGAGATTGGACCAAAGCGATCTGAGCATGCTATAAGCATGAAAGTAGCGCTATATAAAAGCTATAATAATAATTTATTATTTGTAAGACAAATTTCCTTACGGACAATAAAGATTATTATTATTATTATAAACGCATAGAAAAAATGAAAATTGAAGCTGATGAGGAAACTCCCTTTACGACATAACATTACCAACCGTTAATTGACTGATTGGGTAACATTTTAATGGACCTCATTCACCAATTGTAAATAAACACATTTAGCCACGTCATAATATTGATAAAATAATGAAAATTGCGTATCACGAGACAGCCTTACGTATTGCGTAATTTGTATAGAACATATAGAGAAAATGTTGTTTGTTTACGTTTGGTGAATGAGGTCCATTGATTCATCATTTGTTAGGTACAAAAAATAGCTTTTTAAAGCTCCAACTAGATCCGAAATGGGTGTTGGGCAAATAAGGTGTACAATTATCTAAGAGGACAAAACCCCACATATTTAGCCTTTTCTGTATCAGACATAATAATTACCAGACTAATTGGTTAATCTTGTTTTTATTGATTCACGTTTTGTTAGGTAAAATAAATAACTATACAGTTTCAACTTGATCCGAAGATGCTTTAAAATTTTGTATCAGACAGACAGAGTGTCTTGATATAACAAGTTTTGTAAAAAAAAAAATATTGTCACCCCCAATTGAAATTTTCACCGCCTGTCTTCCTCTAGTCTCTACAGTTTAAAATTCCCAAAGTGCTCACAGAACGTTATCCCTGGCACGCGCCGTTCACCCCCAACCCCTGGGAAACGGATGTCATTTAGAGACAAACTTGTAATCCTTCACTGCCATCAGAGTTTAATTTCATTCTAATGTAAACATCCTCCTGTCAAACTTCCCTGAACAAGCCGTAATGGCGATCTATGTGATAGGAAATACATGACAATGGAAAGCTAATTAATTGGAAACTGTCCTTTCAGGTGCACTGTCAAGTGTTTAAAGTGGCATGAAGACGTGGAATATCTATCTATCTATCTATCTATCTATCTATCTATCTATCTATCTAT
>JADKLZ010003886.1:6142470-6163702 GCA_021533235.1 Biomphalaria straminea | reverse complement strand
TACAAGACTAAGAGCAGGAGCTACTTGTCTATCTACTACAAGACTAAGAGCAGGAGTGATTTGTCTATCTACCTGGTACTTCAAGACTAGAAGCAGGAGTGACTTGTCTATCTACCTGGTACTTCAAAGAGCAGGAGTGACTTGTCAATTCTACATCATTTAATGGTACACAAACTAGGTTCCCTTCTAGACCATTTATTTTATCTAGCAGGCTCGTTACTGCATTTACCTACTGGCAACATAAGCTGTATTTAAGGGTCCCCATTTGCCTGGCGGCTCCAAAATTTATTTTAAGAAAAAGCAAAGGAATAAAAGGCCTTATAAAGATTACAAGGGTCACCATATCTCAAAATGGACCTTATCTAGTTCAGATCCGGTCCTTAGCAGCCTAAACATTGAATATGCTTCCCGACCGTTTTGGGCAAGTTTTCTATAAGGATGTCTCATGGAGCATTACGGAGGGGACGTCGAAGGACCAGGCTTAAGCCATGACCGTCTATTTAATTAAGGAACCAGCGCAACACAAAATCGAACAACTCTTGTGAAATCAATGCCAGACTAAGTTTCAGTTCTTTGATTCATATTGGTGTCACCTTGACAGACCATCTTTAAAAGATGTAAGAAATCTTGTACACGTTATTTCTCCTACTAAACATCATTTGATTAAGTTGATATATTTTTTACAATTATTCATTGTCGATGATAACGCATGAAGCAATTAAAAAGGCAAACCAATTATTCAATCAATCAGTCGTAAATAATTTAATTATGTTTTATATATAAAATGTATTAAGCTAAGGGGAGATAAGCCTTGTGTAGAGAATTAGTTTCTTCGCTAACAATTTAGAACCAACTATAAAACCTATTCTTATAATTCGCCTACTTAAATAGTTGAGTGGAAAACATGCCGACATTACAATACAAAGGTTCCAGTTTGAAATAGTCTTAATTAATTTTGTTTTATATAGAGACTGTACCAGTTAAGGCTTGTGCAAATAAACAGGTCGTCGCCTAAAAATGTGAAACTACTTATTATAAATAACTTTAACACTTTCACTTTAATAAGCAGTCTAGCTCACTAGCTCACTAGCTGGCGTATCTATCCACAATCATGGAGGCTTCGCTTGACCCTCGGGTTTAAATTCAAGTCGAATAACTTTTGTAAAATCGCTTTTGAATCGTTCCTAGCTATATATATTGTTTATTTTGACCAGTGGCGTAGCTAGAGTATATAATGCCTGGTGCGGTACCTCATCTTGGTGCCCCCCCCCCCCAAAAAAAAAACAACTAACTAGGCCTACATAATAACATTGCAAAACCTTACTTTTTGTTCAAAATAATATGTATTTATTAATAAAATATTGTTTATTCCAAAAAAAATCACTTTTACATAAACATACTACAAGTGAATTTTACGCGTTTCTTGCTGGCGAAAGTATCAATAATTTTATCGAAATCAATTTTTTCCACCAGCTCTTGTTCAAAGGACAAAATGACCAAATTAGTGAGTCGTTAATTTGTCATCGTTGATCGCAAGTAATTCTTGATCAGTTTAAGTTTGGAAAAACTTGCATGTAGGGGTGCTTACCGCAAGATTAAAAAATATGCGAATCATGACGGCGATATTCGGGATTGAATCATCTAGAATTTTTATGAAATTCAAGAGCTCAACGGGTAATTGTTTTGGAAGTTAGGAGGCTTCTGATGAAACTGTGACAAACCGTTGAAGCCTTTTTCGCTCCAGCAGAAATTCGTTTCTATCAATGTCGCTAGTGGTACTATCGAGATTGATCTCGACCTGAGGATTTAAAAGCTGGGAAGGCGACAAAAATTAATTCATTCAATTCCATCTGCTACATCACGAAGTTGCTCGAATCGGGTGATTATTTCTTGAACAATCATGTCCAAGGTAGAATAAATTTCCCTTCGTAGCTCTTCTTTGTGTGTAAGTACAGAGTCGTCACTTTTCTCACCAGGCATCTTTTTCTTATGGCCAATACGTTTTTTGAGGTTCTGTATTGATTCTCAGATCTGAGCGCACGCTTTCGGCAAAGGTAATGCTGGCTTCAGCGATGTCCTCTCGATTACTACTTAAAAATGTCTCTGTTTTTAGTTTGAGTGAGCAGTCTCGAATAAGACAACCCTTGTTTTTGAAGGTAGACTTGCACATCATTAATTTCCGTTAATACAGGAGCCCAAAATCCAAGATAGGTGAGAAAATTAAAATTGAATAGCAACGTATAATCCAACTGCTTCAGATCTATTCGATGAATTTTCATGTCTGCTAGTTAATGTCTCTAGTTTCTATAATTTTAGATAATGTATCCCTAACCATCTTGACGGCTTCTCCTCTGGCGCTCCAGCAGGTCTCAACTAAACGTTTAAGGCTAGTTCCGGTTATTTTGATAAGGATATCCTAGCGGTGTGTTGAAGTTGAGAAAAAGGCGTGTAAGCTGTCCAGTGTACCAAAAAATGTTACCAAATTGACTTCAGCTTCAGCAGCTCGAATTCATGCTAAATTAAGAGAATGGTTTGAGCAGGCAATGAATAGTGCTTTGATATTGACTTCTTGAATACGTTTTTGGACACTGTAGTTCTGACCTTTCATGACCGCAGCATTATCATAGCCTTGAGCCCTGCAGACCATTATGTCTAAGCCATCCGAACGCAGTTTCTCTAGAATCATCTCAGCGATCCCAGCAGCATGCTTGTCCTTTGTGTCGATGAAGTTAATAAAATACTCACGAACCTGCACCCCGTCATTATCCATGATAACGTACGGTAAAATTAGGGAAGTTTGATCCAGCTTTGAGATGTCAGGTGTACTGTCAAAAATAATAGAGAAATATTTGGCTTGTTTTAGTTGCTGTATGATTTGTTTTTTAAAGAGATCCCCAATATTGGGATAAATTTATTTTGTATTTGTGCAGACATGTATGTTATCGGTCTGGAACAAAGCTGAGTTCGAAGCATATGCTCCCTCAAGATGGATCGCACTTTGATAGTAATTTTACTAACTTCAAGAAACCGCCTTGATTTTGCCCTTCCAACACTTCTTAAAGCTCGCTCGCGATGCCCACTAAGTGCCAGATTTTGCTTTGAGAGAAAACGAATGATGTCCAAGATTCTCTTCAGGTTTTCGTCTCTTGTATAATTAAATCTTGGGCCTTGTTGTCAATACTATTCCCTACTCTCAGGCGAACTTCAAGTTTCCTTCAAGCAAGCGATGACTGATTGTGAGCTCTGCTGGTCTCATGTTTTTCTATTTTCAGGGATAACTTTCACCACTCATTGAATCCACCTTGGATTTAAATGAAGATTTGATACTTGATCTTGTTGAGAAGAGTATGCAGGGGAAGCAAAATAAGGATTCTTTTTTTTTGGCGAATAACACGCCCACTTTCTAAGAACTATCTCGCCGTTTGACATTTGCCGGAAAAACCAATACTTCGAAAGCTTTCTAACCTTAATTCCTTTTGCTGATTCTTGATGTCTATACACCTCTATGAATTGAGTGTTCATACGCTGAACTGTTGCAGATCCTTGAGTGACATTGACAAGGTGTATGCGAATATTATCTGTGATTATATCAGGCCAATCTCCAATGTCGTTCAGTCTAGTTATTATCCTGCTTTCTGTATTGTTTACAATGTCTGATGGTTCAGCTTCTTCAGTATGAATTTTTGAGGATTGTACTAAAGACATGCTTGTGTGCTGTCCTTTACTCTCTAGAACCTGCGGTATTGAAGTCTTTTCTTCTTTTTCATCATTCAGGATGTCGGCCTCATCATTTTTTCTGGATTCAATGATAACCGTCAAGGAGATGAAACAAAATAAGACATGACTAGTTTATAAATCGTTAGCTCATGTTTAAAATACATTAGTTTATGTTTGTTCGTGTCTACACACTTAGTCGTTTTTACTGAAAAGCTCAGGGAAATAGGAAATTAATATACACTGGGAGGATTTTGGGGCCCCTCTCCAGTTGGTGCCCTGTGCGGCCCGCACCACCCGCACATTGGTAGCTACGCCACTGTGACCTTTACATCATCTGCCCCATAGACCACAAGGTCTGAAATTAAACTTGAGATGAAAAAATAAAACTGATATTTAAACAAAATCTAACTCACTATAAAAAAAACCTTCCTTACACTCTCGCTTCCTTTGGGTGTCTCTCGTTCTTAACATAGATCACGACAGAGCCGCAAATCTTGCATCATTCTGCTAAACTAACAATTAATGCTACATTTCTTCGTCATCACACACAGTCGATAACGCTGTGTTGTCAAAATGTGCTTGCTCTGATGTGTTTGTGCGTTTTAACTGTTGTTTTTGTGCATTTTGATATTATAGATTTAAAATGCAAATGCGAATATTTTTTCTGTTTCTTTCTTTATCTCATTCTCACTCTTTTGTCTCTCTTTCTCTCTATTCCCTCTTAATATTTCTTCTCTCTATTCTAAAGAAGCATAGAGAAATGTCTAGAATCTATATCTAACATGCTTAAAAGTATTCTGCTAAAAAAAAAGGAGGACATCGGTTGCCAAACATATCCCAGTCTTGCTGATTTCTCTATTTCTATATCCTTTGAGATTATCTTCCGATAGTAAAAGCTTAAACCAGAAGCAATACATTCTGCCCAAAGACGTGCAGTGTATCACAAATCTTGGTGCATTCTCAATACGGCATACGTTCCCAGCTTTTTTTTTAGATGTATAGGAGTTTAATTCTATTTGGACTTTAAGCGTGGTTCTTAAACGTTGACTAGTGACTCCCCCATATACTAAAAATAAAAAATATGTATTCGCCTTAGTTAGCTACGAAGCTTAAAGGAGCGCTATAAGCAGAACCCCTGACGCGAAGTATTTTTCTCCTAGCTAAGCTTTAGAAATTTATTATCCTGGTGTCTACAACCAAAGACCAGGGCCGGCTCTAACGATTGCGGGGCCCTATGCGAAACGGATTGCGCGGGGCCCAGTCTCGGTAGGGCGG
The DNA here is from genome assembly GCA_021533235.1 of Biomphalaria straminea. NCBI lineage: Eukaryota > Metazoa > Mollusca > Gastropoda > Planorbidae > Biomphalaria > Biomphalaria straminea. The sequence continues at coordinate 6,158,710 of JADKLZ010003886.1, read as the reverse complement.
GATATAAGTAATAATTGGAAATTAAGAATTTTTACTAGAAAATGAATTCATCTTTACATTTGATTCATTTTTTTTACTAAGTGCAAAGTCACGATCTATTTTAAGAGCGTGTAACGAAGTCATACAGTCAATAATCAGAATTCAGTTTCCTACATAGATCACGCTCAATAGCAAAAATTGCCAAATTGTTCAATCTCTCTTCGTGAATTGTTGACCTCAAGTAATTCTTGATTAATTTAAGGACCGAGAATCTTATTTCATTAGATGCCACCGACATGGGTATTGATAAAAATATTCTGTGTGCAACAAAGTATTTTGGGAAATCAGTATCACTCTTTGAGTAACTATGATAACAAATAACAGTCTACCCATTAACCATTTTATATCGATCGGTGGTGACAACTGACCTTGTTGACATCTTCGAAACTCAACTTAGGGCTATCATCTCACCAGACAATTCATCATTGGACACAGGGGGACTAGACTACATCGAAATTTTGTTTTCCTAGCTAATACTCATCATCATATTAATCCAAGAACAGTGTTAATGGAAGACTTAGATCTGTATAATATCTTCTCTATAATGAATCTCTACCCTGGAGGTACCAGAGATTGACGTTTGACGACAGATTGATAATAATATAAACCTTGATAACCCAAAGTAGTTTATTCTGCGATTGTGTCATAGAGCTTCACTTTCACATATGCCTTAGTCTGTTGAACCGTTGGGGAAACACACATATTTCCACAGTCTTTCTTCATTCCTCTCTGTCTTATGCCTTGAGTAGAATCTCTTTCAGTGACAGTCTCCTCCTCTCTTTTATGTTGTCTCCCCATCGCTTGCTTTGTCTGCCTTGTCTTCTTTGTCCTGGAACTGTTACCTGAAGGAATTTTTTTTTTCATAATGTTTACAGTAGTCAGCACGTCATTGTGGGGGCCGAATAGCTATTGAGACCGTCGTAGAGCTAAACCAAAACATAATTAAAAGATCTAATAATCCAATAAATTAATCTTTACATTTTCAATTAATTATAGTAATTTCTTTCTAAACACACATGCCCGTGTTCATAATAAGTGTACTCGAATAATAAGTGTACGCGAGAAAAAGAAATAGAGATTCGTTTGCCCCTTCTAGTCATTTTTTTTTAGTAAATATGAAAAGTGCTAAATTATTCCAAGTACATCTTAACTGGTGGAAAATCCAAATTTTTGCACTACTAAGGGAGAGAACTAGAGCTGAGTGAGTCAGCTAGGGCTTTGACTGTTTGAAAACAATGCAGCGTTTATTGTTTTTTAAAAAGAGCATAAGGAATCTCCTTATTTGAAGAAGTTCAGACGTTGCATATGCGTACATTATGTCACCTATATTGAAACATATATATATATAATGTATAATCCTCAACCCGTGGCCCCAACACATTTCATATAGATGTAATTACCAGGCGCCGTTGAATTTTCACCTACTTTCTGCTATTGTTATGTATGGCGTCTGCAATCCGAGACCCTTTCTTTTCGATCTATCTCCATGCGGATCTATCCAGTGCCACTTTTTTCCCAGATGCTAGTGTCAATTGATAATTTACACATATAAGTTAACTTTCAACTTTTGAATTATGGGAGATGAATGGCCATGGCCACTTTAGATAGTAATGCATGCATATATGAAATGTGTTTTTAAACTATACGTTACATGTAGATGAAATTTTCTGATTTTTCCTTATTCTTTGTTATATCTTGCTTCAGAAAATCTCTTTAAGATCAGTTCAATAGTCACAATTCCAAGCATGGATTAAAAGCTGTCGTCATGGAGATACTGGTAAACAGACTTTCCTCCGGACTGAATGCTACGGTGACTCCATTCCTTGAAGTTTCAGAGCGAAACTATTTTCTCAACGGCAGCTTCGGCTCGGAGTATTTTGATCTAGGCAATGACGGTGCTGTGACGACATGGTCCTACAACGAGTCCGGCTCGACTGACCTCGGAAACGTCACCAAAAGACAACAAACGTCGACGATTCTGTCTCTGCAGACGATTGTCGTGCTCAGCATTATGTACAGCATCGTCTTCGTGCTGGCCCTGGTGGGTAACATCAGCGTGGTCACTGTTGTGGCCAAGGATAAGAGCCTCCACACGGCCACCAACTTTTTCTTGGTCAACATGGCCATAGCGGATATACTTATAGCCATCATCTGTCTACCACTAACTCTGCTGTCCAAGATTTTCACAAGTAAGTTACGCTTTAGTCACGTGTCCATGTTTCGTGGATCTCAATATAGTATTAGAGTTAGCCATTGGCGTAGCTAGGGTGGAAGGAGGAGCGGGAGAATTTCAAAATCCCTCCCGGCCCGCACTTGACTGTTTTTTACATTAAAAATTAAGTATTACACAAAATTCAGGGGCCCAAAGAGGTCAAGTCTTCCCGGGCCCCCAAACGATGGAAAATTCCTAGCTACGCCCCTGGAGTTAGCTGTATCTAGGTCTCGTCTTCATAACGAGGCTAGAATTGTTTTTTTTTTTTTCATTTCTCAAGAATTGAGACTTTCAGAAAAATAGCTCGAGTTTTAAGCAAAACTCTCACTTTAAATAAATACAATTATAAAAATATATCATTTTAAATTAATTCCATTATAAATTAATGATTAATGTTGCTATCAATGAATACCAATATAAATCAATTTTACAATGAATGAATATCACTAAAATAGTAAAAACTAATTCTAAAATCAATAAATAAGTTCTTCCTTACATAAGTGATGTACTCGTAGCAGGCACATCAGGAACAAACACTTCAGGCACATAAAAGACTTTTGTAGATTCTTGATTTGTCTCTTTCCTTTCGATTCGGTAAACCCCGCTGAGAACGTCGCAGCAATCGTTGTCACGTTTCTCGTTTTGAATGTAACGCTTATAAAACTTGCCTTAACTTTTTTCTAACTATTTAAGACAAAACTGTAAGGAATTATTAGTAGAAAATGTCTGTTGCATTTTACATCTCGAGAGATGATCTTTTCCCTTTGCAACTTCTAGTGTGACTAAAGAGGCATATCCTTGATGCACAGCTGCGGTCACAGGTTGGGCATCTGTGAAGCCTGGGCGGTATAAAAAGTACATCAGATTCTTGGCTATGTCTATTCTGAATTCTACATTCGAATTTAAATAGCTTTTTATTCCAAAGCTTCCCATACTTGTTAAAGGCAAATTTCTTGTTCTATAACGGCGGTTCTCAACCTTTTATGCTCGGCAACCCCTTTTTACAATCCCCGACTCTGCACCCCCTCACGCATACACATACAGGTATAGAAGAATAGACAATAACAATCCATATTTTAGATGGTCTTAGGCGACCCTTGACTAATCGTCAATCGACCCTCAAGGGGGTCGCGACCCACGGGCTTAGAACCCCTGTTCTATATGCTAGGACAAATTCAAATGCTTCTTCTGCCTGAGTCAGCCAGGAAAACCAATGACTTGGCAGAATTTATGTCATTGATGAGCATGCATGTCTAGATTGACCTAGGAAAACGTTGGAAGTAATCATCTTCCTTTTGAAGTGGCGTCTGTATTTTATAAGATGAAGATAAGATTGTCAAAGGGGATACGTGGTTTCTTTAAGGTGTACGAAATAATGCTGCATAGAATTGTGATTTGTATAAATGGAAAACAAATTATTTTATCCTTTGCATCCCGTTTTAGTATTGAAGCTATCAATTTTTGAATTCTACGATACTAGTCATCAAGTTAAGGTCTGAAGTTAGAACCTCTCAGAAATGTTCTAGAGCTAAACAAACTTGGAACAGATTTTATGTAGCTTCAGATGACTGGTTACATCAGGAGCGAACAGATAAAAGAAACTTCGGGATCATTTTCATCACACACATATTATAATGTAACAACACATACACTCATATTATAATGTAACAGCACATACACTCATATTATAATGTAACAGCACATACACTCATATTATAATGTAACAACACATACACTCATATTATAATGTAACAACGCATACACTCATATTATAATGTAACAACACATACACCTTTGGTGGATAGCATCCTTGCGACGGTGACGTTCTTTTGTCGCCGTCAGACCAGTATGCTAATAACGAGGTCTCGTACATGACACTCGCCCTTGACCCCTAGTACTGCCAAGACTTCTCAGCACACACACACACACACACATGTACAAAACAAAAACAAACCAAAAATTAATCGAATAAACAAACAAAAACTACAACGTTGTATTCGAATCTGGAGATACCAAAAATATAATGACAGAGAGCACAATGCACGCCAACTTAAAATACGGTACAACACATTTTAACTGTGTAAATCATTTATGATTCTCCTGTGGCATTTTACGTCTCGAGAGACGATCTTTTCCCTTGCAAGCTCAAGTGTGACTAAAGAGGCAGATCCTTGATAGACAGCTGCGATCGCAGGTTGGGCATATATAGTCACCAGGCGCCGTTGCACTTTCACCCTTCTTTCTGCTTCTGTTGTGTATGGCATCTGCAATCCAAGACCCCTCCTTTATGCTCTCTCTCCATGTGGATCTATTTAGTGCCACCTTTTCCCAGTTGCTGGTGTCGATCTTAAAGAGCTTCATGTTCCGTTTGCAATGCTTTTTGCATACATCTGTATAACGTAAGAGTGGGCGACCAGCGGCTCTTCTGCCTTCTATTAGATCGCCATACAGAATATCCTGTGGGAGTCGACCTACTGGCATTCTACGAACGTGGCCAAGCCAGCCAAGGCGTCTGCTGCTGATAACAGAGCGGATGTCCTGGCAACCTGCTCTTCGTAACACTTCCTCATTGGTTATCTTATCTTGTCACCTTATTTTAAAGATCCGCGTTAAACATCGGAGGTGGAAGACATTCAGCTTTTTTTCCTGCCATGAGTAGGTTGACCACGTTTCACTTCCGTATAGCAAGGTGCTCAATACACAGGTCCGGTAGACTAGAGCTTTAGTGCTGTTAGTCAGCAATATGTTGTCCCAGGCTCTTTTCTAGATCACTTTTGTTACCTTGGCTCCTCATATCCAACAACACTCTACTGGATAATGACATTAACAACAGGATAGCCAAGTCAATGGCCATCATGTCACGGCCACGGTTTGAAGTCATTTATGATTAAATGAATATTAAGTGTTAAAGTTTGTTTGTGTGTTTCTATTAGATAGTTTCTGATATTACCTTGAGTAAGATAATCGCGAATATTTAGTTTGCATTAGCTAATTTGGAACAAGTCAATGTAAACTAAATATGTCAATGACGCTAAATTGATTTCACTTTAATATTGCCAACTAAAAAGCTAAAATTGAAAAAGATGAGAAAATACAAAATATACAACAAATTACCATCTAAATTAAAAAAAAAGCCTACTTTGTCAACGCTTCCTCTAATCTGTACACCCAATGCACTCAAATAGTTTGGAAACCTCTTAAAGATTCTGATGTAACCATTGCAGTTAAGGCTATGAATTAAGGGTTGAAAGTGGAAGTGAGAGAGACGAGTGACGCAAAGACGTGTTGTTTTCACCTGAGTTGTTTTGGCTTCAATTGTTCAAGGCATTATGTCATGTACAGCTACATTTATGTTGAAATCTATATTGTCCTTTAAAGTTATGTTCATTTTTTGGGCAGCGTGGTCGAGAGGCCTAAGTACGCTTGAACTTGGCTTGCCCATGAAGGGGCTCGAGGTTCGACACCCGACTGGAGCAGAGTTGTGTTTACAGCACAGAAAAACCTCCCATATATCCGCTAATCACACACACACACTGGTCCACAAATGAGACTGGACCAAAGCGCTCTGAGCATGCTATAAGCATGAAAGTAGCGCTATATAAAAGCTATATTTTTAAAAATATAGAAAACGCTTTTAATCAAGTTTGGCATTTATAAACAAATACGCCCAAATTGGCCACAATAATTTAGTTGGACTAGCTGTCTGGAGTTACATCCCAACAACACTAGGCCTATATCAACATTGAGTCATTCAAATTCTACTGAATTACTTACAAAGTAGCAATCAAGTGCTACGAAGATTGACATTTAAAACGTAAATAAACTCTCATGCTTATATAATCAGTCTGGTTCTAAACCTTACACAATCAAAACATTATGTGCTATAGCGACAGGGGAAGAACTGATTTAAATGCGCATACGTTCGACTTGCGAGGCTATACAGACAACTCTATTTCCGCTTCAAGCTTCACAAATCAGGAAGTACTGATCAAGGGATTTAATTTTAAAATGTGCTGGGACATTGTATCATTGAATCATGTGTATTTTACATTCAATGAGGAACTAAATGGGAGGTAATCACTGCGCAAACTACATCCCCTCGTTGTTATTGTCTTTCAGAAAAATAATTAAACTTTTTGTTGCCTCCCGTTTTTGTATTTCTAAAAAATATTTTTACTTTAAAACCAAAATCTGGCTTCCCAAGCAAACAGCTTTCCATGCCACAGAACTTTCATGTAACAGAACGGACATCATTCACCAATCGTAAACAAACAACATTTAGCGACATGATGCTCTATATCTTCTATACAAAGTACCACACCCACTGAGGCTTCAATATGATATGTATTTTTCATTTTTTTTGATCAATATTATGACATGGCTAAATGTGTTTATTTACGATCAGTGAATGAGGTCCATTCAAGGCTACATAATTTTCATGACACTATTTTCAAAAGACACAATTTCCTTTTGAATATGGTTTGATTACAAGGACAAGTAGACTAGGCAGGCTAAAGTCATTTATAGCAACACAATAATCCAGCATATCACCTTCACCTGTCCATTAGTCTGTTAAACCGCTGGGGCACCACACAAGATCTGTTGACCGTCTTTCTCAATCTCTCTGTCTTTTGACTTGGTTAGAATGTCTTTCTAACAGGCCATCCATTCTTTTATGTTGTCATCCCATTATTTTCTCTGTCTGCCTCTTCTTTTTCCTTCTTGAAGCAATGACTTAGAGAGCCCTGAAAACCTTGTGATGTGGTCACAGAAACAAATACCACTATTGGTAATTAAGTGATTATCAACACAGATTAAACATCAATTAAATATAATCTCACTATGTGTTAATTGAATACCATTAAAAGAGGTTCTAAACAAGGCAAAGGATAGAGAGGAATGGAGAAAGACGGTCTACAAGGCTTGCTTGGTGCCCTAACGGTTCACAGACTAAGGGATAGGTAACAGGTAACAAGTGTTAATTCAGATCTACAACATTTCTATCACTGGTCAGTTGCACACATAAATCTTGAAGCTTGTTTTCGCTTTAAAATCCAACTGTAAAAATACTTTAATAATTTGGAACGTGATTCTACAATGAAAGAATAAATAGTTATGAAAAAAATTCGTGTCTACAAATATATCTGTTCTTATCCTCTTCCGATTCAAAGACTGCCGTTTCTATTCCAGTCTGTCTGTTAATTGAAGATTTTATTTATTGCAAATTTTCCTGCATAATTAAGTCAACTTATACAGTTAAATCAAGAAACAATTCTTGTATCTCTATGTCCTGGCATAGGGAATATGAATCGACACATTCGCAAATAACATTGGATCGTGCCTTGCATTCTTTGTTGAGATAAATTAATATTACAAATAAATTGTATTAACACTGCTGTGTAACTGAGTTGTTTATCTTCTGCACTTCTCCAGCATGTCAGAAGGTCATGTCCAGTGTGTGTGTGTGTTTCATGTCCAGTGTGTGTGTGTTTCATGTCCAGTGTGTGTGTGTTTCATGTCCAGTGTGTGTGTGTGTTTCATGTCCAGTGTGTGTGTGTGTTTCATGTCCAGTGTGTGTGTGTGTTTCATGTCCAGTGTGTGTGTGTTTCATGTCCAGTGTGTGTGTGCGTTTCATGTCCAGTGTGTGTGTGTTTCATGTCCAGTGTGTGTATTTCATGTCCTGTGTGTGTGTTTCATTTCCTGTATGTGTGTGTTTCATGTTCTGTGTGTGTGTTTCATTTCCTGTATGTGTGTGTTTCATGTCCAGTATGTGTGTGTGTTTCATGTCCAGCGTGTGTGTGTTTCATGTCCTGTGTGTGTGTGTGTTTCATGTCCTGTGTGTGTGTTTCATGTCCAGTTTGTGTGTGTGTTTATAGTACTTCATCCGTTTTATGTGAGAGGTGTTACTTTCATTCACTGTTTACTGTAGTCTTATTTTGTCGAAGAAAGACATGTTATTGGTATACTAGTATTTGGTGTTTCATTGCACAGACAGTACACACTGTTTAAATCGATACAGTGGCAGAGTTTAATATAGTAGGCTTCAGAATAGCTTTGTTTTTCTTTGAGTACGCTATATAGATATAATTCTAAATCAGTGATCCCCAAGCCATATCTCTCCTACGTTTCTTATACCAAGATTATACACCTAATTAGAGTTGAATTCTTCTATGTGAAGAAATATGTCTCTTTGATGGCCTACAATAACAAAATATGTATGATAATTCCATTTCAGATTTCAAGATAGTTTTTTTTTCTGACTCATTATATTTGTACATCGTTCTAATATCAATCGTTATTCAGATGTAGGCCTTTATCAATCAAAACTATTTCCAAAAGAATTCCGCCAGAGTAGGGCCGAGCAGATTTTTTTGACAAGATATATTATCTAGAGAGAAAAAAATATATCAAAGGCTTTATCACATCAGTTTTCTATTCTATGAATTGTGGCCAATGTGGGCGGGGTAAATGAAGCTAATTTCTTCCTGAACACGAGATCACGCTGTAGCGGGAAATATTGGCTTGCATTATTACATTGAAGGGAGTGTGAATGAACATATTCTAGATATTGTTATCTATGTCAGGGCTTTAATCTCGTGCACTCTTTGAGAAAATTGTTCCACTTTTATTGTACGAACGGCGTGTGATGGATTGTAAATAAAGGAATTGATATTTTGGGTTACACTTTGACTGTATTTTTTTTATTCTGAAGATTGACTATAAGGTTCCACATTGGTGAGTCTGACTAGACTCAGGGTAAATTATCTCCAGTGTTTCTTAGGCTCGATATTCAAATTACTAGACAGTTTTACACAGACACACGCCAAAGAGAGGATTTAGAATGAGCCAACTAATCAACAGTTTACTGTCACGTTAGATACTTATATCATATTATACCCTATACTATACTATACTATACTATACTATACTATACTATACTATACTATACTATACTATACTATACTATACTATACTATACGGCACAAGGTGTGCGCGTCAAGGTTGCAAGAGAAATGCACAATGTTTTTGCCTGAAAAACTGAAGAACATATGTTGGACTATTATGAATGAAGATATCTATTGAAAGAAATGTATATAGAAGAGATGAGCTGGTTTCAGGGGCTATAATAATTTCATTTTGTTTTATTTTTTTTTTTACTTTTCACGATCAATTGAATTAGGGAAGTTCTAAATCATGCATAACATAAACATTGGTGTGTGTACTGAATCACATAGGTCTGTGTACTGAACCACATGGGTCTGTGTACTGAACCACGTAGGTCTGTGTACTGAACCACATAGGTCTGTGTACTGAACCACGTAGGTCTGTGTACTGAACCACGTAGGTCTGTGTACTGAATCACATAGGTCTGTGTACTGAACCACATAGGTCTGTGTACTGAACCACATAGGTCCGTGTACTGAACCACGTAGGTCTGTGTACAATTATTTAATTAATTATTTAATGGACATTCCTCTTTGAAATAACTAGAAAACAATGCTACTACTATGTCTGTTGCCTGATTTTTGCATCTTATGAAAGTCAAACCAAAATGATTTTGCTCAACAGAAAAACTTCTAACTTAACGAAGAGAATTCCAGTCTTCAATACTTGCAGCAAAAGATTAACCAGGTCAGACCAGCGCAGTCTGGCAAGTAGGCAGGTCACAGTGACCGACGATGTGAAATGTCCAATTGACCGGAATTCAATCTAAAGATAGTTTTGTTCAGCCCTGTCTTGTACCACAGGATGTAAGTGGACGTTAGACACTGAAGGGTCATTTATAGAGAATAAAAGCCAATCCATGCTTCTAAATCGAAGTGGACAAAATCTTCTATAGACATTTGCACTTCAGTACTGTACACTTTGACAGGCTATTTATTATCTGGCAGCTTAGGAAAATAAACAGTTATTTAAATATAGTCTTGAAAATTGGTTCAAAGATTAAATGAAGTTTAGTATCATCTAGCTAACGATATGTAGGCTCTAATAGTGAAGTTTCAGATCTTGAGATGCAATAGGGCGGATGATGTAAATGTCATCTATTTCTATGGCCCCACGGTTACACCTTTTGTCAAATCACAAAATTTAGAAAGCCTTTAGGATAGAAGACTCAACAAAAGTAAAGTAGCAATTATACATAAAAACACTGAGCCATAATCTCCAAATACAAAAACAATCTAATAAAATGTTCAGAAAGGCACAATGATAAAGGCACATTCCTCGTTCCATATGCTTAGACAAATTAGAACAAATTTTCCTTCTTCCCTAGACCCTAGTGCTATTAGAGCATGGAATGGGTAACTTGGAAGAATTTGTCATTAGTTAATATGCATGACGAGATGCATGACGCGTAGGACGTAACCATCTTCATTTTTGAAGTGACGTTTGTATACTATAAGATAAGATAAGATAGTGGCCAGCGGCCTTTACTAATGTCAATTACCCTTTATGGAGCTGGCTGCACCATAAAGGTCCCAAAATTCAGAATCCAAGTCTTCACATAGATTCGAACCCAGAACCCCAGGTTTGGAAGCCAATCGCTTTTCAACACCGCACCTCTACATAGATTCTAAAGTCGGTATATATTTATATATATTTAAATGTTCTACACGTCTAGATAATTACATACTACCCCAAACCTCCCTCAGGATGACTGGGGGGAGGCAGCGGGCTGGGTTTGTCCCCAGAACCATCAAGACCAACTAACGACAGCCCAAAAGCTCGCATACCACAATGCCATTAATGAGCAAGTTCTTAAGCATTTAGTTTATTGCCTAGAAGCTGCTTTGAATTTGTTCTTATTCCTTATTAAATCTAGTCCGAACAAATTACTATTTCTTAGAAGACTGGGATTATTATATCACAAGATAAATCATTTTTTTAAATAGATGTGATTATTTAATTCAAGCATGTTTGGTACAGAGAGTTGATAATGTCAACTGACTTTATATTCCATTGTCATTGGTCGTGAAAGTTTATAAATATGAAAGTCAAAAATGATCTAAATTACTCTTTTTATTTTTCGTTACAAAACATAACAAAATTATTATTTCCAAATTGCTAAGTGATGAAAAAAAGCAGAATAAAAAAGGCAGAATAATAGAGAGACAGACAGAAGGAGAGATAGATAGAGAGAGAGAGAGAGAGAGACAGAGAAAACAAAAAGAGACAGAGAAAACAGAGATAGAGACTGAGAGACAGAGGGAGAGATGTAACAATAAACTTCTGTTTTCTGTTTAGATACTAACTGTAACAGTAAAACATATGAATATTTCTTGGTACTTTGGTGTGCTGCTCGAACTTGACCTTTTCCTAACAGTTTTTTTCTCTTGGTGTCAGAAGTGACCAGATTTTTGTGTAACACCTAGACGTTAAGTAGTCTGTAGCTTACTGATTGATCCATCTTTTCTCCTGTTAAGTCAGAGTAATTTCTGTCAAGTTCTTGACATCGTTACAGAACCCTCAGTAAGGGCAAAGTTCTTTTTCTTGTCCAGCCCCTCCTCCCACCACACCCTCACACACACACACCTCTCTCACACACCCCCTACACACATTTGACAAGTGTACTTGGACATGGTTACATTTGTAAGTTTATGCTGTCTTCTAAATTGGAATGTTTTTATAATGAGCTCTTACTAAAATATTTTTTTTTATAAGGATACTGGCTTTTGATTATATTAAGCATTTAATGTGAAATCTAATTCTAAAACCTTTACTTACGTACTCGGGTTCAGCGCCGTTCAACGTTTAAAACACTGTGGGGTTTTCTTAACAGCATTATTACAGTCTATATGTTTCAAATACTCTAAACATTTAAACTTTTAAAGTACTCTTGCAACTTTATTTTCTCCTTTTTTATTAATGGATGAACCAATCATAATAATATTTCTAGATAAAAACAATATATGTGTGATATTCGGTAAAAAAAAACAAAAACAAAACACTGTTATAGTGATGCCTATCTTCAGTATACTTCCACCATTGCAGGTCCCATGCCTGTTTAAAAATAGGTTAGGGTTTGACGTGGGGTTAGCGATCCCAACATGTCAAATCTTAAATAGCTACAATCAAATTTTTAATATAGAGATAATATTCGATCTTTGTGGAGAAAGCTTGCCCCCAAGCCTTGGATACGAGGGCGACTGTAGTCACATAAATCTGAAGTGACCAATCAGGACAGACTGCCACAACGAGGCTATAATGTGAAAGAAAAACATTCCATAAATCTTTCATAAGCGTAACTAAACGGTTCTGTAACGTCAGGAGCGTTCTTTAAGACTTACAATGTGGGTCACATTGTGCATGCCCAATATTGTATTTTTTTGTCAGTGTATTTCAAAATTTAGTGCGAAATGGTTTTACACCGTGCGATAAAATGTTGATGTCCTTTTTCCATTGGCGCGCATATCCTCATTATTTCTTGTACTCCTTGGGGATTAAACTAAACCGCAGGCCTATCTTCTTCTTTCTTTGTTTAGCTTGACAGTAGTTTAGAACGTCTATAAAGGCGCGGTGGCTGAGTGGTACAGCGCTTGGCTTCCGAATCGTTTTTCCAAGGTTTGAATCCTTTTTGATTTCAGTTCGGCTTAAGATGTCCTTGTTTAAGACCCTATCTCTATAATTGACTCCTATTTATCTATTCAAATAATACTCCTCACTGAATACCAAAAAGTTTTGAATCATGTGCTGGAATATTTGTATAATTCCCACTGAAACATTGAGATCATCAAGGTAGGCCTACTTATTTTTCCCAAAAGATATACATGAACTGTCAAGCTTCAAGGAAATAGTTTGAGTCGTTTTTAACCCAATTTCTATTTGTTTGATTTTTTAAAAATCCCATTGAATAGAATGATGTAAGATAATGGAAGGAATTGTACAATTAGTTTAGTTTCTTTATAATTAGTTTCAAGTTCATTTAAAGAATATTCACTTTACTTGGAAATCTCTTTAATTCCAGTGACGTAACGCTTAGAAATATCACAACCAGACTTAACAATTTTGACAAGAATCATAATTTTACAAGCAAATCAATTCCTCCTTTATGAATCTGCCGGCGGTGTATAATTTATAATCTCTTGTGATGTTTCAATAGAGTCTTTCCAGTCAGCTTGCACGATTCATTTCTTCTATTCTAGTCCAGCCAGTTTCTACATTCAAAGGCGAGCACAATGTGCATGAACATTTGTTTCTCTATTCATCTCTTTTCTGAACACAAAGAAACATTTGAGTCGAGTGCGGGAATTCGCGCTGAAAGTGCGTTCAAAATTGCCAAACTTAATTTTAAGATAATTAATTTTTTTAATTATAAAGGTTAAACCCGAGCCTCCACTGCGTGACCAATTAGTAATTGTTTTACAAATAATAATAATAATAAATAAATAAACTGTCAAATTTCTAGAAAAATCAAAAGAGCCGTTTTCAACATGAGGAGTCTACTAGATGATATAGGACTTGTAAAAATAGAACGTTGATTCTTGAAAGTGGGATTGAAACAAATAACTGGTGCAGCAGGGGCGGTTATACGAGGGTACTGCTAGCACGTTGCTAACCGAAGTTATAGAATTAGCTAGGATTGTAAATAGATCTTATTGACACTCTGACATCCTAGAGTCGTCTATATACTTAACACAGCTGACTAACATTACATTAATTCTACCTCTCTCTACAATTAACAATAATTACTCCCTTTCTATATCACCTAGGAAACATACACCTCCTTTACAGTTGGTCAAGCATCACATTCGACAAGCAAACATCTATTTGACATGGGGCATCGTCCTATGTCCAGCTCTTTGTTTGGGCATTGGAGAATAATTCTTTAAGCCATTCAATGATTTGGCTCTCCTGTGCAGCCAATCCATACGTAGATCTACAACTTTATAATATATTATTTTATAATGTATATAATTTAACTTATGTTATTGACATATTTTTTTTACTATCTAAAAATCCCTTTTTTAAGATCTAGAAGAAAGTCAGAGGCATCTTATCCAGAAAGAAATAGCAAGCCGGAATCGCCAATATTCACAATAAATATCATTCTAATTTTGCTTGGAAATCATTTTATTATTCTTTGCCATTTTGCATGTTTCCATGTGCATGTCCTTCTGTCTGTCTATCTGTCTGTCTGTCTCTCTCGCTCTCTCCAATGTACACAGCAGTCCCAAATCACCTCTCCCGACAACAGAATACTTCCCTTTTGTCTTTCTGCGCGACTCGAAGAGGAAGGGAGATAACTTATGAGTTTTTATCTTCATACATAACATCTCTAGCATTTCAAGATTATAAGGGTCAAAATCGACCACATTTTGAGTCAAGGTGATGGCCACATTGCAGCACGACATTATTCAAACATATTTTGAACTACTGCCCTGTATTCATTGTTTCTCTAAAATGCATAATCCATAATTAAAAAATAAATTTAATTGTCTGTTTATTGGCCTTTCTCTATCTGTAGGCCTATCTATAATAAGGTTGGACATATATTTGACCATAGACCATCTAGTTCCCTGTTAATGCGAGCTCCATTTTGTTTACTGATGGTTGAGTAATGAAGAAGTAAAGTCATCAAGTTTATAACTTTGTCAGAAATGTTCTCCCCATTATAAAATTACTTTCAAGAAACGAAAGACATAAAAAAAAAATGTCTAATAACGTCTTTGCAATATCCCGCTGACAATTACCTGGCCATAAACGGAAGCGTCTGCATTTGTCTACAGCTTGACTAAACTCTTCGTTGACTATAACATGGCCGCTTTTCAGTCTAAGATGGCGAGAAGAATGAAGAACCAAAAAAAAAAATGTACGGCGATGGAACGTTAAAAAATCAATGACTGAGAAATGAGAAACTCATTTTGTCTTCGGGATAGCCGCGTTATGTATGTCATTAGTCCTTGCCAGGCATCCACAGCCACTCTATACCCCCCCCTTCTCCCAATTCAAACTTTTTTTTTTACCAATCGCTTCTTAGTTACCGCCCTTATCGAAATTTGTATTTCCTTCCCCCCCCCCTTTAGTATTTTGAAAAGCGCCTTTAGAAAAAAGCTTAAAAATAGGTTTTAGTCACAAGAAGACAAAAAGTAGCTTTTTATTCCATAACACAACATTGAACAGACGACGCATACATCACGTGATGTTCTGGATGGTAGTCAACGACCGATTGGAGGGAAATCAAATGGGAACTTTAAAAAAAATACTTAATTATGGAGAAGAACCACAAAATCAATGCAAATATTTCAATACTGCAATAATAAGCTCCCTTTTTTCTATACAAAACGAAATTAATAAATTAACACTTATTGATTTACTAATTGGTTAATTGTTTTAGTTGATTGTCATCAACTATGAATAATTTTGCAAAATTTCAACTTGATCCAAGAATGGGAAGTGTGAGAAACGAGTTCAAAGCTACTATAAGGTTAGGGGAATCACTCCATACATACAGCCTCATCTCTCAATGAGTAACATCTATTTCGTATTTTCGATAGCAAACACAATAATTAATTACCTTTACCAGCAACTAATTATTTAATAGCATAATTGTTCGATTGATTCATGTTTTGTTAGGCGTGTTCATTGTGTAAAGTTTCAACTTGATTTGAGACCGACAGAATGAATTTACACAAAGTCAGAGTAATATTCCCCTCTCAAACCATGCAGTTTATAGGGAAGATGATCTGTTTCTGTGGCCCACGATTAACGAAGGAATCTAGTAGCCAGCAAAACGACCAACGAGCTCGGTGGAGCCGCCCTAAAGATACCCATACAGAATTTGAACCTTGGACCCTTCGAGTCGGGAGCCAAGTGCTTTACCACTCGACCTCTAGAGTTACTAACAGCATTGTAATAAATAGACAGAAGTCAACTCATGTTATAATGAGACTACACGAAGATACATCTGGCAGAAGTCAACTTATGTTATAATGAGACTACACGAAGATACATCTGACAGAAGTCAACTCATGTTATAATGAGACTACACTG
>JADKLZ010003886.1:6123838-6134502 GCA_021533235.1 Biomphalaria straminea | reverse complement strand
ATTGGGGTGGAACTCACAAGGTAGGCATTGGGGTGGAACTCACAAGGTAGGCATTGGGGTGGAACTCACAAGGCAAAGAGAGGGCGTCCAAGAAGCATCTGACGACGAGAACTAGAGGCAGATATATTAAAGTTTGATTACACCTGTACACCTGTAACGAGTAGAAAGGATAGCCCAGGATAGGGGACTTTGAAGATTTATTGGCTATCCAGGCTCCAATAGGGGTAACAGGCTGTAAGTAAGTAAGAATGGTGAAACTTTGAGTCTCAGAGTCTCAAGATATGAAGCAAGAAGAGTGGTCAGGGCGCAGGGCGAAAGAGCGCCGAACCAACAAAAAGCGGAGATAAGAAGCAGGCCTATCTGCAACTGACCAATCCTATTCATGCCACGTATGCGGCCGGCTTTTTAAAGCGAGGATTGGACTTTAACTAGTCATCTTCGAGACCATAGTAAATGTGAAATGCGCTCATCTTCGACTACGAAGGAGTTGTTACGTAAGTAAGTTAGTCAATTCCTCATGCAGGATGGCAGGGAATACCTCATGCAGGATGGCAGGGAATACCTCATGCAGGATGGCAGGGAATACCTCATGCAGGATGGCAGGGAATACCTAATGCAGGATGGCAGGGAATAACTCATGCAGGATGGCAGGGAATACCTCATGCAGGATGGCAGGGAATACCTCATGCAGGATGGCAGGGAATACCTCATGCAGGATGGCAGGGAATACCTCATGCAGGATAGCAGGGAATGACGACAGGAAAGATTTGAACTTGAGAGCATCATGACGACAGTTCGAAGAACATACCATACGAGAAAGCAGCCATCTTTATATCTCTTATAATGGTTATTCTGCTAAGGATTAAGGTCAAAGTATGTCAGATTCAAGGCTGGGTTTAAATTCTTTCAAGGTGAGTCCCATTTCCAAGACATTCCTACAATTTCCGCAAATTTTTTTTGTATTCTGTCTGATGCTTCTACACCTAGACGTGCTGATCAGATTCTCTGCTCACTTGTGTATGTGTGTATGTGGTCTGTGTATGCCAATGCGTGTCTATGTGTGTGTTGCTATATTGATGACGTCTGGCTAGATTTCATTAAATAATTGACTGACGTCTCCCTCAGGTTTGGCCTGCAGGCATTCATCACTCTCCTGTGTCTCCCCTCCTCATGGGCTGGAGAGATGGAAGTCTGATTAGATCTATGACACTTTATTTTCTAAACTTCTCCACAAAAAAAACATATATTAGAATTTCAATATATATTTTATCCTTAGAAAAAAATGATGTGCGTATATAAGAATATAAGTAAGTCAAAAACTTACATTAGTTCATAAAGTTTGATTTCGAAAAGTTAAAATGAGGAACCAGTTTGTCGGTATCGGTGAAGAAAAAAAAGGATAGGTATTTTTATAAGGTCACTTGATACTTTTACTAGTTACTAAAAATAGCAACGAAAATTTCCCTGGTGTTTGCTTTAGAGTTTAGACTTAGGATAAAGTATTTCGCCTCTTGGTAATGTTTAGTTTTGTCTTTATCTGAAATTCTATGATATATGATTTCTATTTAACTCTTTAATAATCAAAGATAGTTTTATAACAAACACTTCTCCACTGACTCCATCAATGTAAAATGACGCCATTCTAAACATAATCATCTCATCTCATCTCAGCCTTTGGTCCCTACTGGGGCATAGGCCACCAACCAGCTTTCTCCAGGCATCTCGGTTCTGGGCGAGTCTCTCCAACTGTCCCCATGTCTTGCCCATCTGCTTGGCTTCTGTTTCCAGATCGCGGCACCATGTGTTCCTGGGCCGTCCTCTATTCCTCTTTCCTTGGGGGTTCCAGGTTAGGGCTTGCCTTGTTATGTTGGATGCCGGCTTGCGCAGGGTGTGACCTATCCATCTCCAGCGTCTCTGAAGGATATCTATTTCAATGGGCTGCTGTTTTGTTCTTTGCCACAGTTCCTCATTCGAGATCTTGTCTGGCCAGCGGATCATAAGAATCTTCCTCAGGCAGGTGTTGATGAATACCTGGATTTTTTGATGGTGGTGACGGTGGTTCTCCAGGTCTCTGCTCCATAAAGTAGTATCGGCTTAACAATGGTGTTAAATAGCCTTATCTTGATAATTAAAGCTCTCATCGTTCGATCATTTTACTTTACGAACAAGAGACTGTATTTACCTATAAATTATACATAAAACTCTTAACCATAATCTTCAAATCCAAAAATCAAAATTTAATAAAATACTCAGAAAGACACAAAGATAAAGGCACACTCCTCGTCCCATATGCTAGGACAACTTTGTACAAAAGGTCCTTCTACCCTAGCGCTATTAGAGCATGGAATTAGTTGCCTGAGCTAGCCAGGAAAACCAGTGACTTGACAGAATTTAAGTCATTGGTAAATATCAGTGATGCCCAACCTTATACGGCCTGCGGGCCATTTTAATTTCCGACACTCGTGTCGCTGGCCACATTAACCATATGATACACAAAATGAAATTGAGAATTAACCATTTTGAATAGTCTTATTACAAGCCCGTGGCTTCAGCAGGCATACTTTACACCCAATTACGTAACAAGGGTTTCAGGTGTGTTATGACTGAAAAAGTTTTTCTACTAAATTAAGTGCTTGTAAACATTGTGATCATACATACCCAGCAACTGTTTTCGGAAATGTGTAAGGTTTATGTAGATAACACGGAGTAGAAATCTATTGCCTGCATTGCTCGAAATCTATTGACTGTATTGCTCGAAATTTCTCAAGCAGGGAATCTGGCTTTGTAAGTCAATCAGTTCCAGTTGGTGTCACTCCTCAGCGGCAATTGTAATGATTTCAAAATCTGTTGGTTTTAAATGGAGATTTCGACATCATCGTCCACTCGTTTTGTAATTGTCATGCCAGAAAGGCTGACAGTTTCAACCTTGTTTTAGGCCGATTTTATGCCATGACTGCAAGCACTTTTTTATGCTTCATTTCTCTTTTTAAAGTGTGAGCAACTCTGTAGCCTCCATTACAGTCGACTCATTTTTCTTCTTGATAAATATGTTCGTCAATCGTTCAACTCCAGACGTAACTTTTCTAAGCAGCTCAAACGGCCACATTTTCAGTACAGATCAAACATGTTTGCTTTTTTATGTTCCACAAAATAAAAGATCTGTCCACTTTCCCTGGAAGTTTCAACAGTCAATTTTCATTTCTTCGGCTCTCTAACCTACGAATGTTACACGGAACGGCACCAAGTTTATGTCAGAAGTACTCGAACCAAAATGATGCAGAAAAGATGCGCTGCGTTACACACATGAGATGTCAAGGACACAGCCGCGGAATCGACAAAGACTCTAAAACAACTGTCGATTCTTCATTTCTTGTCGCCGAAAAAAAAAGACCTTGTGTTCTTATGAAAAAAAATTAATCTGAATATGACAAGACATTTACAATAAAATCCACCAAAGAAAAAGTAAGAGTCCTAACATAGAGAAAATACATTTTTTTACTATTTTTTTATTTGTTATTTTCTACATTTTATGCCGATGTATTGACGGGCCGGTCGGAACCACGTCGCGGGCCGAATCTGGCCCGCGGGCCGTAGTTTGGGCATCACTGGTAAATATGAATGACTAAATGCGCAACCCGTAGGACGTAATCATCTTCTTTTTTGAAGTAACGTCTGTAACATATAAGATAAGATAAGAAATATGCACAATAAGTTTTATTTTGAAATAATCGGATCCTCCCATGGTATTGGTTCCAGCTTCGAATCCTGGTGAAGACTGGGTTTCTAATTTAGCCACCTCTGATGGGTACCTGACATTAGTTGGGGAAAAGCAAAAGCGGTTGGTCGTTGTACTCATCACTGAACACCCTCTTTAACCGTGGGCCACAGAAACAATTAACAATTACATCATCTTCCATAGAGATCACAAGGTCTGAAAGTGGAACTTGACTTAACTACGACCCACGGTATTAAGGCTGTCACAGTATAGGGATGTGAGGAAACTCATTGTGATTAGCGCGGCCTTCGGACTCGTAGCCATCGGACCGGATACGGAGTCCGTTCGCCACATATATGCCAAGATGCAACCCACATTGAACCGCAATGGTCACTTATTTTAGAACCCTTAAACATGACTTCACGCCTGATTGTTGGATATAATCCTTTCTATTCCGTACTGGAAGTTATATAATTAACTCTATCAGTGTTTCTCAAACCTTTTTTTTAACGGAATTCTTCGCACATTTGAGTATTTATTGGAACACTTTTGCTTATTTTGTTTACAGAGATCAATTCACATGGTGACCCACTAGCTTATTTGATCCAGTAGTTCGTAAAACACCTAGTTAGGCCTCGTGGAACACTTAGGGTTCCACGAACCACAATTTGAGAAACACAGGTCTATATGTCTACCATCTCGTACTTTTCCTCCTTTCACCCTTCCCTTCTTTTATTTATTCCTCCCTTTTCTTTCAGATTCATTTCCCATTTCTTGAAATATTCAACTCTACCTTTAGTAATCACGGTGTCTTCGTTACTTGGTTCAAATTGCGACATTCTGGAAACTCAAGCAAATCGCTTCTCATTAAATATGTTTTTTTCAATCACTAATGGCGTGTTCACAGTTGGGGGTGATAGTAGTTGTGATTCTACGCTAATTACTTACTTTAGTGAAGATTGGAGATTTTAGAGTGCATCGCACTGTCACATTATTAAAGAGCTTGAGGTGATGGCATGTACTTTAAGCAAATACTGATGTTGGTTCAACGTTATACTAAATTTTAGTCATATTTATTTTATGCAGAGTTATGAATACCTCTTTTTGATTACCAATGTTTTGTTGTAAATGTTTTATTTGTTATTTCCAGCGGTAGTATTACACCAGCAGTTCTCGCTGTTTTAGGTGTGTGTGTGTAGTTTGCATGATGTGATATGAGGTTTGTATGTGTAATACACACTACACGACGAGCATATATTAAATAATCTGAGAGGCATTATTTCATTAAATTATGTTAGTTTACGGTTGAGTTGTGAGGTCAGTAAAAGAGGTCTGTGTGGGAGAGATGTTTGTGTTCCCTTATGTTATTGTAATGTTTTTTTGTAGAGATTTTGTGAGTGTGTGTTTCGTGCTGTACATATGCATCCCTTGTGTAGTGTGTTTTATCCTACGCATAGTGTACATGCCGCGAGGAAGTGAAATGTGAACAAAAATTGTGTTCGCTAATTCATCTATATTCAAATTCAAAATTGCATCTACTTATTTGTCGATCTACCCATGTCTTTATTTATTTACTTCTCCACAAGTCCAGTAATTCAGATCTCGGCTGGTTGCTCTCATGATAATCTCCATCAGTATCAGTTGATACGTTCGCTTCGTTTAATTTAACTCTTTTACGCTAGCTCAGAGATCAATGAGTTAATGAAGCGTTGTTCAAGGTCATCAAATTTAACCCAAAACAAAGGGGATACGCCCACTCTCCTGGCTATCAGCTGACAACAACAAAAGTCCGAAACACTAACAATAATGCGAAACACAACAAAACAGTTCATTTGTATTTCAAATTTAATGTTAATTCCTCTTTTTTAATTACGCCACAGTCGCTGCCAAGTGCCACTTCTAAAAATATACACACCAACAGTTCATGCGCCAAATTAATAATGTTATCTCCTGAAAGTATCGTCTCGAAAAATTCGATAGCCTCGTTACACCTGCTTGAAATAAACAACGCACAAGAAAATAGTGCGCTAAGAGCAATAAGACCCGCGAGGATGTTTTACGATGGTAGATAAGGGGCGGCAGTGGTGCTGAGTTTCTGTGAGAAGTTAACGGCAGTGTATAATGCGCATTTTCCCTATTAAACATATAATTAAAAGTTCAGACCGCTCGAAAGGTGTGCACGTTTCCGGTTGAGGCAGACGAGAACAAGCCCCTTAATACATCAACATTTCAGTGTGAAAAGGTGAGATTATAGTTTTCCTAAAACAAGTTCAGAGAGAGAGAGACAGAGACAGATAGAGAGAGAGAGACAGAGACAGATAGAGAGAGAGAGACAGAGACAGATAGAGAGAAAGAGAATGTTTATGAACACGACAGTGAAGATGTTTTATGACCTCTAAGACTGCTGTGCTGGGTGACAACGCGAATGTCGTGTAATGCTGCTGTCTTGTGTGTTAGGGTCTCTTCTGGCCATATAGATGTACTCAATAACTTAATGCTCCGACTCATGGTACTATTTATTATTGAGCTCACTTGCCACACATTACTATACGTTCAGAATGAGAAATAAAGTCCAATTCAGCAGACGACAAGTTTATTTATAAAATATAAGATAGAGATGATTCACTGGCGATTCACGCCACGGAAAATACATTGACTTTGATATATGATTATGAAATATATAAATCCAAGGAAATACACTTAGTTCAACATTTAACTTCTTTTAAATACCAAGTACTAAAAAAAACAGACAGAGTATAGCTATCCTTACTCTGCTGGAGCTCAACATTAACTCGTTAATATCAACCCATACTCAGAGAGTATCCAAACTTTTTCTCGTGCTAAAATACGAAACATTAACCAAGTGACCAAATGTCATATCATGTCACAGGGGTTCTAAAACTAGCCTTTGACAGACACACCCCTCCCCGTTCTTTTTTTCACCACACCCTCATATAATGGACAATATGATAAAATATGTAAATCTGTTTTATATGTTATCGGGCAATTAGTTTTTACCAGGGGAAGTAATTCCTCTAATGCAATCTTGGGAGTATACTCCCTTGATCTCTTAACGTTAACACAAATAGAAAATAGAAATAAAAAATACTAAAAATAGAAAATTCTAAGATGATGAACAAACTGAAAGGATCTAATTTTTAGCTTCTCAGTTGCCCCACCTCCTATTCCCTCCCCAAAAAAAGTCACTTAAACACATCGTGATGTTATATTTTGACCTCGTCTCAATATCACATTCCAACATCTGGATGTCATTCTGTGACCACCTATCGATATCATATTCTGACCACTATTCAATATCATGTCTTCAACTTCTTTGTAATATTTTCATAAGAAATATTTAATTTCACCATTTGACACTCTTTTTGATATGTATGTATGTAGGTATGTGTATGTTTGTAAATATATTGTTACGTGTAACGTGTGTACTTATGTATGTATGTATGTATGTATCTGTGTGTATGTGTGTGTTAGTGTGTGTGACTATTCAAAGAAAACCTACAAAAGTTGAGTCTCCTTAGTCCTGACAGACATTTGACTAACGTTTCCACTGCTTGATATAACGTCCATAACCCTAGACTGAGGGCGCAGAACAATATTCATAGATTTAAGTTAAAAAAAAATATCCAACCCAAATATAAAGGAAAGTGGTGCATGGTTACGTGGACCTGGAGTTTCTCTTCCCGCTGTATGGTAAGAGCTTTTCTTGCATTGTCGTTTGCTGTCTTGCATTGTCGTCTGCTGTCTTGCTCTGTCGTCTGCTGTCTTGCACTCTCGTCTGCTGCGTTTGTGCCCAGACCAGCCTTTATTGAGACATGTAATATCAAGAGGCAAAGATGGCAGGATGGACTTAGACCCAACTGAAGGCGACAGTCCAGGACAGTGTCAAGCGGCGTATTGTTGCGGCTCTATGGTCTACTAGGAGGCAAAAGGATTAAGTCAGGCAAATAAATAATGTGACAGGAAAAACAAAGAGAAAAGAAAAGGGAGATAGAGAGAGAAAGAGCAGAAGACAAAGGTAGAGAGATGGATACACAGAGTGAAATGGAGATAGAGAGAAAATAAAGAGAAAAACTAGAAGCGAAAAATATCTAAAAAAAAAAATAAGGGGAGGGGGAAAATTAGAAGGGGGAGGAGAAAGAGAGGGGGGGGGGAAATGGGACACACACACACACACAAATACACACACAAATACACACACAAATACACACACAAATGTAGTTCAAGTCTGAATATTTTTGTAAATACGAGCTTTGTAATTTTGTGCTTTTATTTCTATTACTGATGTTGGAAACTATGGCGTCAGTGTTTCTATTTTATAATAGCAATCGTATGTGTGATTTTGTTTGATTTTATAACTTTTAGGTTTGTCATTTTATACATAAGTGTCGTTTTAAATTCGTCTTTACTTTCGTTGATCTAAAACCAATATACCTGCTGCTGTCCGTTCAGTTAAATCTGAATTGCTCTAATTCGTTTTGGGTCTTCGCTACTTCATTTTCTAGTTTTTGGCAATATGTAAAAAAAAAGGTAACCAATGCAATTTAGTCAACATTTTACTTGGTTGGAAGTTACAAATAAATAAGAAAGTGAAGAAAGATAACCGTATAAAAGTTTTAAGACACCAACAGTTATCTCCCGTGGTAATAAATTTTGCATAACTGTATTTTTATTGTTTCATAGTGTTCAACACTCTTTTTGGATAGTTTTAGTTTGAGGTATTTTTAAAATATGTTTAAAAGTAAGGAGCACGTTTATGCATATATTAATTCATATAATTATAATGTGTAAGTTTTAACATATTTATTTTGTATCTGGTAACAAACTGTCACAAACTGTCAGCTGCATTGGGGTGGCTTTACAGACGCATCTAGCGATTTAATCACATGCCAAATCATTATACATCAAAATTTCATTCCATGGCCCACGGCATGATGTTCTCTATAGCGCTATGTGTTGAGGTACCTTGCTCTCACAGAAAACAAAACTCGGGCATACATTTAAGATGTTGCATTACAGCGTAATTTACTGAACATATGTAGTATGGAAGCGTCTATGGAAGCTTTCTAAAACATCAATATACCCTATTGTTATATTATTATATTATTATTATTATTATTATAGCTTTTATATAGCGCTACTTTCATGCTTATAGCATGCTCAGAGCGCTTTGGTCCAATCTCATTTGTGGACCTGTGGGGGGGGGAGGTGGTATCTAGGAGTTGGTTTCCCGTGCTGCCTTTGGGCGCTCAGTAAACACAACTCTGCCCGATTCGGGTGTCGAACCTCGAGCCCCCTTCTAGGTAGCCAAGCAAGCCAAGCTCAAGCCGCACTTAGCCTCTCGACCACGCTTTCCAACCGAGGGGATAATTATAACTGACCTCACGGATACCTTTAAGGCCATTGGCATTCCTAGGAACATTCTCGTTGCCTGTCAGAGGGCGGTACTGCTGCAGACCTGCCACATCATCAGAAAATTCCTCAGTGAAAACTGGTAAAGGAACTACGATGAATTTTGTTTCCCTTTAACGAAACTCGACCCTGGCTGCGCCAGAGAAAGAATACTCTTTCTTTTATCATAATAGTAATAATAATAGCAGTAGTACTAACATTTGTCTTTCAATTTTTACATTTGAAAGCACAAATTGTATGTTTCCACAGTGCAGCGCAAACGTCGAATTTTATTGTATTTTTTCTACTTTTAGCTTTTGTTTTTCATTATGTTGTTGTTGTTTTTTTCATTGATTAAATTACTCTATCATCATTTAAACGAGAATATCCGCACACCTTTTAAACTTCCTCCCTTCGTACAACTCTAGGACTTAAAAGCATATAAGAGACTAATTCTTACAACTTTAGGCTATCGGCTCAAATAAAAAAAAATAGGTTAAACAATTTTAGGCTATCGGCTCAAATAGAAAAAAAAAATAATTTGGACAACTTTAGGCTATCGACTCAAATGAAAAATAAATAATACGGACAATTTAAGGCTATCGACTCAAATAAAAAAAAAAAACTCTGGCAACTTTAGGCTATCGGCTCAAATGAAAAAAATAAATAATTCGGTCAACTCTTGGGTAAGATAAATAATAAATCTAATTCGGACATCTTTAGGCTATCGGCTCAAATAAAACATGTTTCCATGGTAATGAACTTGTATTCTTTCCACATCTCTCTGCTTTGTTTGATTTTTTTGTGTGTGTATTTTTTTCTTTTTTCGTTTTGTTTTTATTTCTTTGTTCTTTTAAAGAATATGAGCACTGCTTTTAATTAGAGACTCTTTTTTTTTTTAAATTTAAGAATACGAAATCCTTGTTTAGAATTTGTTTTTTTTTCGCCTAATTTTATTAAAACGAAGTTTAATGAGGTATTACAACAGGAGTGGTAGAACTTGATGTGCTGATGTGCCCATTGAGGAGTTGTAGAACTTGGAGTGCCTGGTGAGTTTAGTGGATGTCTCATTTAAACATTCCTAAATCGAACGAGCTTGAGAGAAGCGCATGCTAGTATATCATAGCTTTCAAATATAAACCATTTTTGATATCTTATATCTGCCTATGATCTAGTCAGGGGTTATAGGTCACCAACCAGCTTTCTTCACGAGTCTCGATTCAGGGTGTGTCTCTCCAACAGTTACTAGAACTTTTCCCATCTGGTTTGCATCTGCTTGCAAACCGCGGCACCATGAATATCTGGGCCATTGACTCTTTCTACTTAACTTACCCTTTGGGAAAGCACACACGATCTGTCGAAACGACCATCCAATCTCAATTCTTCTCTTCGTCTATAGTCATAACTTGATTCTCTTTGCACGACAGGCCCCTCCATTCTTTGATGTTGTCTTCCAATTGCTCGCTCTCATTGCACGACAGGCACCTCCATTATTTGATGTTGTCTTCCAAGTGCTCGCTCTCTTTGTATGACAGGTCCC